>VYXC01007756.1:0-161839 GCA_013397175.1 Platysteira castanea
CAGAAAGTTCTGTTCTGTTCACCATTATCTCCTAGTTGTAACTCCCGCCTCCCTGTTCTCCCTATAGGTTGATGTTAAGTTGTATCCTCCCCTTCGATTGTACCNTGTTGGTTATTCCCCTTCTCTCCACCCCATTTTATCCCAATACAAAATTCCCTGCAAAGTCTGGTCCCAGGCCCTTTCTGGCCCTGGACCCTCTAGCTAATAAATCTGCTGGAACCTACACAGAAGGTCCCTCTTATGTTCTTTGCCCCTGAGCGACACCAGCCAGCACACCGGGCTTGTCTGGATGTGCCTCCTCCTACGAGGAGCCAGCCAGCGAGTGCACCTTTCCCATTTTACCCTGCCGAGGCGCTTCCCTCCCAGGGACACCTGGAGGAAGGACACTGCGTCCCCTCTGACCGAGGGCACGCCACTGGACAGCGTCAGTCTCCCTAACTGGGGATATTCAAGAAATGTTGGGAGCAACCCTGTGCCCTGGGATGATCCTGTCTGAGCAGGGAGGCTGAACCAGATGACTTGCTGTTGTCCCACCCAAACTGACCCATTCTGTGGTTCTTTGATTTATGTAGTGAAAATATAATATACATAACATATGATTCTATGATATTAATTTATATGAGCATTCCTAATTTTCGAGGGAAAGCAAGACAAACGGGAACTGGAAAAATGTGCGACAGTAATGTCGGACTGATGAACTGCAACTTGCTCTCTTCTAAACAGGTGTTTTACACTGCAAGATTAGAACAAGGTACAAGGGTGTAAAGGCACTTAAATCTTAGTTTAAGAAGAAATTGCAACAAAATCTCAGATTAGTATGCACTGCAAATGGAGTTGGCAAAGATGATGCATATACTTTACTTGGGAGAATCAGGATCAAAGTGTTAACTGGAAACATGTTTCCAGGTCCCTCAGTCTAGGGTCTTGGTATATCATATAGAACATTTTAAATCAAGGAATGAAGGCCAAATCTATCTAGTTATTTCTGTCCCACTATTCCATATGGAAAGGCTACAGAACTCTTAATTAATAACTTGTATGAATTAATAAATGCTTCCAGTCATGTAACCTTGTGACCACCCTCTTACATTTTTACATATTTCTACACTTTCTATGTTTATGTTTCCCCTCTTTCCCAGGTGAATTTACTGATAGCAGTCATCTTCCCCTCTCAAGACTGGATAACCAAACCAATGTATTTCCTCTTATAAGGCTCTCCCATGCTACTTATCACTGAAATAATTATTTACACTTGTCTCAGTGTAAACTATTCTTGAATGGAAAAGCAGTCAAGTACTATATACAGCAACTCAGAAGTGTTAACAGTATCACATGTAATGACATAAAGCCATAATCAGTAGTTCCACATTCACACAGGCAATAGTATCACAGTAAGGCTCCTGTTTTCTTATGTCTGGACAATATTGATGGATCATAGTTGGCTTTAATCAATAATTTCTCTGCCCAGGTAATTCTTTTTCTGTCAGTTCCACTTGAACTGACACCTGAACCAGAAGAAAAATTTCTTATTTTTGGTCTGTGAGTACCATATAATGCACTCTGAGGTACTGTACTTCATTTCAGTTCTTTTACTCCAGATCTGTGTCCAGTCTGCTGTGATTATCACACCACTACTTATGTTTTAATTTTGGCCAGGACACTCTTCACTTTTAATACATATCATAAATACATTGTGATCTGTGCCAACACAAATTCTCCAAGAACTTTTGTGTTATCTTCTTTCCAGTTCAGTAGTTTCTTTTGTAACACTGCCTTCAGTTAGATATTTTTACTTCTTTTGACTCAGATTAATGAGCTTACTCATTAGATCTCCTCTTTCTTTCATATAAGCTTATAATGTTCCTGTGGTATCCTAAAAATGCTTTAGCAAAATCATAGAATCATAGAATGGTTTGGGTCAGAAACAACCTTTAAAGATAAACTAGTTCAACTTCTCTGCTGTGAGTGGGCAGGGACATCTTTAACTAGATCAGATGACTAGAAATCAGCGGATTCTGACCATCTTTTCTCTCCTACTTTTGCTTCATTACAGATCTGTTCTTCATTTTAAACCAGTATAGATGAAACCTAGATTAATTCAGCTTTGCCTATGATGCCAAAGCAGTGTAGAACAGTAAAAAAGGATCTGCATCTATAGTACCACCACATGTTTTACAGTTTGATACTGAAAGCTGAGTAATGAGAGCACAGGTGCAGTTTAAAAAGGTGGCAGTGACTTCAATAGTAATTTTTACTTAATGATATGGAGCATGTACCCCACAGTTCTTCAGACTGAGGTATCAGCTATCAGTTTCCAGTTTAACAAAGATAAATATGAAGATAAAGAAACGCCTATCAATATGAAGAAAATCTTGAAGCGCGTTACCCAATACTGGAATCCAATGCAAAAGAGACTGTAAGAATCAAGTACTGTCATCTTGACAAAGACCTCAACAACTCTCACACCAAAGGCATTCATGCAGTCCAAGCTGAACATTCTCAGTATCTTCCATCTTTGTCCTTTTTCTCTTTTTTAAACTACTTTCTTTGTTATATCGGACACACCCCAGATACCATAATTTCAGGAAACTAATGCTGGCTGCCAGTCAAGTCAAATCTCACTGCAGTTGTTTCTCATTCAGTGTGTTTCTAGCTCTCTAGAAATAGCCAAAGAAAATCAGCTTTTACTCATAAAGTGCTCTCTAAAAGTTACTGAACTTACTGTCAGTGGAATGTTGCACTAAAATCAACATCACATTGAGATTCACAATGGGAATAGAAGGAAATTGGAGGATTGCTAAACTGTACTGCATAAAAGAGAAAAATCTAAATTAAAAGGTTCAAATTGCACTAAGGACATAACAGAGATAAACAATAAACTGACCTCAATGTTGACTTCCACTCTTTTGCATGGAATACTTTAACTGAGGTTTACAAGTACTGGGATAACTACCCCTGAATTTCCTTTTTAGAGAATTATATACTGCATTTCTCCACACCGAAAATTTACCTCAAATATTGCTAATATGTCTGTTTAAACTAATTTTGACCTTCACATTTAAGTATGAACTGTGCAATTACTATTTATTAGAGCTAATTGTTTGTATTATTGTAATCTTTAGCTTTCCTTGGCATAGACAACCCAGCCAATTTTGTTGGATGTTTTTTAAATAACGAAGGAAAGGATGGCACTTGTTGCCAGATGCTGAAGTCAAGTACTAGACAGTTAGGAAAGCACTTGAAGAATCCTTCCCTGCATGAACTTTAGGCATTGTCACCACAGAAAAGTAGCCAACTAGAATTTCGGATTCTTGTGAGCACTACAGATTTTATGGTTTTTTTTAAAAAAGCTTTAGTAAGAGCAGAAAAGTGGTTCTGTATTCACAAGCAACTCTTCTCAAAAGCAAGGGAAAACATGAAATGAAGTGCGTAGCGACATGTTAGTTTAGTAATGTATTCTTTTTACTTTTTTTCATGCTGCCCTTTAAACTGCACGAAACTTACTACAGACTGTACAATTGGCTTTGACAAAGTAACTCAGGCCTAACTCAGTAAGAGGGGTATCACCTGACCACCTTTTGGGACACAATCAGTTCTCCATCATCTGGATGAGCCCTCTGGACTTACCATACAGAAAAGATGAAACATCTTTTAGCACTAAAAATCTAAGCTAAAGACAAAGATGATTTCAAGCATTCAAATACTAAATACATGAAAACCCTTTTTTTTTCCCCAGATGAAACTCATGGCCTACTTTTCTTCCAATTAACCTATCCCTCTATACTTGCCCCAATTGCCTTCACACACACAAAAGCCCAGAGCTGAACAAACATGAACCTGCAACAAAGCTGAAGGGTTCCAATGCCTAAAACCCACTTAATTCTAAAGCTGCAAATCCTGAAAATATTAATTGAACTCTAGAGCAAAGTTAACCCCAAATATTTTAAGATATTAAAGTTTCCTGCTGCCTAAACTTGTAATTCTGTTCTTTCAGAGTATTGGGTGGTTTGATGCTAGCTCACAAAAAAACCAGAATGCAGAAACTTGGAACTCCTCTGTATAATTTAAAGCACTGAAGAGCTCAGTTTAAGAAGCATTTTTAATTCCTTACAGAATAGGGCCCCATACACTTTTTAGATTGGGAACCAATTCTGTCTTGCATAAACGTGGGCTCCTGGGAGAGGAAACAGTATGCCTTGTCACTATATAATAGCCCAGTTGCTAACTTTTTTTGACAGAAATCAGATAGGAACTTCTTGGGGGATGAACGTCAGGTAAAAATCTTTAACCTTCCCAGAAGCTATCAGTTGCAATCAGTAGCTATCCCCTACTGGAGGCCAGTGGAAGCAACTTTGCTTGCTATTTTAAAAGTGAGTAGATATCCTGATCAGAAGTGCTTGGCTTCAGGAGAAGTTTCAAGGCCAAGGATAGAAAATGCAGAGATGCTTCCTTGCAGCCCTGACTGTAATATGTGAACTTAAACACTTGTCCCTTCTCAGCTATTCTGTTAGTTGAGCGTCACGGCAAGCTAAATACACTGCGACTGTAGTCAGCTTGCTGCTTATCCTGTTTGTTGCTATGAATGCTGTTGTGATGCAATAAAATACTTCTTGATGTACTCTAGAAAGAGCCCAAAGATCACAGAATGGTTCATTTTAACAGTTATGTGCAAAAAAAGTCATGGAGCACAGCAGCGTGTGCTTTACCAAGTACCACCCAAACTACCCTTGTCCAGGCAGAGCCAGAACAGTAGCTGCAAAAAAGGGCAGAGTGCAAGCTGCCATTTAAAGTCACAGACTGAAAGTTGTTTACAGGCAAAAAATATATTGCTACACCCAGGTGCAGGTCACCCAATGCAAATACTTCTTGACTTTCTCTGAATGCATTCAATATTAACTTAAGTTTATAACAGGTGCTTATATGATCTAAGTAATTCAATGTACAGCAAAGACGGGATAAGCACACAAGAAAGCTTTACTGATTTTTGGCAGACACAAACAGAGTTAAAATACAATGTTTGCAATCAAGTCTGATTCAAAGACATTATGAACTAATTCTCAGTTTCTTGCTCATGAAGCATAGGTGATTCGGGTTTGAATATCTGCAAAATAGAAGTCTTCAGATGACATTTCAGACTATAAGGAATAATTTTTTCCTGAAGTCCAACTATTTAGCATATTTTTATGCAGAAAATGGGGATTTTTTGACAGACAGGCTTTCATCTCTGGTGTGGACAATATATTTTCAGTATTTCTATATTTTTTCTTTCGGTAGTTCTGATGCTCACGATATGAGCCCTGAACATTTTGGGTGGTCTTTCAGTCTTTCATTGTGAGACTCGCGTAAACTTGAATTAATAAATCTGTAGCCATGTCTTTCAAAAGAAGAATTTCAATACATGCTGCACCACTACATTGAAGGAAAATCCTACTCAAGCTCTATGTTCTTAAGTACACATCCTGAGCAGAATGACTTCATGCCAAAGCAGGAGCTTTACGCTTACTTTTTTCTTACTTTTTAAAATTGTGTTTCAACAATTTTCTGCCAGCTAAGTGTTAAAAAAAATCCCTACAAAGTGTGAGACTTTGAGGATCAGGCCCTAAGAGGAATTACTTTTCAGAAAAGCCATGCCAGCAAGTCTTTCTAAAGACTGAAAAAAATGAAGCCGTTATAAAATGTAAAGAGTGATACCAGCAGGGAGGGAGAAAGCACATGCAAGAGAGATAGACTGTCTCCAAGCTCACCTATCCTTGTAGTTTATCACAGTATCAATGATAGCATTCATTTGTTTTGTCAGTTTGGGTGGATTGGGCGACAACTTCTCTGCAGGGGGTCTGCCTCTTCTTTTCTTTGCTTTCTCTCCATCCTCCTTTCCAGAATCTTTATCCACGTTTCTTCGCCTCTTTCGCTTTTTAAGCCGGACTTCCTCTTCCATTTCTTCCAAATTGCCGTCTTCAATTGCCTGACAACCATGGATTCAAAAAGTATGATTTTTAAACGCAATAGATATTGCAAAAGGAAATAAAAAAATATATTTAAAAACACTAATAAAAATCCCTGGAACTCCATGGGATGCAAGTAATTCAACTCAAAATGTTCAGTTTATTTATGAACAAGAGTACAAGAAGAAACTGAGTAACTGGCAATCAAAGAGACACTAAACATTAACTTGTCCTAAGGATTCAACTATCATCTAAATACACGCATTATTTATCTGAACCTTGAATTCCGCACCGAATCAGAATTTCACACATAATGGCCTATGGTATTGTCTCAGTAAGTGTACAACAAACATTCATTTTTTAACGTCAGTGTTGGTTCTGGGTTACACAGTTCCATGCAAAAAAGACTTTGACACCATATGTTTTCCAACAGGCCAGTCCAAATTGTGCTCAGCTCCCAAAGCCAGTTCACACACAGTTCTTTGTGCATACACACAAAACAGATACTTTATGCAGTAACAACTCATCTTCTCTTCCAAGCTTTTAAAGTAACTTTTAAATCACCTAAGTGCTAAAATAATCTCTAAAATGTATAATTTTCTTCTAGAATAGTAGCCATGAGGTAGGCAGAAGCACTGACAGTATAGTGGTTTGTTGTAAACAGCACTCATAACACGGGATGCAAAAAAACCGACCCCAAAAACCAAATCATACACACAGTCACAGACAATGAACACTAATTTCAATTGTTTCAATTACCTGGATGTACGCTTTTAACCAGACCCAGCAGCTCTACGCAGAAAGATAAAAAAATTGCTACAAAAAACCAAACTAGGAATAATGGGAACCTGTTCACACACACTATCAGATCCATGTCATAAAGCAAGAAGCTGAACTTTTCGTGGTTTGAGAAAGCCAACAAAAGAAAAGAAATAAAAATACTAGGTCATAAGAGAACTGAAATTAAAAATAGAATAAAAATAAACTAAAACTAAAAATAAAATAACACCAAAAAAAAAAATCTTAAAACTAAGGCTTTCTGATTAATGCTTTCTCAGAACATAACTGATGTTGATATTTGTCGCTTTTGCTTCTCAATATTGCCCTGAGTACATGCAAATGCTATTCAATCCTTTCTCGTAGCGAAAGAGCTCTAATCCTAAGGCAATTACCTTCATTTCTCCACAGCACCAAACATGGCTAATATTTATGATCATGTGAGCATAACAATCAATATAAAAAAGTGATTACAGCCTAGACATAATTTTTCTCAATTGTGTACAATGCCTCTTCAAAAACGTTTTGTGAACAAAATCTGATGCACAACACAAAATAAGCTGGCATGTTTAAAAAACCAGTGGGATTTTGAAATGTTTCCTATGCATCCTCCGATGTGCAAATCCACAGACAAACACAAAAGCAGAATCCTGAGAGACAGCCTGAAACTAGGCCTTAATAATCAAAAGACAATTTACATCATGCTTCCACAGCATTCAGATATCTACTATGAAGGAGGCTCGAGATCTGATGAGTTAGGAAGAAAAGAGAAGGGAAAAAAAAAATCTGCACAGAAATTCATTAATATTCATCTGGCTAAAGCAGGACACGCGCTATAAACCACTGAGACTAATGAAGATTAAGAAAAGGAAATTTCTCTGCATATCTTGGAAGCTAGAAAAGCTAATAATAAATACAGCATGCAAGGCTGTCAACAGTTAATGTCATTGCTCTCCTCAAGCACTCAGTTGTACATTGAAACACGGAGAACACCGACTTTTGATGTGTTACACACCTACACATGCCTGTGATGTAGTTCTACTGAATCTTCAAGACGGCAATGAAAAAGGATATTTACCTTACCACTATCAGCAGGCCGGCTATCGGAAATCACAGTTAGTGGGGATAAAATTAACAAGCCAGCAAAGCAGCGAGCTGCTAGTCTCTTCATCAGCTGATCAGGAAAAAAAAGAGAGCTGGGGAAAGGCTATGTTTTCATATACAAGTAATTTTATTTTACTGAAAATTTAATACTGAAAGGATTGTGGATACTGAAATCTGCTGTTTCATTCTACCTACTACAAGGCCTGAAGCCTTCCTCCTTCAGCCGGTTTTAATACTGACAACTACTTATCATATTTCTCTCCTTATTATTCTAGGCATTCAAATTAGATTTTTAGCTGGGCAGTTACATATTTTTGTTATCATTTTAATAATAATAGTACAATTAGACAATTTCATGTATGATTTTAAAACTGAAATTGGTTGCATGCATTTTAAAGATGCATTCATTACAGAAAATGTATTCCTACTGCTCCACAGCAAACAGATCGAGTTTTGGTTACTGTAACTGATACAAAAATCTATTCTGATTTACAATAAATTAGAAAAAAGTAAAACCAAACCAAGTCATCGTTCTGTTAACTTTGGTAACATTTTGCTGTCCTTCAGAAAACTTCACTTAACTACAACATATTTATATTTTTGTTTGCTCGACAGATTTTCTACCACCAAAAAGAAATAACAGTGGTCCTGTCACCACAGAGTTTAATAACATCTTACTTTAGAATTCTGCATAAAATTCTTGCTTAGAGTAGGCAGTATTTTGGAAAATAAATATTATCAAAAGGAAAGATAAAAGTGAAAAGTTGGGATTTTTTTTAATATTACATATAGCAATGTAGTAAAGACAAATGATGAAAATAAAACCCAAGTAACCTAACACATACACTTGTACTCTTAAAATTAGTGACTAGCAGGTAGCAAATTAACTCTTAGCAAATTAAAAATCTACCATCAAATGTTAAAATTTCTATTTAACCAGTAATATATCAGTCAATTACTATATTAAGCTTTCAAAGTGCCTATGCATGAATGTAAATTCAGACAGCTTTCTTTAATTTAAGACCTAAGTGACCCCACTCAAAAATCAGTCTGACAATACAGACAAGCAGTATAAAAATGTACTATTGTGACTCTTAACATCAGTTCTCAGGGACAAATATGTATTTTGTATATAAACAGTAACATTTAAAACTAAACCAGTATGATTTATTCTGTCTCAAAAGATGGCTTAAAACCGTATCACATAAACCAATTATCAGCAGATTAATGCTCTGTGCATATATCTACACATATGATCCAAGCATGTGTGTATTAGCAACAACATATTTATTAAGCTAATTTTTCTGACTGAGCTCTTTGTTAGAAAAGCTTACTATTCCAGGCCTTAAGTGCCACACTGAAGAGAATGCCCTTCCAAACCTTTACCAGTAGGATAATGATAAAAATCCCAGGCACAAATCTCCAGTTCCTGACAGATGATGGGCTGTGTGAGAGTGCAAAATAACCCAGGCATCTCCCATGCTCAGATGCCTCTGGATTAGTGAGGTGAACAGCAAAAGAGTCAAGGAAAATGGTACACTAATAAAAATTTAACACTTTCCTTCCCTTAAGGAAACTGCACAAAAAAAGTACTGAAAAAAAGACTGGACACCTCATTTTTCTGAAAGACAGCTGTAAAAACTGAATGTCAAATTCTGCAAGTTGTCAGGCATCTCATGAAAAGCAAATATGCCAGTGAAATATGAGGATCCTGTGTTAAGTTCTGTACTGACAAAATGCTCTGACTCATATTGCTGTAACCTAGTCCATGTACACAAAACAATTTCATTTCTCTAAAGAGGTAAGAGCATACTTATCATGGATTAAAGAAATCAAACTGTCTTCCTCCAAAAAGAAGCTTCCACCTCCCAAGAACAAAAGTGTACTTTTCAGGAGGCAAGCAGAAGTTACTTCTGAGACAGTCTGTCTTCCTATTGCTGCTAGCCATTAGATTTTCACCTTTCCTAAAGGAAAATAGTTGTTTTGAGGTGAAAGTATTCTTAGGGAACATCGATACAACATTGATACATGAGCACCAAACAGAAACACAGGAAGGATAAAATGCAAACTGCTTCTTTTCTTCATTTGAAGGATGGGACATTACAGATGTATTCTTAACTTCTTCTGTCGAATATGACACAGCACTGTGACTCAACAGGATTTCAATTCAGAATTATAGATGCAAATAAGGACTAAATACTAACAGCTCTGAGTTTATTTCACAACAGTGTTCTGCAAGTCAATAATTGCATAGACCTTACACAACTAATATGTTTTAAAATAATTTTACGGGAATCAGGTAACTCAAGCGTGGTGACAGAGTGAATCAGTGGAGGTGCTCGTCATAAAATCAGCTTTGGTGCCTAAGGCCTGTCTCATTTAGATGGTAAAACATTGTAGTACATAATTATTTTTCCTTTGATTGGCGATAACTATAGTAAGATCTAGTGAAAGCTTTCGGTACTACTTACAGTCTAAGAAACTGGACACACAGAGCAGAAGTGGTAGGGAGCCATGCACAGCAGACGGCGGCTTTGCAAAATGAAGTTCACATTTACCATATCAGAAGAGAAGAAAGAAAGAAAAGAACCCTATGGACAGTTAATAATAAACACTTAAAGCCCTAAAATGATATCTACCTACCCTCACCAATTTCTCTCTTAAACATGATTCTTCTTGGAATACTGTATTGATATTCCAAGAGAAGTTCTCCTTTTTTGTTGTTGTTGTTTTGTCTGTTTTGTTGTTGTTACTATTGTTTTGGCTTTTTGGAGGGGCTGTTTTGCCCTATTTAAAATCCCACCATTCTTTATCTTACATTTGTTCTCAGATTAAATCTGGCAACCAATGAAGACTTTAACTTTCCACACTGCAGTTCACATTCTTAAACAGATCTCTTCAAAATCCAGTTCTCTTGCTTATTTTTTTACCGTTAACATTCCTGACATCTGAGACTGCTTCTAATTTCCACACCTTAGAATTGTTTCTTGGCCCTCTAGAGCAAGTTTCCTTACACTGTAATTGTATCTTGCTGTGCAACACCAGAGAGGTCAGTATACAAGATAAAGACTGCGAGGAAGAATGCCGTTAACACTTGTCAATTAGATGAAAGGGCTTAAGATACTCTATCAGCAGTGCAATAGTAAATACCTGGAAATAATTATGAAGATTGATGAAGAGTTACTTTAATTCAATTTCCACTCCTTGTTCGATATTATTGCACTACAGATTTACTAGTCTAGTTTTTCTGGGACTAAACTAAAACAGAATATAGACCAGAATCTGTCAAAGGCAAAGAACTAGTGACTACATACAGTTCTAACCAGCTTTCTTAAAAGTACTGTTTTTTCTAAAAACTCAAAATGCAATTATTGCAAAAACATATCAACTTGTAATACATCTGGTCTTCTCAGATAGGCTGAACTTCCACAAAATATGGTAAATGTAATACAGTAAAAAACTTCAGCCATATGTTCATTCAAGAGTCTGGGTCGTCACATCACTGAAACCAGCATCTTTTTAAGAAGTGGGAGAAGACAGACTGTTTTATGTTTCAAAATTATTAATAGTTGCTTAATTATTTGCACTGAAACTCCAGCTGCCTATATTTAATTAGACATTAAGAAGAACAATAATGTAAATTATAGTTTTTTCCTACATTTTGATTTAAAGACTGATGCCAAAAAGACCTGATATAACCATGCACGAGTATGAGTTATCTTTAAAGAGAAATGGTCTCAACCAAAGAAACATGTATAATATTAAAAAAATAGGTATTGACTTAAAAATATTAATAGGATCAAAGCTTTTATCTTCAGTGTTTTCTTCTAGGTCTGAGAAAATTTCTTCAGGTAAAATATCCTTATATCTAATCTTGATATAAGATATCTTAATGCTAAAGCTTCATCTTTAATACAATTATTAAGCAAAGCATCATGCAGAGCCAGCACCAATAAACTCCCTTTAAGTTATGACAAACCCCACTGACAAGCCCGTAAAATTTTCTTTTGTTCAAAAGTGAAATCTAGTTTAAAAAAAGGTCTGTAAATAGTCTCATTTGTCCCTCCCCCAAAATGCAAACAGTGATTTTAAATGGAACTCCTCAAACTGATTTTGCACCAATGAGATTTTCAAAAATTTTGGGGACAGAGAAACTGAAGAGCATAATTAACTAATGATACCAGGACCCACTGGTTGCCTGCTAAGTGAGCACCTTGGAAGTGCTCCATTAGAGGGAAGGAATTGAGTCATAGAAAGGAACAACTGTATCATGCTGACTATAAAAATACTTTGCTTAACCAATCAGAGCACTGAGGAAATACATACTGTGTCAAGAACCTGAATGTGGAACTACCAAAAATCGTCACTATTCTGTGGTCTACATTTACTCAGCCTCTCACACCCTGAGAAGATCTACAGGTCTGCAATTGTCTTCCACCGTTTTCAAAATGTCTTGTTAAGACGACTTAATTTTAACAACCTATTGACCAGGCCAACCTCACCAAGGAGCAACAGAAAGATGCGGGAGGAATCTAAAAAATTCTATACCAGAAACTATTGATATCATCCTCTTACTCTTTATCACTGAACTGTTCTGTTGTGGTAGGGTTTTTTTGTTTGTGTTTCCCAAATCTTCCCTTCATTTTAGAAACCTACATAACCTGCTGAAGAATTCTTATTACTTAGAGTAATAGCTTGTTTAACACAGGGAAAAAAATGCTCTGCTTCAAGACTGGAGGACAATTTATAATGGACTTGTGAAATATTACACAGCAGAACTGATGATAAACAAACATATTCTAAAAGCGATCGTACACTAGCATTTCTCAAGTACAAGGTATCCTGAGTATTTCAGATTGCTTTCCTATTGTTCAGAACCTTACAGCATATTGATAACTCGAAGAGTAAGTATCATTAACAGACTGCCATTGGAACTAGTTGCAGGTATCTCTGGAAGTATGATTAGCAGTAAAATTGAGAGACTGAATGAGATGTACTGGAAGACTGTATGGAAAATACTGCAGGCATGTTTCCTGGCTTCGGATTCACAAGCAATCCACCTTGAAGGAAAATCTACCATGATAGAAGTCCGTCATTTTTTCCCCTTTATCTTGTTCACTGTATCGGAGACAAAGATGCTTGTTGCATAGACAAGATGCTGGAGCATTTAGTGACTGATGTTATTCAGTGAGGAAGTAAGAATGGGAGAGGTTTGTCCCTTTTTAAATTTTTATCAGCGTTTTTCTCCCTGTTTTATTGAGAATTCTGATTCAGGAAAGCCCATTACAGGAGTGTAGAGGCCTCCGTACTGACGAAGGTATTGAGATAATTGGTACTAGAGCTATACTTCTTCTTGAGAAAGTACATTATCTTCTCTACAACAATGGGCAAGGAAAATTATTGAATGAGAAAATCACCTTTTCTGATGGGTACCAAGAGGAGGTGGGTGCCAGGGAGCTGAGGTGGGGACTGCTTTTCTCATTTTTTTCTAAATTTCTTTAAAATAGTAAGCTTGGAATTTAGTCAATATTAAACATTTTTCAGTCCTAGAACAGATTTCTTTATTTCCCTGGCATCTCAGGGTTTAGAAGGAAAATAGTATCAAGGTTGTAAGAGCTTTGCTTGTACTGAGGGTTTTGCTTCCAGAACTTCTTTGGTCTAAAATAAATCTTTTACTGGAGAGATATATTGTTCTGTTGTTCTTCTGAGATAATTTTTTAATTTTGTTTTTAATGATTTGCTAAAATAGTTGATGAATTAATTTAGAACTTATGAATAAAGTTTAATTTAGTAGTATTTCTGTTAACACCTACATTCCATTCAGGCTCACAGACAAATGTCACAGAAGAGGAAGAAACATGCTGCAATGAAGTCAGGGAAATACTCATCAATAACGACCAGATCCAAAACTAAGAAGAAAAATGAATTCAGCATTCCAAGGATTTATCATCTCCCGCTCTAGGTTAAGATGTTGTTTGGTCTATAAGGGAGATCATGCATACAAAACCAATCAGAAACACACTTATATCTGACCACTAACAGTTACATAGGATGGGTTCTTTTCCAAGTTCTGAGACAAGTATTTACAGCTGTGTTTTACCTTGTATTTCACAAAATACTGTAACTGTTGCAGGTTTCTGGGTAATTCTAAACCATGTTAATTTATCTTTTTTCCCTTGACATTTACCTTTTAATACACAGTGCAAAAAGTAGGAAATTTTTACTTTGCAATGTCACCTACTGGCAGACTAGCAGTGTGGATGATGTTTCGCAGCTCATAATGCTAACAACTAAAGACAGACTTCTTCTGTTTGATTTTATTCCTTATGAAAAAAAATCCTAAAATTCAATTCAAGAATGGGAATGAATGGATTTTAAAAAATTATTTCTGAAAAAATTTCCAGGCATTTAGCCCTTCTTCGTTCAAAAAACTGTCTCCCTTATCTCCTAAGACCCTATTAATTAAATCACAAAAATACCTGGTAAAAAGACAGGGTTTATACCCTCATCAGACCAGCTGTTTGCAAAGAAACTGCAGTCTTGGCTCTTTCCAGGACATGTGCTTCCACTGAATGTTGCAAACATTTTCAGCAACAGGCATCTTCTCTATGGTAAAAATAAAATTGACAATTCTAAGCACTGGAAAAAGGTAAGACGACATCACAAATTCTTAGTTCTGCAACATACTCAACAGCAGGATACTGTATCTTAGTAGAATGTTTCCTATAAAGAACAAGATGCCTTTTCTTCCCTTACGGAAACAACACAGGTGAGGACTAAAACACAAAGGGATGATTAGCAGATTTCCAGCAAAGAATCACTCATTTTGAGATAAATCAGTAGTGTTAGAATAAGTGAACTATTTGTCTCTCAAGTAAAGAGATACTCAGTAGTGCCTTCTAAATTACTCAGAAAAGTAGTAGAAGCTTTCTCTCTTTTTGATTAACAGACTAACACAAGGCTTCTAATTTAAAGATAAGCATAAATTCTTTTGTGCCCTGAAACCTACTACTCTTAATGTAACATGAGAAGCTTATAGTACAAAGCTTTAACTGGCATTTTTATGAATGTCACAGTAAGCTCAGCTACTGCCAAAGAGTCATACCATCAAGTATTTTCTTCATATGTTCTTCTTCTCTCTTGTATTCACATATTCTCAAGCAGTTATCTTTTATTCCAAGTTTAAAACGTGGAACATAACTAAATGGGAGCAAAATTGAGACAATAAACTCAAAACAAAACAGATAAAATATTTTGCAAAAAATAAATACATGAGAAAAAAAGGTAACAGCTCTCAGAAACCATTGTAGTTTAATTATTTTTCAGTAGATGTTCGCAGATCTCTTACATCTACTTATTCACAGAAAACAGATGAAGGATGTTTCCAATAGCATGGGAAATTTGGTTTAAAGATCTATCATTAATAAGCACTCTGAGGCAATTAAGAATGGGAAGCAAACAGTGCTAAGAGAGCATGATACGACTGGAATATATGGCAAGAGGTTAGAATACTCACCTCCTGTGCCAACAGGAAAAAAAAAATTGCTTATAGACATAGACTATATTTAAATAATAAACAGTAGGAGGTAGCCCTTTATGACAATTTCAATATAGTTTTTTAATAACTTAGAAGAATTTGGAAGAAGACTGCATAGAAAACTAAGTTAAACTTTGGAAAACTTGCTGAGAAAAGCTAAATTACATGTATCTTTTATGTATTTTATACCAATATAGTATGTTGTGAAACTAACTTTGAGCAGTGATGCAGTGAGTCCCAGGTCTTCAGGATGCTTCTAAAGGTGCAATTATCTGACTGTGCCAGGACTCAGAGTAGACCCGACCCTTTAATATGCATATTACAACCTAAAAGTAAAAATCTAATATGACCAGAATCTGTCTAGAAGGCCTTTTTGTTCCTCTGCGATAAGATGCAATGCAAATCACAGTCTGATGAGCAAAAACTATTGCCTAATGAAACACTAACCAAACAATACAAAGATTCCTGAAAAGCCAAAGACTTAAGAGCACATAAAGTTCCTCAGTAAAATAATGTATAGTATAGTATAGTATAGTATAGTATAGTATAGTACAGTATAGTTGCATATACAAAAAACTAAAATAAGGCTGTAAACAGCAACAAAGTTCTTGGTTCTGCATTTGAAACCCAGCTAAAAATGTCAGATGCAACTGAAAAGAATACATAATGAAAACCACAGAACCACGATTTGTAACTTGCTAAACATGCCAATTTCAGAGTACAAGACAAAATTACATGGTTGTGGTTAGTGGAAAGTTTGTGTAGGATTTTTTTTAAGGTTAAAATTTTACTGCTAGAGTAAGGAAGTACACTATTGTACTCATCAAGCAGGGTACTTCAGGATGACCCAGGAATCTAGCTGTCAGTCACAACATGCCTAAGCTTTGGCTGAATAGTTTTTGAGAAATTAAGTCTGCAACTTCCCTGTTTTTCCGTATCTGTTAAGTTAGTACTTCCCTACTTGTTTACATACAAGAAGAGACAAGTTGCTATAGAAGTAGTTGCTATAGAAGCATAGATACACCAACCCATCAAAAGCACTACTTTTGCCTGTATGAGTACTGCACGAAAAACATCAGCCTTCCATCACCTGTTCAGGTCTGCCTTCAGAAGATGGCCTTTTACAATAAAGGTCTCTCAATTTGCCCCTGATGACAAGGCAAAATTTTAAATGGCTCTCTTCTCACAGAGTGAATAAATACTTCGGCCACAATATACACTTGGAAAGGTATGGGTAACTTACCCATGTTGCAAATGCAAATCAACATATGAAAATGTATTGTCTTTATTCAAATATTGATAGGTGACAGAAGGTTAGCTACTGCGTATCACTTATCCTTGTTACTGTAAGTCATGCAAGAAAACATAACAATGCAGTGGACCCAAATATTAAAATGTTTGCTGCTTTTTGTTCCATTGTCATATGCCCCCAGCAACAATAATGCTTTAGACTTTTAATGCAGACTTCTGTTCTTGTGGGTTTTGTGAATTACTTAACAGCTGCTTTTGTTTCAGTTTTAGAGTCATGGAATATCCTGAGTTGGAAGAGAACCACAAGGATCATCAAGTTCAACTTCTACAGAGGAGCACCAGAAGAGTTACACCATGTGCCTGCGAGGATTGTCCAAATGCTTTGTGAACTCTTGTCAGGCTCGGTGACCACTTCCCTAGGGAGCCCATTCCAGTGCCCAGCCACCCTCTGGGTGAAGAACCTTTTCCTAATATCCAACCTAAACCTCCCTGACACAATCTCAGGCCATTCCCATGGGTCCTGTAACTGGTCACCACAGAAAAAAGATCAGCAGCTGCCCCTCCACCTACCCTCACGAGGAAGCTGTAAACTGCAGTGAGATCTCCCCTCAGTCTCCTCCAGGCAGTTGATCTGAATTTTGACCCTCCACATGAAGAGTACTTCTGGCATCTTAACCACAGGGTCTAATTCTTCTCACAAAAAATTCTGCACTTGAAACAGTAATGATGAAACAAAAGCTGAAACCCAGACTTTAAACTCATTGCTTCCAGGCTATGTAAACTTGGTATGTCAGAGGATACATCTATTTCAAAGAAAATGAAGTTTATTTTAGCCTAATGATAACAGTACTCCTCACATTTTTAAAAAGTAAGTACTTACATGGCATTACTATCTAATGTTTTCTAGAGGAGAACAGATGTAAAATTCAACTTGAAGTTATGTTAATATATGTTATGGTACTTTACATGTAACACTGTATAGTCAAAATCACTGATTAACAAAAAAAGAATCCTACGAAAATACAGCAGTGTTTTAGTGATAACTAGTCCTCATAAACAGCTGTTCAGATTTCCTGACTTGAAGTCTTTCTCACAAAAAAAATATTTATCAAACACTAAAAATTTCTTTATGAAAGACTCAAGAAGCATTTCGAAGTATTTTTTTAGTTTCCAAAATTAATACTCTAAACTCTGATTCCGTATTCTGAGAAAAGATAAGAGAATTTCTGAGAAAAGTCACCCCGTGTAAATCAGGCTCTTTCCTTTACACACTAACAAAGCCATCCTGCCAAAATAGCGAACCAAAGTTATCAGGGACATGCATTTAAATTCCCTCTCATCCATGAAAAACCAAGAAAACACCCTTTCTGCTTCACTAGTTTTAATTTCACTGCAATGTGAAAGTACCCTTTTTTCCCTTTTCTTAAGTAGATTCTGAATTGAATTTCATGAAAAGGACAAGAAAGAAAGATAGTAAGTATACAGAATATAAAAATGGCTTGGTTGAATGAGGCCTTGAAGTCATGTCCAACTTTCTAACCTTTCAAAAAGCAGCTTCCACACGTGTAAAACTTATCAGCCTCACACTGAACATCAGAAAATAGTACCTGGGGCATTCTGATGATCGCTGGTCACAAAACAGACAATCCCCTAGGATGGTGGACTTTTAATCTTCCAGTAACAGTCTTTTAAATGTGACTTGTTTTCCCATACAGCTTAACAAATTCAATTTGATCTGCAATTCAATACTACAGAGCAGGGTTTAGATCAGAATGCAATTTTCTTCAAATGTCCTGCGCAAATACTCACTTACCTGATTTGTTAAACAGGTTTAGCAGCAACTCAGGAAACTTTGCAATTGTAACCAAAAATGTTATAGAGTAGAAATGAAGAGGGAAAACCAAGGGTATTATGCAGGGTAATATTATGTGCAGGGGTAGTATGTACATGAACTATGCAGATAAACTATTCACTGAGTAAAAAAAATTTTTTTTTTCCTCCTTCCAAGGATTTCAGCCTCCAATATTGCCTAAAACAATTATAGACCGTAATGCTAATTTTACACACAGCTATTCAGTACCTAATGAAGACTACTTGCAGTAGTAAGGCCTGAAGAACAGGCCCTGTGCCAAAGCTGACCTCTAGATGAACCTTCCAACCGAATGTTGAATGTATCCACTAATCAGTGAAGTATTATTAGCAATATGATATAGATATTTATCTTTCTGTATTTAGAAACTGGACAAGCCCACATATTGCCTTGTTTGGGGGCAGAGGATCAAAGACAACTCCCTTGGTTCCTCCTTGAGCCCTGGCCAGGCTTTGGTAGAAACCCAACAGGAGAATAAAACCAGATGTTCCCACATTAGAAGTAATGGTAGCTTGCTTACTATAAAAGCTGGGCTACTCTCACAGCGAAGCTGGAAGCCTCACTGCCTGCAAAGGTGGATGCACCTCAGGATTTCCCGGTTACTGGGCATGGCTCTCCACTCCTTCACTGTGACACTTTCCCCCAAGCTGATATGCGGATCTGGATGAAGGCTAAAGCAGGGTAACTTTAATCTTTCTTAATCACTTCAGGGATTTTTTGGTAGTAATGACTACGTGCATTGCTTAGCTTATCCTTTTGTAATTCTTTGCACTTTTGCATTATAGTAAGTTACACTATTCCTTAAGTTGGTATCTGTCTCTGACCCTACCCATCAGCAAAACACTACTGTAAAATCACAATTCCACCACCTCAGCTTACAAAAATACATCTTAAAATACCTTCCTAGCATTGATTCTGAAGTTATATATAGAAGTGAAGCTCTCTCAGAAAACACAAACCTACTTGAAAACTTTTAGTAACTTAGACCAGGTTCTATCAACAAGCTGACCCAACATTACTATCTCTGCTATCAAAAGCTGTTAACAGACTATTAGAGAGTGTGTAAAATCAGAAAGTTACCTAAGTTCCAGTTGATGAGGAAACAGTTGAAACACACCCAAAAATTATCCTGCTAGGCAGTTTGATTTATTATACAACGTAACTTTAGTAAACATAAATAAAATTTATGTCGTGACTGTATTACATAAACAGTATTCACTAGATATTCTGTATGAGTGAAAGCCAGCAGTTTGTCTTTAAGTCAGATTGGCTAATTACAATCAAATGCATGAGTTTCACTCACAATTTTTAGATCAGCAAAACAAGCATGACTTTGCATGTCCGCATGACATAAATGACATGCTGCTAATTTTGTACTCAGATATGAGTACAGATAATTCAGATATACAACTCAGATAATTTTATACCCTGGCCGACATATAAAGCTATTTCAAATGACCAGCCACAACTAGGGACTAAAATTTTATTTGTGTCACTTAGCTAGCAATTAAATTGCATGAGAAGCTGAAACCAGATGCAACTGTCTCAAGGGTCTTTTACCTACTCAAACAAATCCTCTGTTTCTTGAAGCCCGTCTTAGGCAATAGAGTTCTCAGTAGATGACCACTCTCAAAAATAATATGCCATGGGAACCAGTAAAATATTTTGCAGTTCTGTTAGAAGCAGTGCAGGGGCAGAATCTGCTAGAGTACGAAATACTTCCAGAATATAAATGCTTTGTAGGATCAGGAAGCAAACTCCTCCTTCCAGATTTTTTTTTTAAAGGAAATATGGTTGTCATGCCAACGGTTAGAGAACAGCAGGCTGCAGCGACAGCTAGTGATGAAGCCTGTTGCTGTCTTAAGAGTTTTCCTGAGAGACTGTCAATGAATTACAGGCTGTTCTGGGCAGCAGCACACTCTCACTAGATACTGCCTATGATCACAGGTTTAGCTTCTGTAATTATTTTGTCCCTTGCTTCCAAACTCAGGTAATTGACCTCCTAGCAAGAAGGGAGCTGACATACTTGGTCAATGTACATGCACGCATACAGACCTTGACGTGTACTGTCCTTGAGGTGCTGTTGGGATCTGCTAGGACCAGAACTACACTCTCCAGTGTTGTGTGTATCAGCAGAGGGTTCAGGGTCTAACTGGAAAGGAGCCAGCAACTATTCCACAAGTCAGAGCTGCGGCTGCTGAATGAGGCAAAAATCCTTGGAAAAGAAGAGATCTAGTCAACTGCCCAGGACATAAAAGAGACAGCTCAGGACTACATACCAATATTATGAAACCAGCTTACTGAGCAGAAATGCAGAATTTTATTCAGAAAATCCCATGAGAAGATAGCTATAAAAACTGTAACAAACAGCAGCCACAGCAAGAGAAAAAAGTGAGGGGCATCCCTTGCTGCTGATAAATAAATCGCCTTCTTCTGCAATACTGCAGTGGAAGTAGACCCATGGTTACCTTTGGAGAATAGCATGCCACGAACACAGCTAAAAGGGTGTCTTATGAATTAAAGTATCACTCTTAATTCAGAACTTGTCTATTATTTTCAGTTCAACTGACCTGAAGCAAGGTAGTTCATGGCATCCAAGTTAACATGAAACAATTCATTTCATGCGCTATATACGACACTATTAGAGGTTACAGTGAGGAAGCCAAAAGTGGCTTATAAAGTAGAAAGAAGTTTATGCTTATAAACTATCTACCACTATTTTTATGTTTATACAGTTAACTATTCCCTTGAGTATGTTGTACTTGAATATTCCCTTGAATATGCTGTATTATTACGACATCTTCCAGAGATGTCATTACCGAAAAATCAAACATATTCTCAAAGACATAAAAGTGACGCTGCTGATAGGGCAATGTGTGTGACAAAGAACTGTTTCACACACATGAAAAATAAGATAATGAAAAAACCGTAGAAAGCCTTACTTACATTTTATTATCTACCCAGTAAGGAAGTTTTATTCTGAATGTGCATAAGCAATGTTACATTATAAATGTAATTCTGCTGAAGAGACTAAAAAGTATGAGTAGTTCTTATGCTTCCATTTTCTTCATCGCACCCTCAAGTGCACCTGAAAGCATGTTAAACTATGTATACAGTAGAGTTATATAGTGATTGCAATGCACTGTGAAGCAGTCTGACTTAAGACAACCTAGCTAATTGGAAAATATGCTTAATCACTCAAGAGACAAGGGAGGATAATTTCTCTCAGCACAGTAACAAGCCATGGTGAAAAAGGGGTAGTATATGTACCATCTTGCCTAGCAAGATTTCTAACTTGGCCTCACAAAACAGTGTCAGAAGCAGACAGTGAAAACAATTACTATCAAGCATATGGGGACCTGCTAAGAAGTTGTTTTCAGAGTAGATTTTTATAGCTTTCTATCAAATAGTCCAGCACTTCAGTGTTTTTAGTGTCTTTAGAAAGACAGAATAGAAGGTATGCCTACTAAATCTCAAGAGAATATGAAGCTGACCTGAAGTTCACCCAAGGACAGGCTTAAAATTCGGAGTAATTTTGGTGAAAAAAATTTAGAAATTATTCAACAAGGGCATATGCTAAATCCTCTTAGGAAGGAAAGAGCAACAATATGAAACATGATTTTGAAAAGCTACCAAGGAAGCAGAGCCACAGAAAAGGATTAAGGTCTTACACTAGATCAAAAATTTAACATGAGTCAATACTTTCCATGTTAGAAAATGAATTACTGGACTGTGAGGTGTAAGTACCACAGAAGTTACGCAAAAGAACTACTTATTCAAATGACACTGCATCTGGAATTCTAATATCTAGCTTTTGATCAACTTGTAGAAAGATGTCAGTCACATATACAACAGCTATGGGAAATCAGTGAAAACAAGAAAGAGATCTAGAAAACAGGAACTATGGGAAAAGATGGCATAAGCAGCGGTTATTAACCTTACAAATTTACTCAACTGAAAGACACTCTTCTATGACACAACAAAATGTTAAAAAAAGAAGAGAGGTATAAGGCTGTTCTGCATGAGTAGAGTACTTAGGATGATGTAATTAGCTTAAAATCCAACAGGAAAATTAGAACAACAAAAAGCCAAACAGTTAAAAACACTGCACTGTGGACTTCTAAGTTCACTGCTCAGGAATGCCTAGAAGAGGTCAGATCCTGAACTTCCATTACAGATGATGCAGGACTGGATGATTCTGCCTGGATTATGACAGGGACCAGATGATTTCTTTTAGGCCTGTCACTTTTGACAATAATGCACTCAAAACAAGTATTACAGCCAACTCAAGACACAGAACACGTAAGTCAAAGCTAACTTCTATGCTGCCATAGCCAGATTGTTCCATCATTAAAAGAAGTAGCTTAAAATGACTCGGAGTACATGTACACTATACTGCAAGCACTTCCACTGTAGGATAAGGTAAATGTTCAACAGTCCAGACAGAAGTTTATGTTTCTAGATCTTTCTTCTCCACTGACTACTTGAAAATGTCAAGTATCAAAACCCTGTAGTTTCATGGACTTGCGTAAGTTCACAGCTGGTGTACAATTCAAGCCTTTTCTCCCCTAAGCAACAGATCTGGATTAGCTCTTAGCCCAGTATTGCACAATGCAGTCTCACAAACATCCCATTTGAAACTAAGTAGGTAAGATTTTTACCTATCTTTAGCAAATTATACACAAAACCTACACTGTATATTCTTGTTGGTATTGTCTGTAATTACTCTACAAACTAAACTTACTCTGTCAAACCACATAAATTAGTTTTGCACTTACAACACTTCATTTATAAGTTTTGGAAATCATATTATTATCCAATTTCTGAAAAGCCTTTCCAACAATCATTCCTCACCTCTTTACCATGCTATTGCTACCACACTGAAAAGACGTATGCATTATTATTTGTTGAATATGTATTTCAAAGAACAGCAAGAGACAAAATCCCAGATTTGGTGTAAGTTAAGTGTAGAATCTTTGCTTTCAGGTCTTAAATTCTTAGATCATTTATCAAATGTTTTGATCTCAGTGGAACCAATAAATGCTCAAGGCTTGGAAATTAAACAGCCTGAGAGAAACAAAACTTAAGTGAAAAATTCTGAATTCTTAAAAGGATTAAACACAGGTATTTAAATATATAATAAACTTCTGCAGCACATAATGTTTTAATATACACAAATAGTTTACATGACCATTAAAGAATTCTTCATGTATCTTCATGAAAGATGACACTTACAAAAGTACTTAAAGATGTAAGATCCATGTAAGAACAGTTCCAACCAAATGCTATCATAGTCCTGATTCAGCACTTAATAACATTGATTTAAGTTTCTACAGTGCAGTTCAAAACTTTCTTATATCCTTAACACAGCAGCAGAAGCGGGACAATGAGGATGTATTAGGCCTCTCATTGTGCTGTCCCTGGTGCAGTCTCCAAAATGAAAAGAAAAACCCACCACAAATGAGTAAGTTTCAAGTGTAAAAAACAACCAACCAACCAAAAGGTACAACCTACCCTCAGCCACTGTTTCTCTGTGAGAGCATCACTGTAGTCCACATCCCTGCGTTGACGGGATCCTCTTCCAAATATTTTCTCTTCTTCTTCTTCACATGTAAGCCTTTCAACTTCAGCATCATCCTTAATAATCCAGGATGGTAGTTCATCTTCCTCCATCAGGCGGGGTTTACGTTTGGGGTTTCTGGCATCCTCCCTGCGACGATCCATGTCCATGCGCTGCAATGGCAATTTGCAAAGGATAAAAAAGTTCTAAAGGCAATTATTAAGTGAACTATGTCAATGCCTACCTTACTACACTTGAACCTTTAAACAAGTCCTCCACAGGTATCTCCCTTTCATAACACTCCTAAGTACTTCTAAAATACTACTGTAAAAAGAAGCTACACTCAATTGTTCATTTTCAGTCACATTCACTACTTCATAACAAGCTTTCACTTAAGGAACTATGACAAGACAGAGCCAAGTGACACAAAGCAGATCACAAGAATACTGCTGTCCCCATAAGGTTTTACTACTCTGTAACTAAAAAGAGTAACTGAAAAGACACTTGTTATGAGTCTGGATATCAGAAGAAAATTTAAAGTTGGTATAAGAAACAAGGAATCAAATCAGAATTAATAAATTCAGAGAAAAGCTTGTTTACGCAGAGCCATAAAGCCAACATGCTTGGACCCCTGATTTTTTTTCTAATCGTACTGCTCTACTAGACAAAAATCAAAACACAAAAATATAAAATAAAGTTAGGTAAAGTGTTAAGAACATTACAATATTATGTTAAGACTTTCAGCTGAAATTAAAATAATTATTCATTTCAATTGTGGTGAAGAATTAACTCGGATGTGGATACAGAGGATACATTCCCATGATCCACTGTAGACTCATCAGTGAAGTGTTTCATAATACTCCTGGGGAAGCATCCATCTCTATCGACTATGTGCTGACCTGGCTTCCTATGGTCCCATGAATTGCATCTGCATTTTCTTAAGTACCCAAATCAGGTAATATGAATAGGCATTTCAAATGTGCATTTTGAAGAGTCATATGGCACTTAACACTCAGTCATCAGCTGCTAAGCAGAGAAAACAAACAGATGGCCACCAACACTTCATTTTCATATTTGAAAAAAATTATGTAAATAGACAGGCATCAGAACTGGCTGTAGCATCATAAGAGGCTACTGTTTTGGCCACTAAACTTTCATAAAAAACCCTTCTCAGTTATGTGCACGTTTCCCTTGTGTACATGATGCTGCACTTAACACATGATGCCAACTAGATATATCATCCTTTTACAACCTTAACCAAAACACAGACATGCATGACATATTCCGAGGTATTATCTCTCCAGAGGGACAGCTCAAACCCAGCCAAATTTAAAAACTGAGGCTTAGTGATGGCACCACTGAATATGCTGAATCTTCTCTCATCTTGGCACTTTTCAAACACAAGCATTTCTAAAATAGTACCTGAGGGAGAGCATCTTACAACATGTGCTCATCATCTTGCCTTGTGCACTATTTGATTTCTAAACTTGGTGAAAAGCAGAAAGCAAGATGTGTGTCATCAGTCTGCAGGTCCAACTACATTCATGAAGCAACTATAAAAACATGTGTGTATTCCCTATTCCCCATTACTGCAGACAACAGTGAATGGGCCCGGCAGCCTGTAGTTTTATATAGCAGACTTCCATATTTCACCTTTTAAAGAACATCTCATTCAATTTGAATTAATTTCAGAAGGTGTCTCATTCAAGCCAGACATGCGGCTTGGTTTATCGCTAACATGACAACCAGAAAGCTGCACCAAGAGACAGCTCAAATCGGATAAATGAAATAGATTTCTCTATTATTTAGTGGAGAACTTGAGTGAAGTTAGAGACACCATATTTTAATGACATTAACAGCATGAAGCCAACGCTGAAACTTCATACTTTCTCCCTGATGAACATGTTTCTTTGTCTGAAACAAAGACTAAGAACATTAAGATAGTATATTATAATAGCTTTTTTCTGATACAAAAGTGCTTGGGAAAGAAAATTAAAGACAATCTTGGTTAATCTGAGATATCAGAGATAAAAACTGACTTTTTTTTTTTTTTTTTCTGAGGATGCTACTCAAACCATATCTTCTTTTGGAAAACCTCTGGTTCTATCTTCCCATCTCTTTCCAAAACCTGTGTTTCCAAGAGAGAGCTGCATTATTTTTATATAACTACTAAAACAATTGTATGTTCACTGTCCTCAATTAGGCCTAAATACTAAAAATAAAAAGAAGTCCTATGCTACCAATACTTAGACCCAAGCAAAGAACTTGGATGTTGGCACACTCAAGGCCTAAAATTTCTAGTTTAGAAAAACCACAAAGCACTACTGTCCTGTGAACGGTTATCTTAAACTTTACAAATTATAACTAAAAGAGTCCTTGAAAAAAACATCCAAGCCACTCAGTGTAAAACCAGCAATTTATACAATTAGTTCTACTAGTCTGCCATATTTGATTCAAGGAAATTAACTGTATTAGCACAACTGGAGTTTTGGTACCCATTTGGTCTCCCACTTGAAAGGCATTTTTTACATCAAAAATCATTACTTTTTAATGTTTTCTTTACTTTATTTAACCAATTTTGACATTAAAAGCAACCATTTTTTCCCAGAAAAGTAACTTGTTGAAGCACTCTTAGGAAGTGACAAGAGCTATACAGATCACATAAACCCACTGAGCTTTCTCTGAGTATTTTCTACATTTTTTTACTATGTGAAGCCTCTAAAAGCCACAGGAACAAAGTCCACTTGTTCACCTTCTTTCTAAACCGTGCATTTAGCTCTACAGCTGATTTCAGGTCCTGTGTCAAACAACACTTCTAACCTGCAAAGTGACTACAGAAGAGCTTCTCATGGAACAGATCTCTCTTGTTAAATGTTTTGGAACTGCTCACTTCAAGTACATAAAATACATGCTTTTAACACGTACGACTAGTTAAATGAACAAACACAACCATTTTCCCCTGGGTACTGCAGTCTCCTGAATTCTGATTACATATGCACAACTTTAGAAGGGAATGAGGTGGCACAGATATCACTACAATACGAAGAATACAGACTACCTTTTGCTCTTTATCTGACTATAAAAGACTTGAAATATTGATAAAAAGACAAATAGCTCTGACTGCTAGACTTGCTTTTCAGTTTTCTTTTATAAAAAGAAAACTTTACGAAAATTAAAACAGATTTTTATATTAACAATTTAAATTATTTCTTAGCCATTAATATTTAACTACACTCTTTCTGTCTTACCATTTTCAAACCCCTTGCTTTCAAAGTATGTAGTTTTGCCTCTTCAAATTTTTACTGGCTACTACTGACTTCTTACTTTCCCTTAGAGACTTCCATGTAAATTAATATGAAACACATAATTTAGCCCACATAGCTTCATAAATGACTTGGATGCAGGACTGGAAGGGATACTAAGCACGTTCACAGACAATTTAAAAATGGGCAGAGCTGGTGACTCCCTCAAAAGCCGGGAAGGACCGCAGAGAGACCGCAACAAATGAGAAGACCAGGCAATCACCAGCTGAATGAAGTTCAAAAAGAACAAGAGATAAATTCTGCTTCTGGGACAGGGAACCCTGGATGTATAGACAGACTGAGGAACGAGACGTTGGAAAGCAGTGCTACAGGAAGGGACCTCAGAGTCCTGGCTTATGGCAAGTTGAAAGTGAGTCAGCAGTGCCCTGGCAGCCAGGAGGGCCACCCGTGTCCTGGGGGGCATCAGGCACAGCATCGCCAGCCGGGCAAGGGAGGGGATTGAACCGCTCTGCTCTGCACTGGGGTGGCCTCACCTCCAGTGCTGGGGGCAGTTCTGGGTGCTACAACATAAGAGAGATATAAAGCTATTGGAGAGTGTCCAAAGGAGGGCCATGAGGATGGTGAAGGGTCTGGAGGGGAAGCCGTATGGAGCAGCTGAGGTCACTTGTTCTGTTCAGCCTGGAGGAGACTGAGGAGAGACCTCACTGCAGTTACAGCTTCCTTGTGAGGGGAAGAGCAGGGGCAGGCACTGATCTCTCCTCTCTGGCGACCAGTGACAGGACCCACAGGAATGGCCTGAAGCTGTGTCAGGGGAGGTTTAGGTTGGCTATCAGGAAAAGATTCTCCACCCAGAGAGTCGCTGAGCACTGGAACAGGCTCCTCAGGGAAGTGGTCACAGCACCAGCCTGACAGAGTTCAAGAAGTGTTTGCACAGTGCTCTCAGGCACATGGTGTGACCCTTGGGAATGTCCTGTGCAGAGCCAGGAGCTGGAATCTACCCTTGTGCGTTGCTTCCACCTCAGCATATTCTGTGATTCTGTGAAAACTGTCTTCAACTCTAGGCTCCCCAACTGTTTTACATTAAACATCTTTCAAACTTCAAACTAAAAGTTGAAGCAAACAGGCATAAATTCACCATTCAACCACAGATCAGTTCCTTCCTTCTGGGTCTGAAGGAGAAATCACGGTCTCTTTTCCAGTAGCAAATCCACTTTCACAGAACTGAGGGTATGTTCAGTCAGTAACTCAGATGGAATTTTTTTCTGAGTTTTGGGTCAAATGGACACCTCTTGGTTTTTGTCATGTACATCTCCTGACACCCAAATCACTGATGGAGAGTTTAAAAAGACAGTTGTCTGTAAGCACTAATTTTCTGTGCAACCTGGCTTTAGTGATTTCAGTTCTGAGATAAGACTCAATGAAGCTTAGCACAAAAGCACTAAACTGGCAAGTCAGCAACAACAAAAGAACTTGGGGTAATACGGTCTTTTCCAACAGTGTACCTGAACAATTGTCACTTATGTGAAAAGGATCCCTGAACACTTGTGTAACAGCGGATTTTCACAGACAAAACCTTGAGCAGAAGACAACGAGGGACTAAAAACCTGTATTGGGTACACAGGTTTTGCTGTGGTCCTATCAGCAGTTGTTTCTGTGGACACCACCTTATACACTTCTGTTTATGCATGCACAAGTGTCTGTCTTGTTCCCCCTTGCGGAACAAAGCAGTCTCTGTAGAATTAGAGGGCATGGTGCTTTACCTTCAGTACTTAAGTACTGCCCTGTACTGGTGTCAGCGAAACTCAGAGGTCCTCTAGAAAGCCTCAGACTGTACAAACACTAAAAGGCAAGAGCCATGCCTACAAAGACATTGGTTAATCATTCCATCAGTGCTGCAGTAGCATAAACAAAAAGGGAAGTACTAATAAAAAGGAGTGGCTCACATTTGAACCACTAGCTCTATTTTGGTAACTGTTCAACAGTTGTAGCAGCAGGGACGCAGCTAACTGGATTCTTGACAAAATCATCAACAATACCCCAGTTAACTCACCAAGAAAACAGCATTGTTAGTCTACTAATTTACTGCCTAGTGAAGTTCCTGTAGTTGTCCTTGCCAATATTGAAGCCCAAAAGTAAGAAGAAACATTGAATAGTAAAAGTATGCTGGAAAATTAGCAAGCCAAACTGACTAACATTTTTGCACTATAAATTTCTCAGGTTGTGTGCAACTCTTCCACCAGACTGTCACTGTTACACTGTTCGACTGACAGCAAGCATCTCTGAAGTCTTTCTGTCATTTGAGGAACTCTGTATTTAAGCAGACTACACTTCTTTCCTCAGATGAACAATGCAAATAAATAAAACCTGTTTCTCCAGTAAAGCTTTGAAAAACTTGAAAAAAGGTTAAAGCTTTTGTTAAAAACACTAGAGAGGATCATTTATTTATGATTATACCATCCTTACCATAAAGAGATCAAATTCCTCCTCACGTCGAGCAATCATCTGATTCAGAGTCTCATCATCAGGAACTTCATCTTCTTCCTAGTTAGAAAGATGGATAAAATTATTAGAAAGTACTAACGTGGACTTTGAAGTAATGGCCTCCATCAGTCCAGAGCTCCACAGACCCTCTTTCGCTGACAACATATGGGAAGCACTTAAACTGAAACTAAAACTTTTAAGTGTTCAGCTATTCAAAAGTAACACACTAATATAGTAAGAGAGACAAATGAGACTTATTACCACCTTCAAAATTCGAGAATGAGGAAATGAGCAAATACACAACCAGGAAATTTTGGGTTGTGGTTTTCCTGGGTCAGAAGCAGTTAGTGCTTTGGTTAAAATGGATGTATTTCTGTTCTGCTATTCTACAATACTCCTTCAGAAATACCATTCTACATTTTGAGGTCTTTACCATCAAAGGAAGGAGAATGAAAAATTGCTGATTAAATGAAGAAAATGAAACACGTTTTTATACTGGGAAATAACACTACTGAATCGCTTGACCATTTTCTGCTTACAAATTCAGATGTGAACACTTTACTGCAGACAAAATGGATTATTTCATAAAAACAGAAACAGACACTAGAAAAATAATTTAGAACTGTAGTGTGGAAAATGTTAAAGCTGAAACAGTTATGATACCCATTTTAAAACAAAGCCCTCAATGTTCACTCTTCCTCCCTGAATTAATCTGAAACCACAGACAACACAGCACTCTACACAGGGTTTCCTGAACCTATATTACAGTATACTACAGACCTATAATTCTTCCTAAAAGCTCATGTTTTGAACCCAGTTTAATAGGAGTATAGAATGCTGCATATAGCATCCAAAAAGCTAATATCCTGTAGGGCTTTTTTCAGGAATAAAAAGTCATTTATCTATCCACACAACTTATCTTCCCTCCAGTCTCAGGATTTCTACACCTTGGAAAAAAGCCCAAAAGAGTTTTTATTAATGCAACATATAATTTAAACTTTAACATGAACACGAACCAGGCAACTGGGAAAGTGAATAAGAGAGCTAGGTCTTCTCACTAGGAGTCACTGCTCCTTCACTGTTCACAAAAAGGAAGTCACATGTTAAGTTACACACACAAAGAAAAAAGAGATTCTTTTAAAAATGCGACCATTGTGAAAGTTCCACATACTTCCTTATTATCTCAGAGTAACTTTTGACCTGAAAAAAAGTGATCCCACAGCAGAAGCTGTAACGACAGTGTCCACATTATCAGCAGTTATGCTGAATAATCCTGTTGCCAAACAGGTAGGCTTGGTAGAAGAAAAAATTATAAATAAACTCGAGTGCAAACAAAAAATTACTGTATGAACATGTTACTTCTAATCAGTTGTCATACACTGCTATTATTCTAATGAATCTTTCTAAATGCTCAGAAATTACCTCTCTGCTTTATCTACTACTGCTAAAAGAAAAAACAGATCAAAAGAAGAAAGAAAACTAAAGGGAACCTTGATACTGGACTTCAAAAAAGCTACTAAAAAAGTATAAACAGAATATAGTACTCTACATACAAATGTGGAAAGTTTAAAGCATGCTTAGCGTGGAAATATTTAACTAGATGATCAGTAAACAATATCTTTGTTAGACGTGCTAGTCCACACATGCAAGTCAAAGGAGTGTCAATACTGTTGATAATTTAACTTTTAATTGAGAGATTTATTTTTTTCCCATCAATCTCCTGTTTGATACTCAGTGCTGCTGCAGTGAGGGAGCAATGAGTGACGAGTGAAGGACAGTGCAAATTCAATTCCTCTTAGTCCTCAAGAGTTTGACTGTTTGGGCAGAGTTTCGCAGAGTTTGCTCACGAAGAAGTACTATTCAAAAGCTTCAGCTAGGGGTCATACTGCAACATCTTAAATGCTTTAAAGACTGATGCTGGGATACGGCAAATAAACTTTTTTAAAATCTGCTTGCTTCAGGATGCCAGACCAAGTATATTTGAACAATACGTAAGAAACAAATCATTCTGAAATCACCTACAAAATAAGGAATGTCACGTAGGCCTGAGCTACAGCCCTGATTTCTGAAACAGTCAGATAAATGCTTCAGAAACAAATGTACACCTAATTAAAAAAAAAAATAAATCACAGGATTATTCAAAATGTCTGCTGGTTTCAAGTTATTCTATCTACTCATACAGGTAGTATGGGCTGCTTTAAAACGAAAAGCTTACTTAATCACATGTGGTACATATGCATGCCACCAAATCTCTGCATTAACACCCCAAATAAAAGACAATTACTGATAAAAATGTTTCTCCCTCTTCTTTAATTTCTATGAAAAATACTAAATACAAAATTTCATCTTACTCATGCTTTTCTAAATGCGCGATACAGTGTACACGAAAGGATTAATGACTGAAGAAGTAAACTCCATGTTTGAAACTTCCCTCCATGTAAGGAAGGATGACGCTGTTCGTGGCGTGGCGCGCCCTCGGGCGGAGGGGACGCAGCGTCCTTCCTGCAGACGTCCCAGGACGGGGCGTCCCCGGCAGGGTATCTACGGAAGGGGGACTCGCTGGCCGGCTCCTCGTGGGAGGCAGCACGTCCAGACCTGCTGGCTGTGATAGCTAGCGTCACCTGGGAGCAAAGAACTGGGAGACGGGTCTTTGTAAGGGCTCCAGCAGCTCCCCTCTGCAGAAAGGCTCAGGAGCAAACACTGGAGAAACGGAAGGGTCCAGGGAATTTCTACAGGGAGGAAATGGGTGGAGAAAAGGGGGACAACCAATGGGGTACAAACAAATGGGTGGAACAAGCTACATCGTAACCAATGAGGCCAGCAGGGAGGCGGGAGTTAGAGCTGGGAGCCAATGAATCCTCAAAGGTAACAGAACTTTCCAGTAAGGGGAGGCGGCTTCAGACCTCAGATTCACCCATGGATCCGCCCATGGATCCCTCCTCGGATCCACCCTCGTCTGCCCACTGGGGGCTAGGGTCTCATGGGCATTTGATTGCCAAAGTCCCTTGCATATGGGCTGGGACACTGCAACAGAAGGATGGCAGTGAAACACAGGCTATAGAATCTTCTGTCAGTGTGCACCTTATACAGACATACACGGCACACTCGGGAGGCAAGATCACTCTCAAAACCTCTATCTTTAACCAGTACAGGGTGTTTTCAAGGTGGGAAGAAGTCAGTGCTGAACAAGAATTTCGGTGTGTGTGTCATCATACATTTATTTAATGTCTCCCAAATATGGCTTTCATCCAAATACTGAATTCTGTTCAAATCAAGAGAAGACTGTGCAGTGACAGGTGAAAGAATAGGTTCATCATTCCGCACTCACAATTCCACAGAAGAAAACAATGAAAAGAAAGGGACATACACTCAGTGACTCTATAACCTCACTTCTCACTATTGTAAGGAAAGACTTGACAGCTGTTTTTAAACAGCTAATTATTTGTCGAAGAGGAAGAGCTGACGCGAAGTCCAGGCTGGACACAGCACTAGAAAGAGATGGTTACTTTCCGGCCTATCCTAAGCTTAAGGCACATCAAAGCAGATATTAACTCTTACATAGGTTCCAAAAGAAGCACAATAACCAGGGTCCTTCAAGACTGAACCTAGGTAGTACTAGCTGCTCAGCATGTCTGAAAATCAAATTGCCTAATTTAACATAAATATTGGACTTAGGAGCTGGTTTAAATGTTCTGGAAAAAATCTTTGTTTGAATGCAATTATTTGCCAAAATGACGAAGGGAAGAAAGGGTTTTAAGTTATATTGCCTAATTCTACACTAAGATTTAACCACAACTATTACATCATAACCACTAGGTTACAGCCTATTAGTGTGACCATAGAAAAAGAAAAAAATTAAGTTATTTCTCTGACTGGATGCTAAGAATTATAATGACATTTCTAATTTCAAGAGTTATGACAGTCTTTGTAAATGATGAACAAAAGAAGAGTCAGTACTTCCTGAAACTCTCTTAGCAATTATTTCTAACTACCTTACCTCATTTTCTTCTTCATGCTCCAATATAGCTTGCAGGAATGCTCTCCTTTCATGGCTTGAAGATTTCTGATCAAACATTCCTGCCTGAATAACTTTTTGATCTACATTCAGCTTATACTTTGCCGCAGCAAGTATCTTCTCTTCCACACTGTTCACAGTGCACAGTCGCAGGACTCTAACTTCATTCTGCTGACCAATTCGGTGAGCTCTATCTTGGGCCTGCAAGTCCTATATTAGATAAAAAACACAGAGAGTAATTTAAGAGAGAGAATGAACACATATTCAAACGCTTCTTAGTCTCACTTCCCTTACTTTTAAATGTGCTCACTGAGTATAATGTGATTTGCATATTCTTGCACGACAGCTGAAAACACACATATAGTTATGTACTTCCAGAGATGTCAAACTTACTTTCTTACAAAAAGAAAAAAAAAATGGGACAAAGACATAATTCAGTTACCTCTTCTGGCTTTTTAAAATAAGCCAAAGTGGTGTAATATCCTCTTTTCCTGGTGATCTGTACTTACTACTAACCACCTGAGTTAAGTTCAGTGCCTCAGTCCAAGACTAATGCACTCAAATGGTCACCTAATTTCGTGAGACAGGTAGCATTCAGCATTGCCTTTACTAAAGTATTGCGAACTACCTACCAAAGGATAGGGAGCTGATTATTATAACCTAAGGGTTAAAGAATGAGTACAGTTATACAAATGAAGCAGGTTTGTAACACTCCTAGAACTGATGATACCCCAAGACTCAGATAAAATATATATGCAGGCGCAGAACTAGCTAACCAATTCAAACCAAAACATTTTCTGATTGTGGCAGTTTGCCTCACTAATTCCTCTCAAAGCAGCATTTTATCTCCTACTTGGATTTTTTCCTTTCATCCAAAGCTGTACCATCTATTTAAAGAAGCAACTCAAAAAAGCATCATGGATTCTTTGCACATTTCATGAAGATAAGAAAATAAAAATAACCTGATGAGGATTCCAGTCACTATCAAAGATAATAACAGTGTCAGCAGCCTGGAGATTTAACCCAAGCCCTCCAGCCCTTGTACTCAGTAAGAAGATAAAGTACTGTGATCCAGGTTCATTGAACTTCTTCAACAGAGCAGCTCGATCCTCTGATTTTGTTGTGCCTGAAAAAAAAATTAAAAATACTGTATAATAAAGATGTGAACTGAAATAATATAAATACAATGTCCGTTGCTGAAAGTACATGTGAAAAGGCTATTTTAATGCTCTGGTTTTTGACATCTCTGCCACATTTTCCATAACACTGGCCATGAATTTTTAGGTCAACCGCCTATCACACCTGCAAGATGGACCCTAAAGGTCTCTTTAAATGCATTTGTTTTGACATTCCTGAAGTAGATCTTAAAATGTTGGCTAACATTGTTATACGTTTTTGTAACTCACATAAATTTCAATTGAAGCTATTACATACAAACAGAAGAGAGCTCTAGTTTTGATTAATGCCTTCTGGCTACAGCAGCATTAAATATTTTTAAAAGCTACTTACATAGAGATTTATCAAAATGTCACTATTTGCCTTCAGAGTCATAGTTTATACTAAAAGACTGAAAAGTATTAAAATGTCCCATCTTGATGGTGATATACGTACAGAAGATAAAATTACAGATTTTTTTTTAATACTATGGTGGTTTGTTCCCCAGCTGGCTTCCAGACACACCCCCCTGTCTCACAGCACCTTAATGACAGTGAAAGGTATGTGTGCAAGGACAAGAAGAGGAATTTATTTACTACTTTCCATCAGCAACCAGATGTCAAGACGCTTCCTGGGAAGCAGAGCCTCAGTACCTGTAATGACTAACTGGGAAGACAAATGCCGTAACAAGTAATCCCCCTGCATCCTCTTCTTTGCCCTCAGGTCTAACTGCTGTTCACAACCCTTTGGTCACCTTGGGTCAGCTGTCTCATCTGGGTCCCAGTTCAATGCAGCCTACTGGCCTTGGGGGTGAAAGGTGTTTGGAGAGAAAGCCTTGACACTGCAAGTGCTGCTCAGCAATAGCCAAACACTGGGTGATGTCACTGGTGGTGTTACAAACCCTGCTGAACTGCAAATGCAAAGCACAGCACTATATGGGCCGCTAGGAGGAAAATTAACTCCTTCCCACCTGTAGGCAACACAACCACACAGCCAAACTGCTGGCCCACTGCTGACTCACTGAACCCCAAAATAAACACATGAATTGGGTAGGAAACACGCCATGTGAGAAGACAGCTGGACAGAACCTGGATAGATTGCATCCCAGTATGGAAGATACCTGTCATTATGAAACTGGAAAAGAAGAAAAAGGGTTTATCTAATTTAATGAACTACCTGAAAAAGACAATGAGGTGTATTTACTATATCATGTCTTGCCATAAACATTCTGGCATGAAAAAGAATTAATTCAAAAGTACATGATTTAAAGTAATCTTTCAGGCAGTGTTAAGAGAGTGATAAGGTCACCCCTGAACCTACTTTTCTTCAGGCTACAACCTCAACTCCATCAGCTGCTCCTCACAGGACTAGTGCTTCAGACCCTTTAGCAGTTCTATTGTCCCTCTCTGGACATGCTCCAGCACCTCCATGTCTTTCCTTGAGTGAGGGACCCAGAACTGGACACAGGACTGGCAGTATGGCCTCTCCAGTGAGTACTCACTCATACAGGGGGACAATCCCTGCCCTGGTCCTGCTGGCCACGCTGTTGCTGGTACAGGCCAGGATGCCATTGGCCTTCTTGGCCACCTGGGCACACCCTGGCTCATGGTCAGTCACTGTCACCAGCACTCCCAGGTCCTTTTCCTGTGGGCAGCTTTGCAGCCACTCTGCCCCAGCCTGTGGCACTGCCTGGGGTTGTTGTGACCCAAGGGCAGGGCCTGGCACTGGGCCTTGTTGAACCGCACACCACTGGCCTTGGCCCATCGATCCAGCCTGTCCAGATCCCTCTGCAGAGCATTCCTACCCTCCAGCAGATCAACACTCCCACCCAGCTTGGTGTTGTCTGTGAATCTACTGAGGACTGATTGAATTGTACATCCAATCCCCTCATCCAGATCATCCACAAAGATATTGAATGCTCAACAGAGATATTGAACAGAATAAACATATTGGCATCTACAATGTTTCTAAATCATCTTTTCATTCAAAGCAATAAAACATATCTACATATGAAGAAAACAAGGCTTTTGATCTTCCTGTGAAACTCAGGCATAACGCTGAAATTCAGCTATACTGTGAAGAATAGCAGTTGAATTTTAAACAGATAAAAATGGATTTATTCCATTGGGATAGAGGCCTAACACTGGAATTATCATTTCTTATCGTGAGAATACTTTCAGGCAACTTAGATAGTGATGACTGATTGGGATTCTGGATTTTAAACCCTGTGTGAAAAAGAGATGAGCCTCTAAGCAGCAAATTTATACATAATCTGCATTCCTGGAAAGGACCTGAGTGTTTATCAAAATAATCCATTGACCAAATGCAGGTTAAACAGATAAAAGAAAACACTGAAAGAGACAGAGAAAATTACTTGTACCGATAGAAGCAAAAGTATGTCTTTCTCAGTACCTTGTCTAGAAGAATATGGGAAATTCTAGTATAATAAAATAGTAGAATATGGGAAATTCTGTCCCTGAAGGGTCTACTGCCATAATTTCATGGTAAATACACTTGCAGGATTATAAAATAGTATTCTGAATGTGTTTTCACTTTTGTATAGTCATAACACAGCACTGTTATGAAAACACTAGGAGGAGAACCCAGGGGTCCCATGCCCAAACTAATGAAGGATGCTACCTCCTATCTTAGTATTTATCCTTTTTTTCCATTTAGCTTACCATCGAGACGCAGGTAAAGGAAATTTCGAAATGCAAAGTAGTCCTCCATAATGGTCATGAGTGATGTCATTTGACAGAAAAGAAGCACACGATGGTTAGTAGCTCGTAACTTTGGTAGAATACGATCGAGTAGCTCAAACTTCCCTGAGGCCCGATAAAGTTCAGCTCTGTTGGAGAGAAGCAGCACCGTAAATGCCAGAGTAAGCCTACATTTGAAAGTCTGTAGTCATTATCATGTCTGAGTATAATAAAAAAACTAATTTACCTAATCTAAACAGGACTAATAGCACTTTTCTTTCTTTAAAATTGCATATATTGATTAAAACAAACACATATGAAGTCCTCTTTTCCTAATTTTTCTTCAATTACAAAAACTGTGCTGACTTTCAATCACACAGAATCTCTTTATGAAACTTAATTCTTTTTCATTATTTATTAAAATAAACATTATTTCTCAGCCAGACAAGCATTTTATAAGCGAAGACATTCACTTGCTATTTTGTTTTCAAATGGCATTAAAAACAACTTTCAGTTGCAACTGCAGTTTCAAATTGTATTCATTAGGGCATATGTTGGAAACAACCCCTTTTCCACTCAACTACTATGCACATGGAAGTGAAATATTGCAAACTGAACTAATATACAGAGAAAGTGGCCGAAGTCTGACATTGGATATACTTTTCAGCCATACAACCTTAGTTGTCCTGAACAGTGTTTAGCTGCTTTGATTAGCTACTCTTTTGTCTTCTATACAAAGAATTGCAAAACCGACTCTTAGCACTGAAATTCAGCCCATAACCCAGAAATGAAGAGAACTAAACAGGACGTCTAAATCAGCATCACAGTGATACACTTTACAGAAAGAAACTTCATGCGACTTTTCTCTAACCTTGAGTCTACCCTCTCAAAATATGATTTATCATTAGCAATGGTACAAAATCCAGAAGGTACACAGCCTTCTAATATGCATACATCTGTTATCAGCCAAAGACTAAACTGTTTAGGAGACAAGTATTCTGGTATTCTAGCTAAGGAGATAAACAGCCTGGTATACAAGATAGTTAAAAAAAAAAAAAATTGTTATTAACACCTATACAGGAAGAAAGTTAGGTTGATGATATACACTTTTTGTTTAGAAAGCATCTATTAACTTTACAGTTGCACAAAATGTCAAGAAAAATAAAGCCGATCTTTTTCATTTCAGATAATGGAAGAAATGCTACTTTAATTTGGAATAAAGATAGAAAAGAAGGAAAAGTAGAAGGCAAAAGTAGCAAGAAAAAGAAGAAAATCCTAACAGGTATCTCTAGAGTCATCCCAATTAATTTCAGATGGCGTATTATTTCAAAATAAGACACGAGTCTTTTCTGCCTGCAGTCCTGAAAGAGATGGACAGTCATGAAAAGATCTTATAACACTTCTAGTATTAATAGGTTTTGATTTACTTATGTGCCCTGTGCTTCCTCTGCCTTTGCATGAACTGCTTGAGTTTGCTAATATGTAGCTTTCAGAAAAAGAATGTGATCATTAATTCCAAGACAACACTACAGACAGGAGGAAAAACAGGAAGTTACCCATTAATGACACCATTTGAGTAGCCCAGATGTTCAGCAAAGGACTCCTGCAAAATTATAAGCAATAAACACATTACAAACTACACAGTAACCAACAATTATGCATTCTTATAGAAATCAAATTAAATATATGAGTGTTGAGGTTTGAGTTCAATGATGTTCATACTCTCACCTTGTGGCAACAGTGCTCTGCTTAAGGTTTTCCTGTACTATTAGTTAAAATTCATGAAGAAATGACTCCTGAAGCATACATTTTACCAGATTACAAATACAGTAGAATACTAATTAATTTATACTAATTAGTAGAAGATCCATCTGCAAATTACTCAATTTAATTACTCATCATACAAAATAGTGAAGAGTGAAAACTACAAAAATAGTAATAATAATAATTATAATTATAATACATCACAGTAGGTACTTATTTATATTTTCATAAATGTAGCTACATTCCAGATATTTGTAACACTTTCTATCTTTTCAGATATATTTATGTACTTAGATCCTATTGAGACATGTTATATAGATAGTACACTTTTGCTGAAAAACCAAGATGGATACAATAGAACAATTTTAGTTGGCACTGTAGAAGATTAGCAGTCTGCTAATTACAAAGATTCTACATATGACATTTTGAACTAGTGTCCATATGTCATAAATTTGGTGTTTGTGGATACTAAATTGCTCTGGGTTGTCTTAAATTAACAAAAACCCTTCATTTTTTAAAGACACTGTTCCATAAAATTAACTTTGGATGATCAATAAAAAGATAGCACTTGTTGACCATAATAAATGTGGTTTTTTTCAAATCTGTCCTTTCCAGTATAAATTATGTGGACAGAGATGCCCCCTCCCACACACGTAAGCTTTAGCAGCAGTTTTCTATTATTTTAGCCATCTGAATAAAAACAACTCTCAAAATCAAACTTATAAGTCTTACCTCAATGTGTTGAAACATGTACGGGTGATTGCATATCTTTCTCAATTGCATGATAGTGTTCATAAGAGTTTTTGCTCCACCTTTTCCCTATGGGTACAAACAGTGCAAACCAAATGATTAATTTCTTAGCTTATGAATGTAATCTTATAAAATATTTTTATCCCAAACCCAAACACTGCATCACTAATTAAAAAAAAAACAAAAAAGGCAAAAGGAAACCAAAAAACCCCATTAAAACTCCCCAGTAATAAAAACACAAACCAGGCCAAACCAAAACAACAAAAATCCAAAACCTATTGCACAGTTGTCTTGCTGTTATAAGGATGCTCTGTAATGAAAAAGGAAGACCTGGAAGTAATCCATGAAGTGCATTACATTTCTACCTGCAGTATCCATGGTGGGAAGCAGAGCATCTACTGTCCTGATTATTTATACTGTTTATTACTAAACCATACAAACTCCACAGTGTCTCAACCCTCTAACACGAAATAATTCTAGCTGGGTTCTTTCCAATTCCACAGTAAGCTCTACAGTTTGTTAACCTGGTACATGGGTTTCTCACTCCAGGCTGAGTAAAACATCAGGCCACAGGTACTAAAATGTTAAAGCTCACCAAATTCATGAGTCATCTTATTATTTATGTAAGTATATTCTCAAAACATACACTACAGTTAATCCTGTAGAACAGGGACACTCATCAGTCAGTCAGTTGTGCTAGACCAAACTGTATGGTCAAAAACTAACTGCAGCTGGTCAGTGTAAGTTTGAGAACATTGTATCACATTAACATTGCCAAAAACTTGTTGCTTTCAAATGCCATTTTGTTTTGTTGCCATTTTATAAAAACAGAGTGGCATAAATGTTCCAAGCTTACTATATGACTAATTTAGATTCATTTAAAAAAATCTCAGCCAAAACAATTTACCAATTTCAAGTTGTAAAACTAGGGGAAAATACACTACTTGATTATAATATATACTAGCAATATTCTAGTCTTTTCTAGGAAGTACACCAAAATCATAGTTTTCATCTAGAGCAGAGATTATCCATTTGAAGGGGGCACTCACACATTTAAAACTTGGATTTGTTCTTTCCAAGATCGTCTCACATTTGCTCCAAAATCCAGTTCATATTTGTTATAAAAATAATCTCCTAGCGCTTTCCAGCTTAGAGAATTGTCTCTAATCTCAGCTGGGTCCAGGCCAGGGGTGCAGAAAGACAAGGTTTTTTCCTAACACAATAGCTGTTTGATCACTGAAGCCAAGCGATCTTAACAACCACCTCCCTCTGCTGACAACAGGTAGCAGTGATAACAGAGCTTGATTTAACATTTAAAGAAAAAAATAACCCTAAGAGAGGGTTGCAAGAAGGGAAACATTTTAGTCTCTTGGGGAGAGAAGAAGGCAAGGGAAATGTTCAGAAGACAGCAAAGACAATTTTAACTGGTTAAGCACAAAGCCAGGTAGAGAAACAGGTAGGACAAAATACACAGAAGCTTCTGAGCAGATAAAAGAAAGATCAGAAAAGGAAGGAAGTAGAAGGCTGTGATACAAAACTAAATTTTTAGAACAAATATAAAGACATCAAACTGCAAAACTGTTAAAACACAACTTAAAACAATTAAAAACACAACTGAGGAACATGAATTAATGTCTAAAAAGTGTTCGAACTATGAAGATGAGTTTCGATATCTAGGGAAAAAACCTTTGTCTGGAGTTTAATTAAGCACCAGCAAAGAAAACAATTTGACCGTAAAGAACTACAAAGGTAAAATAAGATACTGAATAGAAAAATCACCCACTGTACCAATGCAACCTGAAAAAGGATTATGGAAAGATTGTATGTGATTGCAGTGCATCAGCAATATACACAAGAGGGTGCAAACTGAAACTGTTAACACTCTAGATATTCTGCAGTGTCTGTTCAAAGTGTTTCATATTTACTACAGTATTTCAAATTTTTCACATGTTAATCATGTGAAAAGCTGATGAATGGCACCTTCTTTACTCTGTATTGACTCGATCAAATCCCACGATGGCATAACCAACATTTACTAACACACGGTCTAAATCTGACTATATGACTTCGAATCATACTGATCTCTTAAAGAATTTTGACACCAACAGATCTTGTAAGGATGAATGCAAGCATACAGTCCTAGCTGACTGAAACAAGTCTTAACTAATAGCTCTGAAAGACAACATAAATGACCTTCTGTAGTCATCACTGCCACAATTACAATTATTCAGCTATATTACTGAATTAAACTCAGCCGAGGGAAATGCAGCTTTTTCTCAAACATTGACACTGAATACAAGCAGTATCTTCTCCTCGTGAACAGCTGCAGTCTTGTAACTGAAAGGCATGCCTGAGATTTCTCTTCCCATGAGAGACACTTGCAGTCAGAGTCTACACATTAATTTTATAAAACAGAAACCATATTGTTAACATGCTTACTCATAATACATAATTTCGTTCATATTTTAGTCTTTCTTTTATACCTTCTTGTCTTTTTCAGAACCATCTGTGAGAAGGATTCCCTTGGCTTGCATGTGACGGTACAGGATCTTTTGAAGAGCAGACATATCACATTTGATCACGTATTCCACCTGGTGCAAAAAAAAAAACCCAAAAACCATAAACACACTGACATAATAATGCTAGTAGGATCTACCTGCAGATTCTTGTCATTCTAGACAACACAAAAAAACCCCTTACTAATCTTTTATCTGTATCCTAACACCACATAAAATCGCAATGACCAGCACTCCAACTGCAAGCACAGGAATGAGTATCTCAAAAGATTATCCGTGAGTCACAACTGCAGTGAGACTACTGGATCCTAAGGATGCAACTGCAGGATTACCAAACTTTACCTTATTTCTCACTCCATAATTTTTAAAACCTAAAAAATAATTTAAAATTAATTTTACATTTAACATGCAACTAAAAATGTATTTTATGTTTAATAACCAGTGGAATTTATTGCATCTGTTAAGCATTATACAAATATTAAGCAAAGCATTATAAAAATAACATCACTGTATAGCTATCAATTAAGACTCTCTCAGAGTCTAACTGGCATAATCTTTACCCAGGTTGTCATAGAAATATGCCATTTTCTCAACATCCACTAACACACAGGGAATTAATACAGTACTGTATGACCCCAACATTCAGCCTGACTTGTTCAGCTTTGAAAAACTGTATTTAATTTTTGACTGCATACTAGATTTAAAAACAGTAACACAAAGACCTCACACATCAATTTTACGTATTTTTTTCTATTGCCCAATGTCCAGATTATAGTCATTATGTCTTTTGTAAATTGTGTCAAATAAAAAATGTAACATAACAAAACCACACTAGTGGCTAGAAATCTCTCAAGCTGTATAAAGTGAATAAAGTGTATAAGTGAATAAAAGACAAAGCATAAGCTTCCTAATGTTTAACAGATAAATGGGAAGAAAATTTTCAGGTTATTTTCTTCTCAGAAACACAGAAGTATGCACTCCTTAAAGAGAAGTGACCTTCTTTCTTCAATGGCTTCTTCACCAAGATAAGCAAAAGAAAATGAACCTTACTAACAGGCTTCAGTCCCCAAGTTCAATTTTTACAGTTGGATGAACTCTGTTTTTAAGATAACGGCAACAAAAAGAAACACAGTCTTCTGAGTATGAGTGTGTATGCAACTTGAAAATTTTCCCTCTCCAAAGCCTATTATTTGATTTACCAAACACAGTGGCTTGATTTGAGTACTATTTTCAAATGCAAGCACGTTTTATTCTCAAATAAATGCTTCTGAGGGTATTGAGAATTTGACATTTGAAGGAACAGAAATTTGCAACAATAGTAGTGTTGACATGATTATAAAGATGAAAAGTAATTTTGAAATGCCTTTCTTTGTTTTGTCTCTAAGTATCTGTACAGAATTCTCCATTCATTTAGCCAGTCAGCTCACAACACATCTTACAAATATTACAGTTTGGTACGGTCTTAATCCAGTTTACCTTAAAACCAAATTTTCCTTATCATCCTTTCAAATTTACTTTTTTTATTTAGTTGCTGCTATTCTGGGAAGAGGGATGTAGAATTGCAGAGGACGACACAGTGGGACAAGATGAGTTACCCAGAAATAAAAACAACTACCTTTGAAATCAGAAAATAATTTTAAGTTTTGAATTAAAAAGCCACCAATTAAAAACAATGGTGTGATTTCAACAAGACACTTCACACAATTCCTGGAATGATAATGCAGGACCAAATCGACTGCTTTATAAAGTCCAGTAGTCCTCCAGGAATTTCAGTGAACTAGCTTCAACCTAGTGCAAGGAGGATGATGTAGGACAGAATTTTATCCTCAGTGTATGGCTGACTCACAAACTGAAACCAGACTCTATAGGAAGAAGTTGCATATCTCACAGTATTTACAACAAATACATTTAAAGTTGGTGAGGGATCCTGAGAATGCAGAAACTTCAGGTACTCAGGCTTCCTCAGTGGCCAGCTTTCTCTGATGTGGTATAAACAAATGCTAAAGAGGTCCTCTTCCATAAAATAAATCTGAAAAAGGGACATTACTTAATGCTTAGAAAGAATAGCAAACCTTTTCTGGCAGTTGAGACTCAACCTCTTTCTTCAATCTTCTCAGCAAGAAGGGCCGAAGCACTTTATGAAGACGACGAATGATCAGAATCGTTTCCTCCTCATTTAAGTCCACCTAGAGAAGTTTACAAAAGTCACTACAAGGCAACTCAAATATATTAGGTAATGTCTCCTCTTAGATGAAAAGTTAAGAATATGCAATAACTATTTGATCTTACAACCAAACTGACTGAGTCAAAAAATACACTTTAAACATCAAAATTTTAGTATTATAAAAAAGCAGTCTTTTAGTTACGTTAAATCTCCAAGTACCAGAGCAAGTTCAAACACTAATCCTTCTGTATAAGCTCTTTACTGTTTTCATCAAAGTGGTTTATTTCTGATTTTTTAAAAAAACACAACCACAGTACCCTTTCTCCAGTCATGGCAAATGGAGCATTGAACCACTGTTCAAAGGTGCTGCAGCTCTTGAAAATGGTTGGAAGTAGGAAATTGAGAAGAGCCCAAAGTTCAGGCAATTTGTTCTGCAAAGGAGTCCCAGTCAGCAGGATCCGCCGAGGGGCCACATAGTGAGTATTCAAGACCTGAGTCAGCTTGCAGTGATGGTTCTTCATTCGATGGCCTTCATCTACTATCATGTACTTCCACCGAATCTGAAAGAAAAAGAAGAAAAGTTAGCAAAGTAGAACAGGCCAGACTTTGTCAAGTTCCTCCCAAAAAGTAGAGTATACAAATACTTAAAGCCTGAGATATTAGTCAGTCTCAACCTTGAGGAAAGCCAAATCAAGCACTATCCAACTATGAGTGTCCTTGCTAGCAGCAGACAAACATTAGGTATGCTCAGTCTGATGTTGAATTCTGACTGGAATTGAAACAGCAAACAGCAGATTCCTTCCAATTCTGGGAAAGAGATTAGAGTGACTGGCTCTTCAAGGCCATAATATGGTTCACAGAGGAAGAAAGAAACCACATAAACTCCAAACAAATCTGTAAGAAGAATGTTGAAAGGAGACAAAAGCATTTTCAGATAAAGTAAGTATGCTCACGAACAACAGCAACCCTGAACTTTGTTTCAGCTAATCCTGTGTTTCCACTTGAGAACAAAGCAGCATAATTAAAAGCATCTCAGTTACTGCATTTTCAACCAAAGCTTCTATTTCTTAATACAAAATCTTAAATGCAGTCACAGCAGATGTTGAAAGCTGCTGTTCAAACTCTCTGTTACCACCTGTATTACAATATGGACAGTCAACACAAGTGCCACACTGACCACAGGACTATGAAGGCCTCAGTTTGTACTCTTACAGGTGCTACCTCATTCCATTTCCCAGGACACGATCAGTGGCATAGTGCTCTCCTCCCTATCTTTCAGCAAGAGTTCAAAAAAATAGAGGAAAAGGAACATTATGTAGTCTCAAGCTGTTTTCAAGCATTCAGAAAAATGCTAAGAAAATGCACTGCTTTTATATTAGACAGGACAAACAAGTAATATGCAGTAAATATGCAGTATGTAACAGACGAAAATGAAGTGAAAATGAACAACAAAACTACAGGAGGACTATATGGCTTCTCTGTATAGCAGAATACCTCCTTAGTCTGCTCTGTGTGTACATGAAATAGTCTTATAGCACAGTAGTTTTCATTGTAATTCATTATATTTGATACCTACCTGTAAATAGTCAGTTAGCCCCTAGGAACTGCAATGTGTAGACTCTTTAGTCTGGATACCAGATTCATGATATAGGTAACTATTTAGTTATGTGGGGAAAAGTGACCATGGAGCTGGAAGGGCCCTAATAAGAGCGAGCTTCAGGACAGAAACAACAGAAAAAATTAAGAGTCACTGATGCAGATTAGGCTGAATATTATGCAGAGGTGAGAAGAGTCACAGAGGTTCTTCCAAGGACAGACAGAATACAGTACTGACAGAACTTCACAGAGGAATTAGTCCCCTGGCCACATCCAGGAATATCCTAGTGTTTACATAAGGGAGAGCTGTGACTGAGAAGTTCGATTGTAAACTGAGGAACAGGAAAGTAAATGAGAGGGTTAACTTTTATAAGGACAGAACAACTGAGATTTTCCCTATAAAACAAAAATGTGCTTTGTGGTATGCACCATTTGAAAGTATCTGGGTTTTGCTGTAGCGAGATAACAGTTAAAATTACCTTAGCAAGGATATGTTTGTCCTTTATTATGTACTCGTAAGTAGTTAAAAGAACATTAAATTTCCCACTTCGAAGCTGAGGAACAAGTGAGCGGCGCATTGCAGGTGTACCCTAAAAGAGAGAGACACGTGAGCTGTTATTCTCTACTTTGTTGAAGAAAAACATTGTTTTTATGAATTAGCAGACAACGAGCAACTACATGAACTTGCAATCCTACCATATGGTAAATAATACATTGATGTAATTCCAGACCTCCTCAGAGTGCTTTCCTTAAACTACTTGTGGACTGTAAAGCTGCTTATGGGGATCGCGGAAATATATAGCCGGTGGTCTGGTCTCCCTACAAATTGCTTGGCTGTATCACGACTACAGTAGCTACACAAGAAAGTATTTGGCTATGAAAAAAAAGTTAGGTAGTTACCATCTGTAACTCTCATCAGCAGCCTTGCAACGTGGTAATTAACAAATTTATCCTGCACTTTGTACAGCGGTTTACAGTTGTTTTACCTCTACAGTCTTTCACAGTTTGTTATAGTATTCTTAGTATGATCAACTCACACTCCTTAGTATCTGATACACATGACAAAACCCGATAAGCAGCTTAAAAGTTTGCAGAGACAGGGGAAAAACTGTTTCTAGTTCTCATTCCTTCAATTCTACAGTCATATAAAAACCAAATCAAACCTTGTAAGATATCTTCACCACAGAAGGAGCCCATTTGTCAAATTCATATGTCCAATTGGATAAAGTCCTATCATAGAGATTACAGAGAAAAAGTAAAGTTTCATCATTCGCAGATCAAACTTTATAAACGTTTCCAAGTGGTTGCCAGCTTTTCAACACATTTTATGTAATCAACCCCCATAAATAACAACATATTTTAAAAATGCACTTTATATACTGCAACAAGCATCTCAGAGGGAAGTAATCAGAAAAGAAGTGTGAAACACTCTTTCAGCTCATATTCAGGGCCCTTTCTGAAACCAGTAGAAGTAGTGTTTTACATGCACCTTTATATTTTGAAACATAGTAAGGATAAGAATAATATCTCTGGACAAAAATAGTTCTTTAAGTTCTTCTGTACTACTTATTATCCAAAAATTGACATTACAGCTTTTCAGATACAGCCCAGTGAAACTGATAATATACTGAATCTGTGTTCTACTCAAGCAGAACTACTCATAGTACCACCACTGCCACTATGTGGATCCATTCTTGCACTGTTTCTGCTATTACAGTGAAGCTAAATGCTATCATGAGACAACAGAAAAAAATAACCTTGAGGTTTTTCAGCTGCTTGCTTTTTTTTTCACTTCCTAGTGGACCAATGATGGCAGCAATACTAGCGACTTAAAAAAGGCAGAGAAAGGCAGCTTTTAAAATGTATACAAGAAAGAACTTTCAGCTCCTCTCATTTTTTACAAAAAACACTAGAGTACTTAAAAGAAACCTCATTTTTTACTGTGCCTACATGAAAATTGACATTAATAACACTGCCACTATTTTTGTTTCATAGCTTTTCTCTCAGGTGTTTCTTTTAAAACTAATAATTTCTCATTTGTATCCATACAATTAGGCAAACCTGTGGAATTTATCTTAGTAAATCAGTTACTACTGCAGCACAGCCAGAAGACAGAACACTTCAAAAGAAATCAAGAGATGACCACAAATCAAATTTATCCTAATTCGAGAACAAATTTGCATGCTCAGCACAACTGGTGGACAAATTAGCTAATGAAATTACCAGGAACTTTTGCACATCAATTACACATAAAAATAAGAAAACAACTCCTCAACATCCTGTAAGAGTTCTACAATGCCTGACATTTTTAACTCAAATCACTAAAATCCACACCTGACCTTTGGAGAAAGGAAAATGCATTAGAAGAAATGTATGAAACAAGCAGCATTCTGGAAAGTTAAGAAAAAGTAGGCAGCACAAAAACCAATGTTTTGATCTGCACAGCTGACAAAAGTGCGCATATCAATCAAGGCTACATATATCCAGGGCTACCTATACAGTATTTAAAAGATCAACCTCATTAAAACACGCTTCCATGGTATCAGATAAGGCACCAGCTGCTTAAAGAACTAAGCAACAGATTTTTAATATCAGTTAAAAGCTGAAAGGTGAAGTGCATATAACAGGAAAGAAAAAACATCCCCCTCTTTTGGCTTAGGAGTGAATTACAGTAAATTCAATACTGTTTGCCAAAATTAATAGAATCAAGTGTTTTATCACCTTTCTGGTCTTGCTAGTGTGTTGTGTTCTAAATAAAACACTCTGCAATGCTTAGGCAATAATGCCAGAATGAGAACTGTTACTTACGACAAGGGAACAATGATGAGATAGGGGCCATTGAGTCTTTTGTGCTCCATCAGGTAAGTGATGAGAGCAATAGTCTGTATTGTCTTTCCTAATCCCATTTCATCTGCTAAAATTCCATTCAGATTGTTATTATAGAGAGAAACCATCCATTCCAGTCCTTGGAGCTGAAATGAAGAGTAAGAGTTTCAGTTAGTTAAAACCCACAAAATAATTAATAATAAATAATTAATAATAAATCAGCACTATGGAACCAATCTGACATACCAGTCTACTTACAAGTTGGATTTCCTTTAGTAATACTATATGCATGAGGATCCCTGTCTATCTTTATGTGGAAATAATCATTCCTGTTTAACACAGTCCGCAAGATGAAGTCAGATTTCATATAGGAAGGTTTTACTACTGCACATAATGCAACAGAGGCACCCATATGTAAGGCTGATAAACACCATTGCAGGAATTCGTTCCTCAATTTCAACAGTGTCAAATGCTAGAACTTTGTGTTTCATGACATTTGTCTGTGTCAAGTAAAATCTTTCAAAACCAAACTCGTCAAATCTGCACAAAACATGTAAGCCTCAGACTTGCCAACTGTATCACTGGTATGCTAAACATCTTGTAGCACGTGTCCCCTTAGTGTCTGCCATCCAAAAGTCCACATCAGAATAGGCCACCTTTGTCCAAATATGCCTTGTGTATAAAATTCCAGAGCTGGAAGGAAGCGAGAGTTCTGTAGCTTAGCAATGTCTACATAACAGAATTTCACACTCCAAGGAATACTGCTAGAAAGCACTATTCCCTTGTCAGACAGACTTCCACGTGTGTGTGTATCACATTACTGATGGACTTATGAAGTTTCTGCTTCTCACATCCAGAGTTTTGGTGTGTCTCATGCATGGAGAGAGCAGGAAATTAGGTGGCCTGAGAAAGTTCAAAGGGAAAACTCTACAACACGTGCTTGAAGTAACTGTCTGTTGTCCCTGCAAGACAGTATCCAAAATAATGTTGCCAATTTACTGGCTTTAGATACATGTGGACTGATTCATATTTACAATTAAGTTATCAAGGGTTGACTGGAATCTGTAGTCCCACTGTATGTCCCACTTATAAAGTCGCTTCAGAATTGAGAAGAGGACAGCTATCTTGTCTGTGTCACTATTCATTATGTGGAGAGACACATCTACACAAATAATGGTCTGACTAGAGAAAATATGCAGGTTGTTGGAGTTAACTAGAAAGTTGTACAATAGTAGAACTGTAGAAAACACATGTCGAGGACATTTTCAATTACCCATGAATCTAGGTTATTGTCAGAATACTGAAGCTCTTGGTTACTAAAACCAGTGAAAGTCTGTGAAGAACAGGTGACACCAACCTCCATAGTAAAGTATTTTTCTTACTTTCAGAGAGTATCTATCACTGCACTGAAATATTAGGATCCTAATTAAACAATAAAATTCTAAACCTTTAAATACTGCAAGAAGGAAAATACTATTAACCCATCACAAATTAAAACAGTAAGAACTGAAATTACAAGTCAATGAGAAGGATAGCAAAATCAAAATATTATTCATCTGCAATGAAAAAAAGGTGGAGGTGGCTGTAGAAAGTTTGTATTATTCAAGCAGTACGTATGAAACATTATCTGTGACAGGTGTGATTGTTTTGTTTGTATTTCCAAATTCTAACCTACTAGAGATTTTGTATTTTTTAACAAATTTTCAGTTTGCCATTTGAAATACCACACTGAAATGTCCGGCATAATTCCAAGTTTTAAGTATTTTAATGTTTTAGTCATATCTCACCTGATAATGTTTTAATGTGCCATTAATAAGAAGAGAAGACTGCTTTTCCACCCTTTCCGTGATTGCATGAGCAACAGTGTAGTAGGACTGAGACCCTCTAGCACTATATTGCATGCTATATTCATCATCCACATCTTGTTTGGCTGTCCTGGAAAGCAGAAAAGGAACTTGAGTGAATTTCCACGAACAAATATTTTTTGACCACAGCTCACATATAAATGTCTAAAGAAACAGTACAAGTCCTCAGCTGTGATGAGTACACCAAAGAGTGCAAGAATATAAACAATATACAATTAAATGATCGTATTCCTTCTCCTGCAGATATTCATGCCACAAATCACTGTAATCTAGAGAAAGCTACTCTTGTGAAATGCCACTGTAAGAAATCCCAGTTCTGAACAAACAGCACTTAAGGACACTCACTCAATGATTTGCTTTGCATCTTTCTCAGAAACTTCCTCGCTGTTAGGATCCAGGAGTATCTTCTCATCTGCTTCTAGTCTGCTTGATTCTTCTTCCTCATCCTACAGAATACAGAAAAAGAACAGAAGCTCTGGGAAGTGTAACGTGTTCCTCAGTCATGCTTTCAACTGGCATTCACATACTGGTAGCTTTCACTGGTCAGTGCTTTATGACAGACATCTGAATCACAAGGTTCAATTTACACAATGATTCTTCAACAGAAGTGCACTGCAGCATAACAAGATGATTTATTTTTGACATATATTAACCAGTAGGAAGTCATAATACTTGGAAATAAAAACTATTTTCCCCTTTAATGATCTTACTTTCAAAAGGCTTTCACTGACTACCACGGTCATGGAGAGCATTCCAATATCATGGGGTTTTTTATGTTGTATTCTAGATGCGTGATAAAATAATAAAGCTTTAAAAACTGTCAAGAACTACTGATTTAGGCCTCTAGTTTCTTAATTTTTTAAAATCAGTTACTTTTACTCTTTTTAAAGTAACTTGCCTTTTGGCTACGGTTGCAGCAGGTAGGAAACAACTTAAAATTTCACTAAGTGAGATTCTGAAATCTTACAGGTATCAGGCCCTTCTCTCCTATCTTAATACTGACATGTAGAATTGTATTACCAGAAATTAGTCCTACAAAGGCACATACCATAATATCATACAGTCCAGTCAGTTTCAGTGGTTATTTGGTCTAGTACTGTGAAGACTGCTAAACTTAGGAGATGTGAGTTCTATATCTAGTTCTGCTACCAGGCTGTTGATTGAACATGGTCCTTCTCTATTCCTCACTTCTGTTCTCCTTTAGAAAGTACTGATGTGAAAATGCTATTCATTATTCATAGTACCTAATATTATGACCCTGCAAGGCTGGGATCTTTGTGTGTGTTAATTTTAAGATTCTTTTTAGAATTTTTGTAATAATAGTATTTAAATCAACATCCAAATACTGAATCAAATAAGCCTACCCTGAAAAATCTGAATATAAATCCCTGGCATAATTCCTAAAATTTTAACAAACATAATATATAACTAGTAACCATGTTATTTTATTGCCTAGAAAACCTCCGATGCATAAACCTTGAAGATGTTAATTTCATTCAGCACAAAGCCACAATGCAGCGTTTTCTGAGATGTATTTTAAAATAGGAACCTACTTAATTCTCTGGTTCATTATTATTAATAATCAGAATAAAATACTTATTCTTCCTAACCACAATTACCACTTAGGCTTTTACAGTGTATATAAAGAACAACTGCTATAAATTAATTACAGAATCAATTAATTTTCCTGTTTGTATTAGTGTTAAAGCACCTACACATCTGCTATCACTTCCCCTCTCTTCATTATGAAGAAGTGAAAATGAATTATGAAATAGGTACTTGTTTTTTATGGTATTGTCACAGTATTTCTTTTTAAAGATATATACCTCCTCCTCATATTCAGAGCCACTTTCATCTTCACTGTCTGATCTGGGAGCAACTTCATAGCTGTATAAAAATGACAGAAAGATTGTGAATTACAGTTAAGAAGAGATAATAGGTTCAATACAACTCCTATTCAGCTCACATACAATATATTAAAACAAGAATAGAATTGGCAAACAAGAAATAAAGTATAACATGAAAAGTATCAATGCAAATAGAAAAAAAACAGTCTACTTTGTATACTAACTACTTACCCGGGATTCATTTCCAGCCAAGCATCCAGCTGACTTGCTTTGGGTGCTTCTGGTCCAAGAAGAACTTTGCCTGTTTCAGTGTGAGTCACTTTGACTGGAAGATCACTCATCTGACTGCTCTCATCTATGGGCTAAAAATTCAAGTGATATTTTACACCATAAGGCAACTGAACTTTATGCTTGTCTTACATAGTAAAAAGAACTAATAGCACTATCAAAATTCCAGTTCTGAACAACCAGTGAAGTTTTGTTACCAGATGCCACACTTTCCCACGTGACTACTAAGCAAGCACTGAGTCATAGTATTTCTATGTGCAATATATTCTATATGACATCCACAAATATATCTCAGTATCCAAAATAAATTAAAAAGAACTGCATGGAAAAGAATACACTATTGGTTTTTGTGAATCAAGGCACAAGGTATGTATTCTTATAGGCATTTAATCCTGTTATTTATACCAACAGACATTTGTAACAAAAAACACACAGTGACTTGATGACTTTTTTTCTTTTGAGAAAAAAGAATCAAACAATTCAGTTAACTTTCTAAGTAAAGGCCTGTTTTAAAGCTCTGAATGAGGCAGCATATACTCTGCTACTGAATGAAGAATATTATTTGAAGAATGACACAGAAAAATTACTCATTTCCATTTGCTTCTGGAAAGCAGAAACAACTTTCAGATCCATAATTAATCCATCATTACACTATACTCTGTCCTGTGACTGAAAGGTAATTACATGCAATGTCAACAATGTATTTTTATAAAGACGAGAAGATAGCCTATATGGTGTTTATGAGCTCAAACTAGAAAGTAAGCTGTCTATATACAGACTGAAAAGAAAAATATTTCTCTACAAAACTGAGAGGCAGACTTCAGCATACTCAGTGATAGATTAAATATACTTTCCGTTTTAGCGTTCAGTTTTTGGAACAGTGACAGGCTAGCATAAATGTTAACCTAGATAATGATTATTTCTATATATAAACAATGGCTTCCAGAACAGTTGCCATCATAACTCTTTTTAAAATTATAGCCATGACACACAATCCAGAACAATCACTGGAAAGTTTTTAAAAAAAAAAAAAAACAAAAACAAAAAAACAGAACAGCAACAAGAAAAAACAACCATCCTGTAAAAATTCATACCTCTCCATCAGGACCAAGACCAGATGCCATTCCTTCTGCATTTTCTTCAGCTTTCTACAACAAATGAAGAAATGAAAAATACTATGGTCAGATTAAAAGTACAGAAAGAATACTTTATATGATGTAAACATTTTGGATCATGAATATGTTTCACTTATTTCTGAACAGCCTGGGATTCAAGTTATTAAAGGTGTGGATGGATATAGACAGAGATGGGCCTTAACAATTAACATACATAAAGCATTTACTTATGTAAGGAGGGTACCTCCTCACCTCAGTCAATGTTATAAACCTGCATGTATGAAGAGATTGGCCCATTCAATTTCTGGTTCAGACCTAGAGCTCAGTTGCTCATTGGCTATTCTAATGCAAATAAAATAGTAAATTATTTTCATGTGATTTACTACTAATTTCTTCTAAACTGCTTGAATCTCCATTTTAAAGATGTCAGCAGGCATCATAGACTATACTCATGCAAGGCACTTCTATCTTGGGTATGTATTTTGGGTTTTTTGGTCCGACAACTAACTAGAAGGAGTATTTTGGGAGCTCTTTGCACTATATTCCAATTATGTGAAGACCACAATTACTCAAATTAGAAACAAAAGGAACCCTGGAGTTCTGCACTGGAGAAAGCTAGATTTTTTTCTCTCCAGCCACCAACCTGAGAAATGAGCAGTATCTTCCTCAAGGCTTATCCTCATTTACCTTACTTTAAAAATGTCAGCATAGTATAAGGAAAAATGAAAGACATATAGTTTGTTTCTGCATTCAAACTTTGCTAAAGAATTCTGACCAAGAAAGGGCATTTTACAGCTTCTTATGTCACACTGTTGAGTTTACAGTATAACAGGAAAATATTATTTTGGATACTAACGTAAATAGAACAGACTAACAACAAGAAGTCATCTCTTAAATTGTGTTTTAGAGATAAAAAACTTCCAACTATTATTAAACTATTAAAGCATGTGATAAATATGGACCATCAACTTATTCCTTTTTTTGTTTAAGAAGTATACTCGAGGAATAACTGCACTTCTCAATATTGATATAATCCTTAATATCTGCTTCAGATCATACTTCAGCCTTTTTCTTTGCCACTGAAGTCCATCATGTAAAGTCCATTATGTATAAACTTGAAATGAACATGCAGCAGCTGATGCTTAGTATGAACAACTACAATATGAGCTTCAAGTCTGCCTGCTTCACCATTTCTAGGTATGACTGCTGACAAAGAAAGGAACTGTACCAGAAGTGAAGATTTTAAATAAACACATGGGCAGGACAAGTTATGAAAACACGTATCTAGTCTTGGCTGAGCACATTACATTGACTGAGGATACTTTTTCCCTGGATGAACCAGGGCTAGGATCCATTCTTTTACACAAGAGAATGCTGTCTAATACATAAAGATTGTTATAGCTTAGCTATAGGCAATGGAAAAGAACTTTACAACTCAAATCACAGAAAAGCAGTATGCATCAGTGCTGTTCACTGGGCAAAAATCATAACCTACTGTGAGAACATTTACGACCTGTAGTTAAAAACAATTTTGGAAATCAGAAGAACATATTAGAAAGAAAATAAATGTAAATAACGACAGATATCTTGCACTTTTATTTTGCACCATGCAAATAGATCTTTACTGCTGACAATTTAATCCTTGAATTGAGGAAATCCCAATATTAAAAAGTAGGAAGGCACATTTTCTTCATCCTCTGTATAACAAAAGGAAAAACTACTAACAATAAAGTGAAAGGCTGCACAGCAAGTTGAACTGGCCTATCAGATCAAAATTTCATATGGAGTATTTTTTCTTATCCATGACTACAGTAGGAAGCTAGAGACACAAAACACAAATAGAGGAATGTGAAAAACAAATCGGGAAAATTTATCATTAAGATTACAGAAACTGTATCCCAGAGAAAAGAATGGGCTAATCTCAAATTTTATTCCACTAAGAATATAGGGTTCACTTGGATATTCTATAATGAGTCTGACAAATATTATTTCTTTCCCATCTACTTGCTCACTGCCATATCTCAGAGAAAATCCTAAGAACTCTCTTTTCTCATTTCTCTGTAAGTACAAAACATTAACAACAGGTGTTAGTAGATTAAACTTTTATATGGATTACAAAATGTAGAAGCTTGAGGACTGAAGGTGTATGACTTGGAAAAAGACACGGTGCCCACTAATTGCAATGTGTTCCGCAGCCATGTAATGACAAATTCATAGAATTCTAGATTAAAATTGTGTAAATTGTGTAATTGTGTAAACTCCTACTTCCTTCACAGATGAGCAAAAGATTGCTGGAAAGAAGTTAATTACAAACAAAAGGATGCAGATGATCAAGACAGAGCAGGATTTTTTTTCTCTTTTTTGCTAATCTTTTTAGGTTTTAGGGTGGAATATATATAAACACTGAATATACACGGGACATATTTCCTTTCAACTTCAGGGACAGAAAATTATGTCTTTACTGACATGGCCAGAAGATACACTGTTTCTCATAAATACTTCAGCTAAACTGACATAGAAAGAGAAGCATATCACAAATGCAGATAGTTAAGGGTATAGATATTTGTTATTAAAGTGATGCAGTTACTCCACATGCTGTCTCATTAATGATTATCTCTACTGAGCATTCCATTAAATCAAGCCTGTTCTCACAGGTAATACAGGCCATGAACCGCATCCAAATTACATCTTAATTCCGTAGACAGGATATTGTTCCTATGTTAACAATAGACTCTCAGGAACAGAGGTGTTTGTGAGAGCAGGAGAAAACATGAACTATTTTTTAGGCCATTAATGTCCAAGATCGGTATTTTTCCATGCTGGTTCTTGTTAGCATATTTCCAGAACTGTTAGTAAACCCTGTAAACATAATACTTGTATTTTTAGCAGTAACTAGTAGCAAAACAGGCATGGAAATGGATTATAAAAGTCCTCTTACTCATTCTACAAGAGATGAACAGTACTCTGAGGTAATAAAAAATTACAAATCTTTCCTTAATCACTATTTCACACATGAAATTATTCTTTTGAAAATTGCACTGTTCAATTTCAACAACTCTCTCTTGCAGGGTAAAACATTTCATATGAAGAAAAGTAATCTTGAAAAGTTTCAATTAAAGGTTAAAAATGCACAATGAACAATACTACTGGCAGAATACCCATTTACTATAATAAACCTAGCCAAGTTTCTTAACCATTTCCAATGGTCCTAACAAAATGGACTGAGTCAAGTATTTAATATGGAAGTCTAAAACAGGTGCCCTGTGTGAAATAGCTACACAAACCAGACTCTTGCCATCTTCTTCACAGAATATATTTCTGTGAATATGATACACTGCACTCCTTTTGGGTACATTAACCCTAACTTACATATCTGTCCCAGTTTTACCTGTACGAAGTTTATAAGTAAATTGTGTTATGAGAAGATATGTGTTAACAACTGAGAATTTTATAATCCTGCCTCCTTTTCACCTTCTTTTGACTTAATAACAGCACCTATATATTTCAATAGAGAGAGAGAAGAGTTCCCTCAGTGTTAAGAATTTGGTGGTGTAGATGTTTCTAGACATTCTGGTCTGTGTATGACAATCAGGCATCACTACATTTTTCAACATTTAAATTGGATTTGAAGAAGAAATGGCTTAAAAATATCAGCTGTAACTACTTGCCTTCTTTCTTCTCCTTCGCTTCTTCTTCTCTTTGGCTGCTTGTGCCTGTTTATGCTCCCATACCAGGTTGGTCAAGTTAGCCACATACTCATCTGTCTGCTGCAACAGGTAGGCCAGGCGTCTGTCTTTCTTTTGATCAATCAGCTTACGGTAGCCTTCTTCATCTTCAGCCTAGTGACACAAAAGAGATGCCAGTCATGACAGAAATGATGGTGAACACACACCATCCAACTCCTATGTCAATAATCAAGTGTTATGTTATGTTGTTATGATCTGCACAGAGGGACAGCTACATGGGTAAAGAACTCTTTGGATGATCAGGCCCAAGGAGTCATACATTTGTATCAATACATCACAGAATTATATGGGTTGGCATGGACCTTAAAGATCACCTAGTTCAAATTCCCCTGCCATGGGTTAGGGATACCTTCCACTAGAGTATATTGCTCAAAACCACATTCAACCTGGCTTTTAACACTTCTAGGCATGGGGCATCCACAACTTTCTGGGGCAACCTATTCTAGTGTCTCACCACTCTCACAGTAAAGTACTTCTTCCTAATACCTACTCTAACCGTACTTTCATAGAACCACAGAACCGTTACTAGGGTTGGAAGACCTCAAACACATCAAGTCCAACCATCAACTCAACAATGCCAGGTCCCCCAGTAAACTATGTCACCAAGCACCACATCTACATGTTTTCTGAACTTCCCCAGGCAGCCTGTTTCAGTGCTTGACAGCTCTCTCAGTGAAGTACCTTCTTCGATGTAAAATCTGATCTAAATCTTCCTGGCACAACTTGAGGCCATTTCTGCTTGTCCTATTACTTGTTACCTAGGAAAAGAAACCAGCCTCCACCTTGCTACAACCCACGTTCAGATGGCTGTACAGAGCCATGAGGCCCCCCGCCTTGACCCTCCTTTTCTCCAAGCTAAACAACCCCAGCTCCCTCAGATGCTCCTCACAAGACTTGTGCTCCAGACCCTTCACCAGCTTCATTGTCCTTCTCTGGACATGCTCCAGCACCTCCATGTCCTTCTTGGAGTGGGGTCACAAAACTGAGCAGAGGATTTGAGGTGTGGCCTCACCAGAGTCGAGTACAGGGGGACAATCCCTGCCCTGGTCCTGCTGGCCACACTGTTGCTGGTACAGGCCAGGATGCCATTGGCCTACCTGGCCACCTGGGCACACCCTGGCTCATGTTCAGCTGCTCTCAACAAACACCCCCAAGTCCGCTTCTGCTCTGCAGCTTTGCAGCCACTCTGCCCCAGCCTGTGGCACTGCCTGGGGTTGTTGTGATCCAAGGGTAGGGCCTGGCACTTGGCCTTGTTAAAATGGCACTTTGCCGTATCACTGGCCTCAGCTTTTGATGTAGGCCATGATGTAGTCCACTTAGCTTTCTGGTCTGCAAGTGCATATCGCTGGGTCCTGTTCACCTTGTCATTCACCAATACACCCAAAATCTCTCTCTGCAAGCTGTCAGAGGGTCATACTTTATCTAAAGACAGTATGAAAAGCCATATCACAGGGGTCTATCCTGCATCATGTGTTTAACATAAATATAGTGACATAGAGAAAGGGATAAAGGGCACTTTAGTCAAGTTTGCAGAGCACATGAAATCAGGGGATACCTCTCAAGGGCTGGGCAGCACTTCAGAAGGACCTGAACAGGTAGAGAAGTTGTGGCATTTCTGACGTTAGAGGTTTTCAAGACAGGACTGAAAAAAGCCTTGAGCAACCTGTTTTGAACTTCATGTTAACACTGCTTTGAGAAGGTGGTTGGACTAGAGAGCCTGACAGGCTGAGTGATTCTGAGACAGAGACTCCATGATTCTACACATTTCCTACTTTCATGGATTAATGGCTAGAAAAATCTGCAGTAGTTATGACTGGCAAAGGAGGAAAAAAAAAAATCAGTGCTACATCAGGCAGATTACAATGTCCTGAAACAGAGATGGTGAGTCTCCTACAGAGATGACTTTTCAAAGACATGAAGTGCAGGTAGTCCACCAAGAGGAAGAACATGGGAGCTGGACATAAAATTGCATTTAGTCCTTTTTCCTGTATGAATACAGAACCTTTTATTCTAGATGTCATGTAAAAACTTTATTTTGTTAGATTTATCTATCACTCTTCTACTTCAGAGTTATTTTATCTCCGATAGAGGTCACAATCAGAAACAGGATTCACCAGATAAACCCTGTCTCTGAGTCATTGTGGCAGCTTCTACATCTTTGTCATACTGTGTGTGTTGGACATACAAAGAATATTATTTTCATGTACTATGACGATATAATACAGCATGTCGGAAAAATACAGAAAAGTAGCAGACATGCCTGTCTCAATTTTGGCTGAAACAATAAATTAAGAAGTACACAGTGCCTTATAAAAACCAAACACAAGTAAGAAATATTTTAAAGATGATTACTTTAAAATACAGCACTCTGGGAGATCTCCTGCTTTTCTAGAGACACCAGAATGGCATACAGTTAGAAAGAATAGCTATAATGTTCAAACAGAGCTTGTAAAACTGTGCAAAATTTCATTGTTATGTTCAACCCATCAAAATTACAATGCTCAAACCCCAAGTTTTCAGAAAAAATAAATTATGACTATTGTTGTTGTTTTTGTTGCTTCTAATGTTACTAAATACACCGTCTGTGTAATCTAGCCAAGGTACTTCTTTTATACATTTAAACTTGTCTTGACGGTATCTTTTAAAATCACACCAATGCCCATTTTTGCTCATGATATATATACTACTACTAATGAGCTGTGACACAATCACCATCTCTAATCCTAGTAAATGAAGGGAAACTTGTGGAACAAATTCAGTATTCCTGAAAAGATATGCAAAAAGTTTAAGACACAGCACATTTTCATAGACTATGCCAAGCATCTGAGAGGAGATGATGTTTTAAAAAAAACCCACTAGTACCCATCTGCAAACTCCAATACCACAATTGGATTAAAACTCAATAGGCAAAATAGCCCCATCAACAAAACACAGAGATTGGTTTTGCAGAAGGATTTAGCTGAGCAGTAGGTGGAAAAACCTAAACTGAAAATGCCTATGAAATTCTGCATGTCTGGTAAGAGGTTAACCTGTCTTGGTGAAGGTGTTTTAGGAGAAAGCACTGATAATCTGGAAGCACTGGTATCCTGTTCTGTTTCTGGGCATTCAAATCTACTTCATACTTTTCAGCAGTGGGTACCTTCATTACTTATCACACTGCATGTTCAATTTGACATAAGCTGGACTTCATAAGATACAAAAATATTTCCTAAATGTCAATATTGCTTTTATTTTAAATCAGCTCCTTTTTTTTGCTAATAATTAACATATTTACTGCCTAGGTTAGACAAACTGCTGATGATTATCTTCAACTATAAAAAAGCTCTATAATACTGATTACTATGTAATTTTAAGAAATGCTCTAGGGCCTACACAATTGTTACTCTCTTATGCAATTTCTAATTTGCATTTTACACAAGCTTTTATTTCCAAGTTTCTATCATTGCTACATTTAATTTTTTCTGCATTTCATTTTGCAATGTTTAAAACTGTTCAGCCCATATTCAGGGTGGGAATAGATTCTGGGCAGGAGCTAGTGTTTATCTCTACACTTGTATTAGATACTTACTGCTTTTTGCCAGCAAGTTACAAACTAAGCTCGTCAATTTCCTTACACTCTGTGTTGGTGAAATGTTAATAAAATGTTAAGATACAGTTAACCGATGTCTTGAAAAATTTTTTCTACCCCAAGTCCCTGACATACTTGTACATGTGCACTGATCTGTCTACACTTTAAATTCCAGAATTATTTTAACTCCTGAAATGTAGGCAGCCCCCTGACTGGTTCCACAGCATTCTGAAGAGACATGATTATACATAAACCCATTTTACTCTGTTCTTAGAATGATACAGCTGATACTGTGAGGGTATAGGGAAGGAAAAACCATGAAATAGTAATAAGTATGGTCTGAAGCATTAAATGGGTAGAACTGACTGCTATTCATTCTCAAGATACATGCACTACTGCTATGTATTTTGTATGTGGAATCAACTGTATGTAAAAATTGTGGAATAATGCCATGAACAAGTTAATCATCTGGAATCTTCAAAACCATAAACCTTAAAATAAACCAAAACCCCTTATTTGTAAAATGGACCAATAGCCCTGCAATTATACGACAGTGTTAGTATATGAAGTTAATAAGATAAAGTTGCTATTCAGAAAAGGCTGTGCTAAGTTTTCACGCTAGCAAAAAAACCCCAGTTATTCCCACACAAAATCCTTAAAAAAGAAGGAGCTACAGGCTAAATGGAACAGTATCACTCACTACTTTTAACAGAAACATATGTAACAAACTGTAGTAGTTTTGGATTTACACTTTTTTTATTACAGAGTACTTTAAAAAGGAAACACATGCAGGTGGCTGAGATAGTATAAAAGGATATTAAAGGAATAGAATACGTTACTTTAACTAAAATAACCATATTCCTTCCTCTACTCCTTACCATTAGTCTCCTCATTCTTTCTTTCTCAATTCTCTCAGTTTCTTTTTTCTGCTCACGCTCAGTGTTGGCATGCCAAGTTGCCACAGCTTTAGAAAGTTTCTGAATTTTCCCAGCGACTGACCGGTGGTACTCCTTAAAATCTTTAGCATGCTGCAGTATGCTATTCAGGTATTCCTAGAAAGAGAATCAAGTTAGTGCAGGCACTCTGACATAGCAGGGATTTGAAACCAGGAATACAGGAGTTCCAATCTTAAAGCCTTGCAATTACTTATCACATAACTTTGAGTTTTTTAATCAGAAGAACTCCAAAAGTAAATAAAATACATAAAAGAGAAGACTTGCCCAGCAAAGCAAGGTGCATATCTGTCATGGCGTAAACATCTAAAAGGTTAAAATACCTGGTGCTTCTGCCTACGCTTCCTCTCCTGTTCTATCTTCTGCTGTTTCTCAAGCTTTTCTGTCATACGAGCCTCTCTCAAAGTCTGGCGCTTGCTCCGTTTGTAGGCTTTAGAGTTCAGTGCTGTCTCCAATGTTGTGTCACGACGCATGCAGGCGACTACCTCTTGTCTTAGCTACCAGTGGAGGGAGGGGGGAAAAAACAAACACTCAAAAAATATAATAGTTTTTAATAAAACAACTTTAAACACAGCTATGGCAGAGTAAAACAGGAAACAGTTCAAAACACATCCCAGCCTCCTCTTACTTTTCATTATAGTTCTGGAAAGATACAACATTTATACAGTAACAGCTACATCTTTTACCCTAAACAAATCTTAAACCTTCACAGAATGGTCAAAAGTGTTAATCACTTTTAATCATAATTTCTTCCCTCTTTACAAGATGCCGGCAACAACTATCCTGCTGCAATAAAAGGGGTCAGCCAAGATGTTACACCATCAAAATGAAATGCAAATGAACCACATACATAACACATTTTCTAGTGCTGGACCTGAATGTAACTGACAAATTGTTTCATTGCCAGCTGTACAGAAGATAGGTGGGAACGGTAAATTAAGAGCTTGGAACAGTGTTGCCATAGTCCCAGCAGGAGAGCAGGGAGAGCCTGCTGCTTTTCATCTGACCTCTGACAAAACTTCATTACAAAGAAGTGCCAAGGGTAGAAGGAAGGAAGACTTGGACACCATGGCACAGCTACTGCCAAGGCTTTTGTCAGGAAGTATTTTGCTTGACCTGCCAAATCGCATCTTTGTTCTCCCAAACTACCTGTAAAAGCCGGTGGCAAGAAGCCTGTAACAGTCTGGTGGTGTGATTCCTTTTCTGAAATTCATTTGCTGATATAGGCACTCAACATTCAACTTTAGATCTTATGTATGATCCTTTTATGTTTCATTTTCAAAGTCTGTGCCACAGCGGAAATCCCAAAAACAGATCACAGAGAAATAACCCACAAAACACCGATATACAACTCTTATTAAAACAAGGGGACTTGTGAAAATATGAAGTATGTCCAGAAAGAGGTATCTGTTGAAAAGATCTGTGCTGAGAATCAGCTTGCAGCCTGTCCAGCCCTTGTTCTGTCTTTGCGCCAATGCCACCATCATTATGAAAGACATAGTTCTATGGTCACATTCTAGACTGGAAGATAAAGCAAGGAGCAAAAGTAACACCTCCATGCTTTTATTACCAAAACAAAATAAAATCTAACATTTCCATGACTTGCTTGCTGGTTGTTAGCTCTCATGCAGAATCTGCTTACACTTTGCACTGCTGCAAAATCTCTTTCAGTTCCAGCAGTCTCTTTGCTGCGTGAACATGTTTGCTTGTGATCACTATGAAAATTTTCTTCAAGTAAATGGCATTACCTGCCGTTGGAAATTCAGTAACCTAAGTGCCTTCAACTCCACTGTAGCTTTGGTTCGCAGATCAGGGGGCAGAGAACCAGGCAGGTTCTCCAGTTCCTGGATCCTGTGAGCAATTCGAGCCTGAAGCCTACAAAACCAGAAAATTGAGTAAGACACCATAAGAAATCTGAAAGCCATTACTAAAATTATACAGTAAAAATAGTCAATTTAACTCAGGCATTTACATGTCTTTTTCTGTTTTTTCCTGAACTTAACAGGCTTTTGCAGAGATGACACTGGGTAGCTTTTTCCACTTTGAAAATAAATTGTCAAGTGATCAAAATGTCCCTTGGCCTTTCTTTTCAACTAAAACTAGATACATGAAAAGAAACTTGGGAATTCTATTTTACACATACTATTCAGGATTCTGCTTTAAAGCTTCTTTGATGGGTGTTATTTTTACACAGTGTAGTCAGAGATGACACAGACGGCACTCGCCTTAATATCTGGAATTCTACCTCATTATTTTATTGACAAAGTAAGTTTGTTCATAAAGTATTCACAGCTATATAGCTGCTACTGTAAATCAAATTCTATGTCAGTCTTCCTTTGGAAACTCATTTGGCATTAATTTGGACATTCAAGAGAGACAGAGAAAGAAAGAGTAACAGACAAGAGAGACAGAATTGATTTTTTCCAATTTTAATACTACCAGAAGAATTCTGAAGTTCCTGGAACAACAGAAAGGATGCAATGCTGCATTACCACAGAAGGCTATATATTGGTGTCTTCAAGAGAGCAAAAACTTGAAGCAGAATTGGGTAAGTAATGTTTGTTGTACAGACTGAAAAGAAAATCAAGAAGAGTTATTTCCCAATTAAAGAAAGTTTCATTGAAAGTTGAAAATATTTGTCTCAGTCCAGAAAAGTTCATTATTCCTGCAGGAAAACTCTTCATTCAGAAAATGACACTGCCTTATTTTCTTATTTCCAGTTTATATACTACAATAAAAAAAGTTCACATTTTGCACAACTGGGCATTCCAGTTAGTAAGAAGATATTCTAGTCCACCTAAGGATCTGAAATCTTGAGAATTAAGCGGTTTCATGGAGAGATATACTAGTGTACATTCATACAAAAAAGCAGCCAAGCTGTTCTAAATCACATGCTCTACCTGTCGCTTACCCACACATGGATGCAATCCTGCATCACAGCGATTACTTATTAGTCTTTTTCCCTTCCCAAATAGCTGCAGTGCTTCTCCTGAAATGACTGCCTACAAAACAGTTACAGCCAAATCCCAGTTACCCTGACTTTAATGAAACCTTAAGGGAGCAGTCATAACCTTTCCAAACCTTTCTTTTGACTTGTGAAGTTACTAAAGCAACTGAATACTGAACAAATTTTCAATTCCTTTTTTCATTCTTGTTACCAATAAATGTTCCTTCTTGTTAACCTAGGTTGTCCCTGACATATCTTATGGTTTTAGATAACTAACTGTAGAGTCACTTCCAAACAAAGATGAAGTGAAATGCTGACTTACTAGTTTGGTCAGAATTGGTTTGTTTCTTTAACTTATGGTATAAAACATATAGAAATGCTTGCTGATGTAAAAGTTTACACAATAGAAGTTCAAGCGACTGCCAAAAGTGGGTTCGTCTTTACATTTCTATCATGAAAATTTGTAACAAAAATCCAAATACACGTTTCTTGAGATATGTCTAAACATAATCAAAGTTCAGAGTATGCTTATTATGTACCATCAACACATTATGCAGCCCACTCCCATATAAAACACATTTCACTGCTAATAATTTTGTTTTTCTCAACTTGAGTTTATAAAAAAAGTTGATCAGAAACAAATGCATTTGAAATTTTTTTCATTAAATTATAGGACATATTAGTATATCCAGGATAACTTTTCCTTCAACTGTTTTCCTTCATACATTGAAATGCACTAAGCTACAACGACAGTTCAATGCTTTTGCGGGTGATTATCCTTCCTTTATTAATCCAGTCAGAGGGAAGGTATAGGAACAAAAAAATCAGTACTTCTAAGTCAGTAGAGATACTACCTCAGAAAACTTTTATTGTAACTCAGATGAATTCCCTATTTAAAGAAAAGTCCAGCATAAAAAACGGTGAAATACTAATGAAAATCTATAGCACACATATAGAAGAAGAAAGAAATGACAACAAGATGGGTTACATATGAATCAAAGAAAAAAAGAACATATTTTGAAGTTTAATTTCCTATTTTCCTACAAGTACTATTTACATGTATTGTCTACAGTATTAGTAGAGCTAGTAGGGTAATAGTGTTTTCTTCAGTAGTCAGTAGGATTTTTGAAAGAAATGCAACCCAAATGAATGCATGAACTGCTTGAGCTACCTCTCACCACAGCCACCTTCTAGTTTTTAAAGAAAATTACCCCAGTTTGTTGTACTGTTGCTATCTTATTGGAGAAATGCTAACAGCTGTTAGGTAAAGAGAACCCAAAGAAAAAGGTTTTCTATGTCTTTTTACAATCACTTGGAGGATATCATACCACCATTTAAAGGATGTAATAAATTAATCTTTGCAGTTCAGCAATTTATCTTCATGCAGAAAGTGGCTACTCAATGTACACAGAGGTCTCTTTGCAAAACAAGTGATGCACACCCATTCTCATTAACTCAGGTCAATAGCAGAGGTTATGGTTGTACATTTAAACCTGTCTGGCATGGATGCCATGCTGCAAACTAAGAAGATACCTAAGAAGATACTCTGCAGGTAACAGAAAGAAACCGCGTACAATCTGCAGGACATTACCAAGTGTACTATTTTTTAATTAGCAACGAGAATGAGAAGGTAGAAAAAGTCTTTCAACAAAATAGAACAACTTTAAATCACAGACATTACTATCTTTAAGAAAGCTCTTCAGTGAGATTAAAAAGCAGCACTTTAGTTTCAAGAAAGCATTAAAGAGAGTTTTATAAAAACATTGTATTGGATTTACGTGGCTAGATGTTGCTAGCAGGGGGGCTACAATGCTGGCTTCTTTGAGAAGCTGCCAGAGGTTTTCCTTTTGCCCAGCAGAGCTCCAGGACAGACCCTCTGCTGCTCAAGGCTGAGCCAATCAAAAATGGTGGTAATGCCTCCGTGACGACAGATTTAAGAAGGGGAAAAAAAGAGTTACTGGGCCAATCTATCTGTGGTCACAGACGAACAGGGTGAGAATAAGTGAGAGGAACAAACAGACACGAAGATCAGTGGAGAAGGAGGGGCAGGAGGAGCTACAGGCAGCAGAGCTGAGATACCCTTGCAGCCCATGGTGAACACCATGGTGAAGCAGCTGTGCCCCTGTAGCCCACAGAGGACCACAGGGATGCAGAGATCCACCTGTAATTCAAACGGTTTTCAAAGCATAATGCCCCTTTATTAAAAGGGTTTAGTGTGAGATCTCTAGGGCCAACTGTTTCATAAAGCTCTCACTAACCTCAGTGTTTTCAGGATATGGACGTTCATTTTGGCATTTTTTCTACTCCATTTTTATTAGGAAATTGTGAATACACATTCCTGAATTAAACTTGCCCATATTAAAGCTAAATTCAGCACCATTCAAACCACAGAAGCTGTCAAACTGCTTTTTTCAAGACTTTTGTCTGATATTACTTACACGGTTTTAACTAATGAAAAGATTTCCAGGAGTTCTACATATTCTGGAATTCAAAGGAAAATCAAATACCAGTAATGTTCAACATTAAAAAAGCTTGGATCTTACATCTTTGTTCTAGGTTAAAAAAAAAAAAATAAAACCCTTCTGCTGCAGAATCCCTATCAAACTTTTCTCTCACACTGCCAAGAACATCAGTGTATTTAGAACCTAACAGGTATGATGTTGTCTGCAACTGGTTCTCTAAATCAGTAAAAGTATCAGCGTTATTTTTTGTCACTCTTCACTTCCCTCTATTTAAGAACACTAAGACATAATAGCTGGGCACAAATCGTGCAACACAGCAGGGCAAAAACACAGGAGAAGTAACAATTTCAGGTTAATTGCTGCAGAAAAGGTTACATACTAGCCATATGATTCTTGGTTGAGGTTAGTGCTACAATTCTTCTGTCAGAATAACTGTGAAATCGTAAAATGTGTGTTCTACAAGCTTTCTGAAAAAGATGCTGGAAAATAGTGATTGCTCATGCTGAAGTCGTTATAGCCATTCAGTCCCTTATGGCTAAGACTGGCAGAATGACAACAAGAACACACTGATAGAATTACTTAAGCCGTATCTGACATAAAATGTAAGAGCTTTTCTGTAATCAAAGCCTGAATTCTGGGCATGGCATCACACCCTAAAATGCTTCATGGTGTTTTACCCTCATAAAGCAGAAGTCATTAAACCTGTTTTCTGTGAGATCACCATCCCTCTTGGCTACCTTTCTCTACAAACTCAAAGTAACAATGCAAGATGTATCATTAGTCCAAAACAAGTAATACTCTGAGTGCAATTACTTTCCTCTGATAATCATCAGAAATATATGTTAGGTGCAGGTCAAAATCCTTCTGCCTGGCAGATTCCCAAGGTCAGCTGTTAAACAGGCTTAATGATGAAGAGGGAAGAAGTCTCTAACTCCAAAAGAACTGTTCTGCCCTATACTTTGTAAGAAATATACTTCACCATCTAAACAGAACACTCAGGAAGCAATTTCTGAAAATCATGCTTCCTGGTACATTTTTTTAAATCTTGCCTGTGACCTTCTTATTCTCTCCACTCTTTGGTTGTCCAGCCAAATCCATCACACTAATAAAATGTGGGTTTGCTGTCGCTACTAACTCCAGCCTTTTGACCCTCTCTGTTCTAACTTGCCTTTGTAAGACTGAAAACCTTGTTCCCTAAATTGGTTTCTCTGTATACTACAAGGATTTTGATTTCCCTAACTTTCAGTGTTTGTAAGATCCAAGTAATACACTAACTCAGCAGAGCCCTTGAGCCTGTTTTAAACTTCAGTGGTTTGCAGTGATACTGCCAGCATGCTTTACTAGTTCATAATTTGGGGTAGAACTAATTGTTTGCTTTGATGTTCGTGTACTTCTTGGTAACACAGCCTTTCTCTGGAAACTTTGTTTACACTATTACCACTAAAGTAGCAAGGAGTTCCAGTTAAGGATGTGAAAATAATTTTAATCTTGTTCTTCACTTTTACCTATATTCACGTTCTTGGAGTATTTCAACAGGATCCAATCCTTGTGGCTTCTGGATAGGGCTGATGCGGTTCTGCTTTTGCTGCAGCTGGACAATGGGTGAAGGTTGTCCAGGTGGGGGCTGTGGTACAGAGGGCCCAGGCATGGTGGCAGCAGGCTGGGTGGCAGGGGGAGCAGGAGAAGGCCTCCCACTAGGAGCTGGCGCTGGAAGCTTTTGCTGTGCATTGGAGACGCTCATATCTGGGGCTTGGCCTGAAACATAAACAGTACCGATGTGTAACACAAAATATGGAAAGCAGGAAGAAAATCAAGATGGCTTTCCGAACACAGGACAGGAAGGTAAGGTAAAATCACCAGAAAAGGCACACTGAGATTATACTGTTTTTTGAAACAGACATACTAAAATGCAAGTATACCATACATTGCAAGAAATGGCCGAAAGAAAAACAAAACACATGAAACTTTACGATGAATGCCACTTCTTTTGCTATTCCTGTGGACTTCTAATTCTAATGTTACAAGAAATAATACAGCTGTAGAACTGACTTCCTGCAAATGCAAGACCTCATTCTGCCTCTTGTTCACTATCCTTGCACCAGTTAGAAGAAAGCATCTATAACCACAACCTGACAGCAAGCTGAAGAGGTCTGATTTTAGACCTCTATCAGAACTTGATAATCATATGAAAATTTTTACCACTGTATTGAGAAATACCTGCCAGATACAAATAGCTTTTGTTTCATTATGGTCGCCTATTAACTGTATTTATTTCAAATACCAGGATCTCAGCTATTCTAATGATCTTGAAAAGCAGTATCTCAGTTAACAAGAAAATAGTACCTGTCATTTACAGTCACTAAGGGCCATAGATTTCAGTATTTTATTATGACAAGTTACCCATGCATTCAGATGTTCACAAATTCACTAATAACAGACATTGCTAAAATAAAGATGCCAGTTAATTGTCTGAAGTCATAGTCACTTAAACTAGGGAAAACAGCTACAAAGTACACCTGCAATCTTGTAATCAACTTTAATTCAAAACCAACATCCCGAAATCTACAGAGATCACCATTTGTCATTCACACATCTGCATCAAACTCTCGAAAAGGAACTTGAGCACAAGTTGTAGATTCTGTATTTAGCAACACTGCATTTCAGCCTATAAAAAGGAAAAAAAGCAAGCCAATCAAAAGCTTCTGTGCAACCTCAGTTCTCAGGGAATCTGAGAAGTTGAATGACTGCACAATGAATGACAAATAAATTGGAAGACATGGGGAAAAAGGTTACACTGCTCATCTGATCTCAAAGACTATACTGATCATTCAAAGCTATTTGATTCCAAAAGAACAAAACAAAAAAAAGGAAACAGCATAATTCCACCGTGATTTGAAAACTTTTGTTTACATTAGCAAAGGTGAAAGACAAGTTCGCTGCAATTAAGCATGCTCAGAACACAACTTACTAAGTTTTATGTGTGTCCCTCAGAAAACTTACATATATCATTCTGATTGCAAAAAGGTGCTTCACGTTCAGTCTGTCTAAAAATTGAAGTAATTTCATGTGAGTCTTCTCCAAATGAATAAAAGGTTAGACTCTCCTTGATTAAAATCTTCGATACAGTAAAGGTTACACTATCTTTCTGCACAGCTTTTTACTTTTCTTTTTACTTTTCCGCACATCTTTTTCCCACTATACCTTCAGTCCAAGTTTTAGGGGTAATGGCAGTTGTATGTCCAGGCATGCCTGGAGCAGGCCCTGGTCCAGTTGCAGCACCACTCATTGCATGTAACCCAATACCTGCAATTTGACAGAGGAAAAAAGTTTGCTAAGACACAAAGCATTTCCAAGATTCAAAAAATCACTGTTTTCTAGCATGCTAGTCTGTTCAGGCAAGTAGTACATTTCTTCATTAAAAAACAACTTAAGTTGTTTAAGTGGTTTTTACTGTTAATACATACACCTAAGGAAGTGTATCAAAATCATATTTCATAAGAAGAAACAACTTACTTGGTAGCAAAAGCCATATCCACCAAAACGAAGGGAACAGTGACATTATTAAAACCTAAGAAAATAATATCATCTTAACCCTCAAGTCTAAGGCAAACTCAGTAATGGAAGTGCTCAGAAACTAACAGATGCAGGGTGTTTAATATAACACAATTTTCTTAGGACCAAAATGTGCTTGCTTACCTCACCGCAACATCTATTATCATTGTGAGTAAAAAGTAAGTACACTTCCTTTTCCTTATGTTTTTCACTTAACAGCACACTATACATGGTGTATTTTCAACACCTAAATAATCAGTCAACTCGATCCAGATTATTTATCTACTTTCCTGCATAGCAACAGGAGACTGGAAATTCACTCTAAGAAAAACACGGGAAATTGCTATCAGTAAAGTACAATTAACATTCAAAAACTGTCAAGCATATCAGGACAGACACAGTACTGCATAGTTAAATAACTTCTATTTCAGTTTTGACAATATCCTATTAATAACAGACATGTTTTATGCACTTGCTCAAGCTTAATACCAAAGACCATGCACTTTTTTTGGCACTTTGATGCCAGAATACAGTCCCAAATTACAGCCCTGCACAGCACCCAGTTCTTATATCACAGGTAGAACTTTAAAAATTACCTGAGCAATGATTCTTACCAAAGATTCACTTACCAGACTGTCTGTTGAAGGCACTGGGAGGCTGCTGCTGTTGAATGCCAGGCAGGGTTCTCTTGCCCTGGACAGCAAGCTGGAGGTTTTCTGGTAAGGGCTGACCCCTTGCCAGCATTTTGTATGCTAGAATCTGAGCCCGCAGCTGATGCAGCTGTGCAGGGCTGAAAGGGGACGGCCCTCTGTTAGGCTGGTTCATAACTTGTGGGTCTCCTGCTATAATGGGTCCTGGCTGACTGGGAGTCATCTGAGGTGGTGTTGGACCTCCGCCAGACATTGGACTGGACACATGCTCTGGTGCTCCTAGTGGAGATGGGTGTGGAGACATATAACCTAGAACGGGTAGAAGAATCATAAACTTGCCACTCTGCTAGTTAAACTTAAATTCCATCCAATTTTTTAAGAGTACATAAAGTACAAACGTGTCTCTCTGAGGTCAGGATAGCTGTAGCATTTTCTGCAAAGACAGAAGTGCAATCCACAATTCCCTGGGATATCAAGATAGCCTCAGGAGCTCTTCTTCGAGAAGAACTACAGTTATTCAGTCCAACAATTTACAGTTATTTAGTCTAATAATTGCTAAAAAAATATAACAATTACCTGTATATTTGGAGTAAGACAAACTAAAACATGAAATACAATATAGAAGCCTGGGGATATAGTGTTGTTTACAAGAACTCTGGAAAAAGTTTCTTTGTGGAACACAAAGTGAATTCTGCCTAGTTTATGCATTGAATGCACTGCATTGAATGCAGTGAATTCTGCCTAGTTTATAGATTAATATTCTAAGTTTATTTTGATGCAGACATGTCAAGGAATATCTGTGTACTTCTAAAGGCCCTCTTTGCTAACACTCACCAACACAGAGAAATGAAAAGAAATAGTATTCACTTTCTATACAATTACTCTTCAATTTATATAGATTAAATATTTGAGCCAGACAAAGTATGTTCAATAACTTTTGCCACCTGGGTGCTCAAGAACTTGGAACATCAACTGCAAGCACAAAAATCACCCTCTGAAGAAGCTGCTGAAGACTACATCAAGAGCAATCACAATTCTGAAATGAACAGTGCTTGTATCTTATTACAGCACTTGAAAACGCAGTGGTTTTAATTCTGAATATTAATTACACCTACTAAATATTTTCTTGAGCTTCACAAAGCACAACAGACAGCTAGTTTTCAGGGATTTTGTCCACCAAGAGTGAAAAAGAGGTAACAATATTTACTCACTTTGCTCTGATACTGTGGAATACAAATAATCTCCTCACAAATTGGAAAAGTCTAAAAAAAATTTGTAAAAATCTAGAAATCTTCCAGCTCATTTCCATATTCCATGTTCATAAGCCACAGATCATATCTCCAAAGATGACTGTACAGTTCATGATTCTGTGACACCCAATCTACTCTTCTCCCAATTTTCCTGACATTTTAAAGTGAAACTACATCAATTTTATTTATATGTAGTACAGATCACAGAAGAAATTTCGCTCTTTCTTTAGCTTCACTGTTGTTACTGCCCCTTCAGTAAAGGCAACATAGGCAAAACCTCAAAGAAGTCTCAACTTCCCTGGGATGACAGCAGCTGTTAAGTCAGTAGAACTTAAAAAACTGAAGAGATTAGATTGCCAAAGAACTGAAATTTGTGCTCAACTTAAATAAACGTTGTAAATGTATGAGACAGAAGAAAAAAAAGAAAGGATTTAAGTTCTAAAAAAAGGAAAATGAGATAGAAGTACAGTGGGTAAAGGGGAGTTTGTGATGGGAAAAGACCAGACAGGACAGAAACAGACCAAGTTCAACCTAAATATGATGATGACAGGAAAAGAAGATGCTTTTGGTGAGAGTAAGAGAAGTTACTCAGTTTAAGAGAAATATTAGGGAAGAAGTTTAAAGAAAAGGAAGAAAGAGACGTTACAACTTTAGAACTACTGGAGCTATATACTAGTTTAACACAAAAATTGTCTATACCTCCCTTGTTGGTGATAAAAAGTATGACAAATAACTGCAAGTTTACTCCACATATTCATCTTCTTCCACCAACTTACTTTTATCTCTTTATTATTTTAAGAAAAGAGGGGAAGCTACAAATCTCTCTTGCTGAGCACACTGCTTAAAAAAATACCCATCTTATCACAACAAAACAAAAAATATGCAACTGCATTACTGGTTTATACTATAAAATAAGGTTTATTGCAATGTTTATCCATTATTACATTTCTGAATCTCAGTATTTACTTTAAATGACACCTAATTGGAATTCCATTGTTTTCTGAACTTTTTTGAAAGAACGGTTTCTTTCCCTCCCCAAGTTATACTGTCCAATTTATAAATTCCTTAATGACTGATAGATTTCAGACCCAAGGTCTTGAAATGCATCTGACTACAAAAGTTTAGAACAGTGGTCTAAGATGTTGAGTATTTGTTTTCAGTCCTGACAGTTCAAGCTGAAAAGTTTGTGACTAAGTTTTGCAAAGACTTTTTAGAAGCAGACATTTTTTGATCTTTCCAGATATATATTTATTACTTACACTTTTTCTCTTCCTCAAAGTCCTCTGTATTAGGGTTCTTAACAATAGAAAGCTGTGCTGGACAAGAGGAAGAATAAAAACAAAATTCCCATAAAATATGTCAGGAAAGAACAAAATCCTTCTAAACTTCTCGTGGCATTTACACAATGTAAATTTTGTGATGCTATATGAAAATTTTCCTTTGAAGTGTGAAACAGGAAAACTCTTTTATACAATGAAAACTTTCATACAATGACAGTGACAAAAGATACAGCCATAAGCCTGTCCTAATAAAGTATTTATACTACTTGCTTTTTTCCTATCTTGTTACATGTACTCTAACACAGATAAGCATAAACACTAGAAGGTCCCCTAAACTGAATTTAACCACTATGAAAGGACAATACATAACCTACAATTCTGAACAACACAGAGAAGAGAAGCCGGCCACTACCAGGAAAGGAAAGCCAAACAACCCTGCCTATCATCTAAAACTGTGGTAACTTCCATCAGGTTTCTCCAGATCTTGTCTGAGTTCTGAAAACCTCCAGTGACGGTGATTCTTAATCACTCTCATGCTGAATTTCCTTTCCCTTAAGTCCCATCAAAATTTCACTCACACAATTTTTAACCATTACTTCTCTGCTATTATTGTGCATCTTTGAGGATGTCATGTCTGTCTTTTCCATAACCCTTCAATGGGTTATACAAGAGGCTGCATCAGAAACCCTTCTCAAGTTTTCCTAACCATATGCATAATCAGAAACATATTTAATCCCCCTTTGGTATTAACTTGTTCAGCAGAAATAAATCACAGCATGTCATGAACCATGTCTATTCTTTACAGTATTAACACTGGAAGAAATCCTAGTTCTAACACTTCACCAAGTACTATTGGAGGGCAGTCTGTACACAAAGTTTCTGCTTTAATTGCTTTTTGTTTCACTTCAGTTAACAGAAACAATAACATCTCTCTTTTCTGTTTTAAAGCTGAAAAATCAGAGCGCTAAAAATCGAGACTTTTTTCTCCAGTTTTAATGCTAAAATGAAACAGAAAGAACACCTTCAAATTAATTCTAAACCCTAGTAATGATACAGAAAGAATCAAAGTTTTAGCAGTCCAGACACTGGAATGTTCAACAGAGGTTTTGAACCTCCACTAAATTTTAGTAAGTCTTAAACAATGAGTGTCTGAGGATCATACAGGTCACATCTTTATGCTAAAACCAACAGCAAGGGTATATTTGCACTTAAGACTGTAAGAGAATTTTTGGATGTGCAAGATATAGACAGGATTGAAGAAATCTAGCTGGGTAAATCACTGAACTATCACTTCAATCATCAATTGAAGTTGGTTTAAAAAAGAAAGAAAAGGAATCAAGTACATCTCTGCAACACACAGTACAAAAGCATAATGTCTAGGAACACAGTGAAAAATATGTCCATGTTGGATTGAGGCTACAAACTTTCTTAAGGCAAGCAAAACATAAAATTTCCCAGTCAGCAGTGTGGCCAGGGTTAACAACAGTTCTTGTGAAACTGAACAAAGAAAGAGAGGTCACACGTTTGCAAGTAATTTAAAACTCGGACTGCAGAAATGAAATTGTTGAAGAGGTCTTACACTGGCAGGCAGATGAATAAGGTGGCAGGTCTTTTCTCATCTTTCAAAGTCTGAAAGGATTCAGAACAGGAAGTGCAACTAATTTAAGAACAGTAGGGACAATGAACGTTGCCTGTGAAGTAGCAGTGTATGAGTGAATGCTCTAAGTTAAAAAATCGTGTGACTTTTTAAGTTCAACAAATACTACATGATTATTAAAAACTAATACAGACCAAGTCCCAGAATCCTAAATTCCTTCAGCCCTTATGTTCTCATTTACAAACAGCAAGAAGACAGCCAAACAATTCAAATTAGTCTGTATTTCACTGCTGTATCACAATAACTTAATTTTAGAAATCTGAGAAAAATACATAAATTGTTTATTCCAGTCCATTTATATATTTTTATGAAGTCTTTATAATACAAATATTTTATTTTATATAAATATTTGGCTTGTCTTTGCAATTTCTCCCCAGTCCCCTTCAAAAGTCAATTCTAACCATGATTTTAATCTGCTGGATAACTGTTTAACAGCCTAACAATTTACAGTAAATTTCATACTCCTCAAACACTGTGAAATTCATCACAGTTCACTCACAGAGTCAGAAGACAGTTTCTAAACCAATTCAAAATCAGTAATGTGTAGTAAGCTTACTATTTAAACAGCTAAATATGAAGTTGGAGCAATGGATTTTCCATTCATTTAACCCATTAGCATCCAAACAAAGGTATTAAGACTAAACTGGGATATCATTATGCATAAACTCAAGAACAGAGAATCTGTCATTAAAACTACTCAGGAATGTTACCCTTTCTCCAATTTGGCAGTTAAGACTGGAAGGAGTAACTGCTGAGGAGAGAGATACCAACTCACAGTATTTTCCCCCATAAATTAACGTCAGACTTCTGAAAATCATCCTATTGCAGTATGCAATAAAAATATGATGATCTGTCTGAGCTAGTAAAACATTCTTTCTGCATGACTTGCATCTCACTGAGCACCAAGAAAAAAATAAACCCAGAAACTAAATAATAAAGTTGCGTACCTTAACGTAGCAATTACTGTTGGTTAAAAAAATGCAAAAATCTCAGAACAGTAATTGCCATTCAAACCGTGAACAGGCACTTAAGTAAAATGACAAAGTTTATGCAGATTTAGCTTTCAAATACTTCTGATTTGCTTATCATTCATTTCACTTCAGAAAATGGTAATTATTTAACACAGACTGTAAGAATCATTACTTCCAAAATTCTGTATCAACTTTCTCTTTTTCATTCACAACTGTATGCTTGATTTATATAAACCATATCTACAACGGCATGTGCAGTTGCCAATTTACTTCTAATTTATCACCCAGATTTGTAAGCATATATTTTATTAAAAAATCATACCTTTGTACTTAGAGACAATCTTTTGCAAGACTTTCCTCTTTACTAAAATTACTAAAAAGAACTAAAAAGACTGCTATTCGAACATCTGACATTTAAATGAAATCTCAACTTCTGATCACTTCCCATTGTAAACTGCATACACAATGACTACAGCCTATGAATTCATCACAACTATTCCATTCAGATCTCTAAGAACTGAAGCATTTTATGAAGACCATTGTCAAAAAATTGCCATTGTCAAAAAATTTAAGGACACTGTTTCCCACTCTAGCTTACCAGTTCTTCTCAAAATCTTGGAGCCTGTGAACAGGCAGATTTCTGTCAATAAGGGACCATTACAGCTACAATAGTCTACCTAACTTGTCCAAAACAGACCAAAGACTCTTGACATCTAAACAAATTTCTCCCTTTGGTCTATGGAAACAGATGAGAAAGACATCCAGTGTTGACTTAGCTTTCGTATGACACAAACCCTACCTCAAATACTTGGGTAAGCATTGTTCTAAAGGTTAATTATCTTCATTAAGTAGGATACAGCTATTTAACATATTCTGAATTCAAATAATTTGAATTTGCAGGTACTGAAATACACTCCCTCTTTTCTTTTCATTTCCTTTTAAAGGCTTCATCTATTACAAGCCCTTTTACTGTTTGGGAGTGTGCAACCAGATCAAGTATTCTCTTAATTCTCTCATCAGATAGATTAAATAATGGAGTTTAACATTCTCCAGGATAAAACAAACACACTCTTGTCAGCAGTATAAACAGCTTTTTATGAAACAGTTTATATCATTACACAGCAAACTATTCTGGTCCTAGACATAGATTGTTGTTGGCTGTGCTAAAATCTATGCTAGAAAAATAAGCACTTTCTCCTCAGATTCTCATCTGCCTTAGTAACCAACTTGTTTATTACTTGCTAAACCTCTGTGCTACATATAATTTTCATCTGTACTGACTTTAAACTTTTCTCCAGATCACAAATACCTTGAACAGCACTGAACCAAAATAGACTTCTAAAAGGCTAGAAAAATCCACAATTGGATGATCATCTTCTAGTTATAAGTAAGTTTATAATCTGTCATTTACTTATCTTAATATATTAAATGCAAATTATATTGATTTTACTTAGTGATAGCCTTCTCTTAAATCACAGTATCATACCGTAACAAGCCAAGGAATTTTTAACTCTACCAGGCAGACAAGGTTGCGTCTATCACCACTGTTCCTGGCTTTAACAATGCACATTGTTAACAGAGAGGCCCCATACATGGGCTAGGCTCGTTCTTCCCGACAACTGTACAAATACCATATCACACCTCTTTACATTTTAATGAAGGAATTTAGCTTATGATCTCCACAAAAAATAACAGACTTGTTTGACTAGTATGTAAAAATAATATAATAGTATCACATTTACATAACATACAGTAAATCTGTCAGACTAAAGGCTGACCTTATGCAATTCAGAAGGACTTGAACAAACTCAAGAAGTGTGACTACATGAAGTCCATGAGGTTTCACAAGTCCAAGTGCAAGGTTCTGCACAAGGGTTGAGGCAAACGCCAGTATCAATACATGCTGGGGAGTGAAGGGGTTGAAAGGAGCCCTGCCAAGAAGGGCTTGCGGATACAGCTGGACAAGAAGCTTGATGTGACCTGTCATTGTGTGGTCAAAGCCCAAAAAGCCAAACGTGTCCTGCATTCAAAGCATCATGGGCAGCAGGGCCAGGGACGGGATTCTACCCCTCTGCTCCACTCTGGTGAGACCCCACCAGCAGTGCTGCATCCAGCCATGGCGTCCCAGCACAGGAAGGACATGGATCTGTTGGAGGGGATCTAGAGGAGGCCACCAAGATGATCAGAGGGATGGACTAGCTCTCCTGTGAGGACAGGCGAAGAGAGTAGGGGTTGTTCCTCCTGGAAAACAGAATGTTCCAGACAGACCTTACTGTGGCCTTTCAGTACTTGAATAGTGCTTACAAGAAAGCTGGAAAGACACCTTTTAAAAGGACAGTAGTCACAAGACCAGGTGGAATGGTTTTAGACCATAAATTCAGATTCGATAGAAGGAAGACTTTTTTTATGAGGGTGGTGAAACTCTGGCCAGGTTGCTCAGAGTGGTGGTAAATGCCCCATCCCCAGAAACATTCAGGGTCAGTTTCAACGCTGAACAACTCTGAACAAGAATGGGGCTCCAATCTGGTTGAAGATGTCCATGTTCACAGCAAAAAGGTTGGACAGAAGGACTTTCAAAGGTCCTCTTCCAACCCAAACCATACTATGTTTCTATGATTCTATGATTTTTCCAGAAAATTGTTCTTGATGGTCTAAATTATAGACAACATGATAGAGAATTAGAAGATAGACAATTTTTATTTTACCTACAACAACCTATTTTGCTGATACTTGGCCATTCTCCCTAAGCTTTCAAGTTAATGGGCAAATTTAGGATGATCCATTTCCTGGGGCTGCGGACTTACTCATCCACTTTCCTTGAAATGCCAAAAAATACTAATTAGTGCATATTTATCTACTTCAACTTGAGGACTACAAACAGTAAGCCATGAAAAAACCAGACCTCGCACTAATGAGGTGTAATTTCTATTTGACACTTACATTGTTAAAAATTGTACACAACTGCATACTGTAAGCTCAACTATGAGACATCTACACAGAAGTGAACCTTGTAATAAGTCTTGGTTTTTACCATGCCCAACTGAAGATTTTGTCAGGACTTCAAGAGTTACCAGGCATCTTTCCATGGATTCTCAGAGAAGTCATATTGTCCTTTTGCCATGAGCATGGGCATGAGTAAACTCTCTTTCACCACACTGCATATTTCCACAAAATTTGTAAAAAAAAAACTATCCTACTTTCTCTAATGTTGTGGGAACTCAGACAGAAAATACCCAGGCTGTTAAGGAACCTGGTTTTTCACCCTGGACCTGAACACTAATGGCAAAAATGTACACGTCTAGTAGACGGGACTTTGCCCAGCAGGTACCAGAACAGCATCAAGTGCCATCACCACTGTTTTGTGGAAAAGACAACGGTGTAAGAAAAAAAAACGGAGACACAGAGGTAATGAAAGTGAAAACAGTCCTCTATAATGTCAAAAATGTATCTGAAATATTAGAACATCTGGGGTTTTTTTGACCATTTCTTTTAAAAACCTACTCTGCATCAGAACTCCAGTAATCTCTGTTTTCATTGTAACAGTTGCTGGCACACACAAAAAAGAGAGTAGGAATCTGTAGTCTCCAGCCTGAAAAAGTTGCTACTGATATAATCAACTTTTTGCAGGGCAAAACAACCTGGAAATCTGACCTCACGCAGCACAGAAAAAACAAGTCAGAAGCTACTCATTTTTGAATCATTTTCAGCCTATGCTCCTGTGCTTTCAATACACAATGTATGAATTGTCCCATCTTCATCTTTAGACTAAACACTCTGTTCATTTAATCCCAAGCAAAAGTGTCCCCTGAATGCAAAGACAAGCAAAATTTGCCTCTCATATGATCATGCTTACATTTTGCTGAAATCAATGAGGAAGTTTTACCTGATGAAGAACTTGTCTCTGCAAAGTCAGTTCTATTTTACTTAATTGATACTGAAAGGTTTAATGGAAAAACACTACTTTCTAATTATCTGGGTCCTAGACTGGGATTCAGCTGGCAAGTTACAGGCTAGAGTTTCAGTCACATATCACTGAAAAGCCACAAAGAAGTTCAGGCTCAGTCTTGTTGCTGATTTGTACCTGTTTCCTCCTTCCAGCATTTCTCTTATCCTGTGTAGTAAACGTGTATGTACAACAAACAACGACCACCTCCTAACAGGTATGTACAGAGTGTGTCACACCAAGAGCCTAATTTCATTTGGGACTCTTCAGGTGTTGTTGTAAAATAATTAACTATGCCACACAAAGTTTTATCTGCTGTCAAACTTATTAATACTAGCAGCTGTTTCCAGTTAAATCTCCAAAACACCAAGCTGCTCATAGAATGCACATCCATTTATGTTTCAACCTACAGGACACAAAGAAGCCACATAGCAATGTGTTAAAAAGAGTTTCTATCTTCTGGCAAAAAAAATATTGGAAAGAACTTGGATCAGCACTTGACCAGAAATTACAGGTATTAAAAGAATGTTTCTCCAGGTTTGCTTGGGTTCTTCTTTTACAATTTCTTCACCAAAGGACTAAAGTAAATCATATTATAATGCATTTACATTTACAGTAGCCACATAAGATAAGAAGTAAGTTGGTGGGTTTTTTTCTTTAGAGATGCAAACTGAAATCTGTGATAGACCTGCCCCAGCTACAGACTTGAACTTTAGCTTTTTTTCAAGTACACGCCTGATGGACACTTCAGAAAACAAAGGGATTCAGTTATTTGCCTTGCCCTGTTCAGCTTTTCCAAACAAAGCTGAAAGGAAGTAACTGGCAATCTGTTACATGGAACTACAGACACTTTGTGGAACAAGGGGCCCCAAAATCATAGAGCATGCACAGTATGGATAAACCTTGGCTATGCTGGTCCATTGGACTCTGAGGTGGACCCATCCCAGGATGAGGAGGTCGCATACTCTTCATGGAGCCACAATGAACATCTTCAACCATTCCTTTTTCATGCAAGCCATCAATAGACTGTGAAAACAAAATAAGTATTTAGAGAGCGATACTATATAAATCCACCATAAAAATACAAACAACTATAACTCAAAATCTAAACAAATACATGAAGAGTAAAAACTTCTTTCAGCAGTCATTCAAAATAAAAACAAAACCCAGAAGCCTTTGCCCTGGTATCAGACATCTGCAGAAGCACAGAACACTATTAGACTGCTTGTCCCTTCCGTTTCATTTTTGCCCATTTTCTTCCTTATGAACTGTTTGGCAATGGCAGGGAGGCAAATTGTCAAAATACAAACATATAACTTGTACTGACCTCATATTAAAAAGCAGTGTAACACACACTAACTTATGAAAGTAGAGCCTGTGGCTTTACTTGAGTTATTTTTAGCCCAAACTTTGCCCTTTCAGTCACTGCTCTACTGGAATGCTCCAAACATGGCTTCTCTTCAAAAACAAGGGTGACACTGCAGGAGGTAACATCATCTTCACAGAAAAAAACAAGGATAGACAGTCAAGGAAGGGAGAACAATACTTGTGCTCCCTTACAGCTCCTGTCACCTCATACACTTCTCAAAAACTACAGTGCCCATGGTACTTCAAACATAAAACGGCTCCAAGTGCTCTCTTTAGAGAGTGGAAAGAAGATAGCTTGGAGTCTAAAAAACATGCTGAAGGCATTCTAGGCACTGAAAAAGGCTCCATAACAGAAACTGAAGGGCTCTGAAAGTGAAAATAAGGGAAAAGTGATATGGGAAGGAAGATGTCCTAAGAAACAATTAAGTTTTTCATGAAAGCTAAACTTGTATCATATCCCTAAGTATGGAAGGGATTAAGCTAATTAACTTCTAACTAAGAGCTTTATAAGGCTTTGTATTAGGAAGTAAGAGACTGGCATCACTTACTTAGCCTCTCTCTACAGAAATACGTGGCTCTGCCCCTCTCTAACACATGCGTGCACACTAAATGCTGCTCTTGCAAATCTTACTGGGGATGGAGAACTCGTGGTCTGTTTTATCTAAATGTACATCTATTTATTGAGAATGCCTTTTTAACAGAGTCTTAAGATAACCTACTCCAGTGGAAAATGTAGGGAGTTGAAATTCTAAATTTCAATTCATAAACCCTTCATAGAAATTTCCTACTTTCCACTGCAATCATCAGATTTGACTGAAAGTACCTTTAAAAACGTAGAATTTGTTGTTGTTCAGCATTTCTGAAGGATCTCACTACCATTTTTCTTTATCAGAAGTTTGGGTTAAAAGGAGGAAAGTTATAGAAAAGGAAAAATAAAATGGATTTTTCATGTTTCACCGAATCATTTAAGTGTCATGACAGTATAAAAATATTTGTGAAAAGAAATCATATCAGAAAAAATGCGTTACTCAAGAAGCTATTTTTGATCACAAGAACTTGGGATATGGAACAGAAATGTAGACACAGATGACTGACACATTAAAAATAGTTCCACTTTGCTAACGAAGTAAATCCCAGTGCCCTTTTCTAAGACATAAAGATCCCTCCCTCTCTCTTTGCCCCTTCTTACAAAGACAGCCAACACAGAAGAGAACATTCGCGTCACATTCGGCCTGCATGAGCTGAGTACAACAGAAACCGAAACACCTGTAAAGCTGGATGCATTCTTATTTTGTCATGGTATGTGTTGGCTGCCATGGTATCTCTATAGATGCCAGGAGGAGGAGACTTGCTGGTAACTTGATCTGATTTTCAGAACAGAAGACTCTAGCTGTACACATCTGTGATGTAACTGCAGGGACGGGTTTCACTGCACTAATAGGTGGCAACCATGAAACCTCTGGGAACACAAACAGCTGGGATGGGAGTAAGATGGGACACAGCATGCATACATCAAAAGTACCAGCATAAAGAGGGTGGGTAAAGAGGTTGTCTGCTAAAAAATGGCAGCAGAGAAGAGAAAAGCAAGTATGTGGCCTTTGATGAAGGGAATTAAAAAAAAAAAATCAAACAGGAGCAGAGAGGTAGAGAACTGACCACCAAGAAAGCTTCAATTCAAAGTATGCTTCTCTGGAAAGAATTGATCAGAAGAACAGGTTTTTGTAAAAAGAAAGTATTATTAAAAAAAACCACAGACACAAAAACAACTGTAGCAAACTTGAAACGCTTCAAGTCTAATGGAAGGGAGACTAAATATATAGAAGAACAGGGTTTGAATCTGTGTGTCTGCAGAACTTATGCAGTAAAAACACTGAAAACTAAATTCATTAGAACTTATAAAGCAGCTTTTTACTAGCAAAAATATAAAAGATGAAGATGACATAAACTTCTGTGAAGCCAAAATTAGTTTTAATGATTATGCAATTGCTAATGTATGCAGAAACTGCTACTTCCAATAATCTATTACACCTAAAAGCATCTCTACTGTCTACAGAAAAAAAAGTATAAAATAGGGGGAAGCAATTCAGCAGAGGACAGCAGTGGACTACAAGAACTGAGGAACAGCTATTTCTGATAACTTTTTTTAATCACTGTATAGTTACAGAGGATAACTCTAAATCTATGCAACAGGTTAAAAAAGTACAAAGGGGATCTTACACACAATGTAATTTTTGTAAATTCTTCAGTCCTTTATAAATTATTAAAGCTGTCTTCCATAATGACATTTCTGGGATAAGAAAGTAACCTATACTACCAATAAAGCACTACTATTACACTTGAGTAATATGACAGAAGGGAAACAGGAAGTTGAGACATTCAACTTTGAGTAGAAATTACGATTTTGATTGGTCCCCATAAGCAAGGACACAAGTACTGAACAGGCCAAATAAACTATGCTTCTAGAAACAGAATGAGGGATGACATTCAACTGTAGGCTAGCACATGCCTATAGACTTGGCAGACTTACAGACTTACATAATGTCTAACGCATAAGGAACATTTTGCCTACAGTGCTTTTACCCTGAATTTAGCAGCTAAAGTCTTCTCATAGATACATCACAGGTTTGACCTATTTTCAGGTAAACTGTCACATTACAGTATCTGCGGGGGGGGGGGTTTGTTTGTTTTAATTTACTTCTTAAAAAACAACCAAGCAAAAAAACACCCCAGCCTTAAAATCAAAGACTACCAGACTAGTTTTCTTGTAGACCATGCATCCTCTAAAACAACAGAATTACACAGACCAAACAGCAGCCTGTTGTCATGTAACTGCCATGTACCTACAGAGCATAACTGAATGCATCCTTGATGGACAACCAGTCTGACTGTGGTTTTTGCGGCAGGAAATTGGCCACCAATTCCATTAATCTCTAACAAATCACTAAACCACCATTTTACGTAAGTTCTCTGTTGATTTTTCAAGGTTGGCAATAATTCCTTTCTTTTTATACTATTACAGACACAAACAACAAAAATAATGCAGGGAACATGTCTTTTGATGTTGCATGCTTTTACTTCTAGGACCATGACAGAACTACTTTGATTCTCAGAGTGTCTAATGTGCATAGATCTGTTACCCAGTAATATTTGAAATGGGAAACCACTATCCTTCTGTTTTAATGGAACATCTGAGTGAACAACTAATATATTTAGTGAAAACTACTGTACTTCTGAAGAATTTTTTCTCTCCCTCACTTTTTACCTCACTCACCAAAACCAGTAATATTGCCCATGACATCATTGTAACTATTCCACACTCAGCAATCATTTACAGTACACCACATTACAAATTCACAAAAGAAGTGATTATGCATCAATTAAATGGAAGAGAAAATAAACCAAGAGCTCACAGTAACCTATACATCCCTCAAGTGAGCACCGTGCAAATTAAAAATCTACAATGTTGTCATAACCAAAAGTTAAGCAGTTAAAATCATGTGGTACAGCTAGTGAATAAGAAGATACAGAAGGCTGTATCATAGAATCACAGAATGGCTTGGGCTGGAAGGAACCTCAAAGAACATATAGTTCCAAACCCCTTGCAGTGGCAGTCTCTAGACCAGGTTGCCCTCAGTCCCATCCAAACTCGCCTTGAACACTGCCAGGGATGGGACATCCCTGAGCAACCTGTTCTAATGCCTCACTAGCCTCACAGGAAAGGATTTCTTCCTAGTATCTAATCTAAACCTCCTGTCTTTCAGATGGAAACCATTCCCCCTTAGCCTGTCACTACCAGTCCTCATAAAAAGCCTCTCTACGTCTTTCTTGCAGGCTCCCTTCAGGTACTGGAAGGCTGCAGTTAGGTCACACCAAAGCCTTCTCTTCTCCAGACTGAACAAACCCAATTCTCTCAGCCCTTCCTAACAGGAGAGGTGTTCCATCCCTCCATTATCTTGGTGGCCTCCTCTGGACTCCCTCCAACATGTCCGTGTCCTTCCTGTGCTGGGACCCCAGAGCTGGATGCAGCACTGCAGGTGGGCTCTCACCAGAGCAGAGCAGAGGGGCAGAATCCCCTCCCTGGGCCTGCTGTCCACGCTGGTTTGGATGCAGCCCAGGACACGTTGAGCTCTCTCATGGGCTGTGAGTGCCCATGGCTGGGTCATGTCCAGCCTCTCACCCACCAGCACCCTCAAGTCCTTCTGGGCAGGGCTGCTCTGATCTCTCCATCTCCCAGCCTGTGCTGATATCAGGAGCTGCCCCAACCCAGGTGCAGCACCTTGCACTTGGCCTTGTTAAACCTCATGAGATTCCCACTGACCCACTTCTCAAGCTTGTTCAGATTCCAGTGGATGGCATCCCATCCTTCAGGTGTGTCAGCTGCACCACCCAGCTTAGTGTCATCTGCAAACTTGCTCGGTCCCTTTGCCTATGTCATTAATGAAAACATTAAATAACACTGGTCCCCATACAGACCCCTGAGGGACACCACTTGTCACTGGTGTCCATCAGAACTCTGAGCCATTTACTACTACCCTCCAGATGTGACGGTCCAACCACTTTCTTATTCATCTAACAGTCCACTCATCAAAACCATCTGTCTCCAATCTAGAGAAGAAAATGTTGTGGGGAACTGTGTCAAAGGCTTTATCAATTCAGACTAAAACCATGTAACCTTGTTCTGCTGCCAGAGAAGCTCTTATGTGGATGCAGCAGGAAAGTAAGGTTAGGGCAAGGAAGGTAGCAACAATTTCTTTTAATATCGTCCAGCTTCCAAGTATTTTTTCTCACAAGACTCTCTGAGGCTGTTACAGTTTGTCTATTTAGCAGTATCCTGGACAGACTTCTTAAGTATTCCTCCTTAAACATAGCTGTCATGCATCCAAGATACACTTCAGTAAAGTTTGGAACTGTATTTTCCTGGAAATTTGGTCGATAGTCCTTAAGAAACTAACAAGAAATGCAGTTAATTTATTGTTTCTGTCAAAACTGTGTTATGTAAACGAATAGTAAATTTTCCCGTGGAAGGGGTTTTCTGGTTATTAAGTGAATATACAATCTTTAGTTTTCAAAATAACAGTTCTTAAGTACTTTAGGAATTATGACTTATTAATATAAATTTGTTTCAATCAGTGTTTTAGCTACTGATTGATCCTTTGGACTTCTAAAAATTTTTTGCATTATACTATTGTTTGTAAGCTAGTCAAACATCCAACACAGAACAAAACTGTTTCAGTTAAGCATGTGAATTTTAAAAGGAAGAGCCACATCCCACTGCACACATGGGTACCCCACAAGCAATTGTGTAACTGGGACACTTTTGGTGCAATATCCCATTTTTAGTGCATTTCATTTAAAAACCCCCAGTGTTATGATATATCATGGCTTGAAAGTCAACATATTCAATATAGTATTAAGCAAAAAGAAAATGTTTGGTCCAGCTGCAGGTGGCTGACCAGTTTTTTAATTACACTGAACAACACTCAAGTAACATTCGCAAAATAATCTAGAGACACCCTTCTACAGCATTTCTTAGACCCTTCCAACAGTTATCACAATACACTGTTTCTGGAGTTGCACAGAAAAACAGACCCAAAACCTCATCTAGACTGAAAATCAACTAAGATTTCATTCCATTTTTTCTTTTTTTCAACTCAACGGACCCATTTTCTAGCTTAATAACACACATATGAAGACATGCTGGAACCACTTAAGTGGAAACCTAGAGGACAGCAAGGCTATTGCTACTCAAATAAAATTGTGAAATTATAGTCTTTATTCCATTATCAGAATCAAAGTATAGAAAAGGGGAGTAATTTACTGTAACTATACTGAATGGTCATCTTCGAATTGGCTATCCAGACTCTTTGTGGTGCATTTTTCAAGACATTTCAATGCCACCTCAATGGGAGAATTTCTACTCTGGTTCACAGAACTTTGTGAAAAGCTCTCTGAAGCCTCCGAAAGAATGTTTTGGGATGACATTTGTTGGTTTGTTTCTAATTATAACATAGGATTAAACGGCTGACATAACAGGATATATCAGTTAAAAACAAAATGTGTGAAGCATTCTGCCATTCTATGGAAAATTTCTGGTGCCACCTTCTTCTTCTACAAGTAGAAGAACAATAGAAAGGAATGAGGGGCATTAAGAAGCCTGGCTATGAAGTTTGGGGACAGAGTTCTGAAAAGCTGGGCTGTAAGCAACCTCACAAATAAAAAAATGCCAACTGCAAATGTCTAATCTGGCTAACAGCTAAATCAGGTACCACAAGATTCAAATGCAAAGGTTATAGTTACTGCACGTACTGACCTCTCAGAGATTACAACAGGTCAGTACAAATGGGAAGCTGGATCACGGCCTCCTTCACTTCAGCTAGTCTTTGTGCTATTAAAAATTTTTTAGTTCTTCATGTAAAAGGTGGTAATGTCATGTCCCTACTGATTGAACATTGTTTTAATGAATAAAACTGATCTATATGTGAGAGTGTCAAAATGAAGATGTCATTTCAGAGGAAAATTAAAACAAGTTCCTATTACTTTAAAACAGTTTTTTATTGCAATTTTTTCTCTGTGTGCATATAACAATTCCAAGTGGAATCAACAATAGCTGCCAAAGTGTTTTCAATATCTTGGTTCTGTAAGCTGCCACTACAAATTTCTGAGTAGAGCATCAGCACAATCAAAATTATTCGGAGTTCTAAATCTCTGGTATACAACCAAACAAAAATGACAAAACACAGAGACCGTTCTCACAAAGGTATTTCCACACAGGCAAGGATTTCCTCAAAACAAAAAACATCAATGATAGTCTAAGCACAAATACAATTTTAAGTGTATAACAATAACTACTGAAGTGCAATTACCAACATGTTCTACATAACATAGTTTTATATTCCTCTGTAAGATGGAGTCCTTATAAAATAACTTGAAAGCCACATTTTTCAATCACATTTTCAATATAAAACAGTAAACAAATCTGTAATACAAACCCTTTAAGGTGGATTAAGTTTGTTTTGGTGTGTTGTTTATTTTTTAAAAAAAAAGAACAACAATATCATGCAAAATTAAAAACCACCCCAGAAAAAAACACAGTATGTCCAAACAGACAAGAAGAAGAGAAAAAAGGTGGTTAGAACAGCATGCCTTAAAGTTTTAACACTATCATTCCTTTTTTTCTCCCTAGTAACATCCGTCTTACTGAAAAGTACAGCTTAAAAATGAAGATTTGCAAACGACTAACTCTATACTTCAAGGTAGTCTACTAAGAACAAGGAATCTGTGTTTAATCTGATATATGAATAATCTTTAGTAACAAAGAAAGAAGATAAGAGTCTAGCTGAAGTTCTGCAGGTGATGTGGAATAGCAGTTAAGCAGGTCTAAACATAGTTTAAGTAGATTTTTCATCAGTGGAGAGAACTCTATGGAGAAAAGGTTCACTTGTAATAAACTATTACCTTATGCATTTGATGCATGCCTTCCTGTGGATAATCTGTAGGCCCCATTGTCGGCATTGGATGTGGGACACTGGGTGGACCAGGACTTGGCCCCATCATGCTGTGAACGGAGCCAGGAGATGGCCCTGGTCCTGGGCTAGGTCCCAGAATCGGTCCAGGTGAAGGTCCTGGTCCAGGGGAAGGACCAGGATGAGGCATGGTGCCAGGATCTGTAGGCGTGGACATCTATTTTCTCTCTCCTTTTCAATTAGCAGAATAGCTCTAATAACAAAAACAAAACAAAACAAAAACAAAACCACAATTTCCATGTGACATTAGGGGCATTGAAAAAAAAATTAGTAAAATCTACCGGCAGTTGTTACACACACACGCACACATATATATACATACACATGCAAGCTGTCATCAGCAGAAGATGTTTACATGATCCTTAATGTTGCCCATTAGCTTGATCATCCTTCTAAAAGCACACTAGAAAGATAAGGATCCTGGTAATTCTGTCCATTTCTGGACATTTGTATGGTACTCACAGAACAAAGCAGCTGGTGTGCTATGAGAAACATCTATCAGAAACAACAGTTGAACTGATTTGCTATCACCAGTTGTGTCATGTGGGCCAAGCACAGCACAGCAGTACTAAAAAAGCAGGAAAGAAAGCTGGGCATCTCTGTTGCCTACGTGTTAAAAAATCTTCCCCTAAACAGCTGTGACTAGCCTGAAATTTGTACTTGTAAGATCCATGGTAATACAGTGAAACAAGCATTAAAAGAATTATTAAGACTGTTTCCAGAACTTTCTTTTCATTTGCCTGAGAGCACTGAGACATACATGGAGCCAGCAGCCTGCCCTGGAGTGGCTGACTGAGCACAGGCAGAACCAGTAGCGACAGCGACAGGCTGGAACACAGTCTAACTGCCCCAATCACCCCTTGCCGAGGCCAAGAGCTCCAGTGTGGAGCCATGGACTGCAGTGAGCAGGGCCGGAACCAGGGGAACCACAGTAGAGCAACAACACCCACACAGAACTGGCAGCTTGCCCTAGAGTGGTTGACTGAGCATGAGTGCAGACAGCAAGGACGGTGGCTGCTCCCACTCTCTCAAGAAGGGTCCTAGTGAACATGAGCAGGGCACACTGGCAGCGCTCCCCTAGGACGATTTGAGAGCAGCCAGCAGAGGCAGCGAACAGACCCAGGAGTTGGAGAAGAAGGGCACAATCTTATTAGTGCATGCTCCCTCAGGTATGGTTTTGACACACCACAGAGGTCACTCCCCGTGAAGTCACTGCACCAGCCACGTCGGAAACCTCCAGCCAGCCAGACCACCCAGTAGTAGATGTACCTCTTCAGGACTCAAGTTGCCAGGAGTGCCCCAGCCTCTCCATAAGGCTGGGGCTGACTGTCACTCCTGTCACAGAACATGTGTTATTGTAAATGAGCTGTCGCCAGGTGAAGGAACCATGAGACTACGTGAACAGTCTGTGCAGTACTCGTGAGAATGAGTGAGAGATTGACAGGCTATTCCCTAAGAGTCTCAGAAGTCACAAACCTCCACTGAAGTGAAGATGCAGGTGGACTCAGAATCCTACCAAGCAGTAAGGCAGAGGTCTCTTGAACATAAACACTGGAAGCTGGTCACTGGCCACACTAGGCAGAACACTCCTGAAAACCTGAAGACGACAAATAGGACTGGTACCTTCTACAAGAGGTATGATGCCCTGAAACTGGAAGGACAGTCAACTGATGAGGTAGACAAAGGCCTTTCTAGGATGGAGGAACCACCTGGGGCAAGACAGCTTGCCACCCTCATTACAACTGCCCCTGTTAATTAAAAGGGAAGTGTAGTTGATATAGGTGACTCCCTTCTAAAGGGAACCGAAGGACTGCTATGCAGACCAGACCCAAGCCCCAGGGAAGTCTGCTGCATCCCAGAGGCACGTGGTTCCAAAATTAGGTGTCATCGGCAGAATTTGCTTTTTTTTTTTTTTATCATGGCATGGTATATAAAACAGTTGGTGTACTGATACCTGAAAGGATGCACCTTCTGCAGAGTGGAAAAAGGTTTCTACCATGAGACCTAGCAGTGCTCATTGACAGAGCTTTAAACTAGACTGGAAGGCAGGAAAGGATAAAATCAGACTTGCTAGTAATAAGCAATGGGATGGCACACCAAAACTTGAGGAACTGAGATCACTCAGTCCGCTCCCTGAAGTGTCAGCTACAATAAAACACACCGCATGAGAAACGAGCAAGGGGAAGTTTTGGCCCAGTGCCAGAAAAAACTGGCATAAACGAAACTCAGTGGGATGAGTCCTGTGACTGGTGTGCCATGATGGATGGCTACAGGCTCTTCAGGAGGGACAGGTAGGGCAGGCAAAGCAGGGGGGTTGCATTATTTATAATGGAGGGACAAGAACATATGGAGCTTCCAACTGGCAACAGCAGGGTTGAGATCCTCTGGGTTAAGATTAAGGTACAAGCAAATAATGAAGATGTCATCATGGGTGTCTGCTATAGACCATCTAGGCAAAACAATGACATTAATTCTTCAAGTATCCAAGGGACACCTTCAAATTTCTCCTTATGGGGTAATTCAACGTGTCAGGTGTTAACTGGGAACACCACCCACCTGGCACAATCAAGTCCAGGAGATTCTTAAAACAACTGGATGCTATTTCATGGTTCAAATACTAAGAGAGCTGACAAGGAAAGATGCTCTCCTTGGTTTCATGCTTGTTAACAGAGAAGGCCTCATGAGTGACATGGTGATTGGTGGCCATCTTCGCCACAGCAACCGCAACGCAATCAAGCTTAAATTCTCTGTTGACAGGAGGAAAGTGCCAGCAAAACCCCAGCTCTGGACATGAGGAGAGCAGACTTCAGGCTGCTCAGGGAATTACTGAGTCAGGTACCCTGGGAAAATGCTTTTGCAGGTGCTGGGGTCCATCAGTGCTGCTCCCGTTTTAAGCACCATCTTCCAAGGGAATGGGAGGAGGCAATTCCCGAATGCCAAAAGTCAAACAGGCGAGGCAGGACATGTCTTGGTTGAGCAGGAATCTTCTTAGGGAGGTAGTGGCACAAAGGGAAGGTGTAGGCTCAGCAGAAGCAAGGTCAGGTGACATGGGAGGAATACAGAGATGCTGCTCCCCACTGCAGGGAGAAAACTGAAGCCGGCCACAACTGAGGGGGACAATAAAAAGAGGGGGTTTAAATGCATTAATAGCAAAAAACAGTGGAGGAATAATACTGTCCTGTTACAGAACGAGGATGGTCACCTCACAAACAGGGACATGGACAAGGCAGAGACATTTAATGCTTTTTTTGCCTCTGTCCTCAAAGCCAGTGATGGATTAAGGGGGTCCAAGTGCCCTGAGCTGGAGGACCATAGCTGTGAGAATGATCAACTCCCAGCTGATCCTGAACTTGTATGGGATCTGCTGCTCCCGTTGGATCCCTGTAAATCTGTAGACGGAATTCATCTGAGAATACTCAAAAGAGCCAGCTGATGTCATCACGAGACCTCTCTCAATGATTTTCAAATGGACTTGGGAATCTGGAAATGTCCCAATTGACTGGAAGCTGGCTGATGTCCCAGTTTTCCAGAAGAGCAAGAAGGATGAGCCTGGAAACTACAGGCCTGTCATAGTCAGTCACTTCAGTGACTGGCTAAATTATGAAGAAGATTATTCTGGGAGGTATTGAAAAACACCTGAAGGACAAAGCAGTCATAGGTCACAGCCAACACAAGTTCATGACAGAAAAGTCCCACCTGTCAAAATTACCTTACTATTTTGACAGGCTAACCCACCTACTTGGATCAGGGGAAGCCAGTTGATGTAATCCTTTTGGATTTCAGTAGAGATTTTAATGTTGTCTCTCACAGTATCCTTGTGGACAAAATGTCCAGCACACAGCTGGGTAAAAACATCATGGGATGAGTGAGCAGCTGGCTGATGGGCCGAGCACAAAGGGTTACAGTGAAGGGGCTGGCACCAGGCTGGTGACCTGCCACCAGTGGGGTTCCACAGGGCTCCTCCTTAGGGCCAGTGCTCTTCAACATCTTCATTAATGACCTGGATGCAGAACTGGAAGGGATATTATCTGAGTTTGCAGATGATACAAAATTGGGAGGAGCTGTTGACACCCTTGAAGGCAGGGTGGCCCTGCAGGTGGACCTTAATGAATTAGAGGGCTGGGAAATTACCAAGCATATGATGTTCAGCAAGGAAAAGTGCCAGATTCTGCATCTGGGATGGGGCAGCCCTGGATATAGAGACAGGCTGGGGAAGGAGATGCTGGAAAGCAGTGCCCAGAAAGGGACCTGGGTGTCCTGGTTGNGAAGAGCAGGGGCAGACACTGATCTCTCCTCTCTGGTGACCAGTGACAGGACCCACAGGAATGGCCTGAAGCTGTGTCAGGGGAGGCTTAGGCTGGATATCAGGAAAAGGTTCTCCACTCAGAGGGTGGCTGGGCACTGGAACAGACTCCCCAGAGCAGCAGTCACAGCTCCAGCCCGACAGAGTTCAAGAAGCATTGAAAAATGTTCTCAGGCACATGGTGTGACTCTTGGGTCAAGAGTTTGACTTGATCATCCTTGTGGGTCTCTTCTAACTCAGAATATTCTTGATTCTGGAATACAGTCCCTGGAATGAAAATGAACTCAAAGCAGCTCTTCCAGGTGAGCATGCTTCCCTGAATGATACACAGGGATTAATAAAGGAGGCACCCTTTGGGTAAGCGAGCGGGCAGCTCATCCCCTTTCAGAGCTCAGTTGAGCACATCCATTTTATTGCCACCTGTGGCATCCTTGCAGAATTCATCAAGTAGCCTTACGCCTGCTCTGCCTCTGTCACCATTCCTCTGATGACATCCCTGCCTGTTTCCTCCAGACTAGTTTTTTAATAGCCTGATGTCTGTCTGATAAAGAGATTTCTGGCCCTTGGGAGCAGTCGTTACCTCACTGGTAACAGACAGTCATGACTGGCTGCCTCACTGCTTTCCAAGAGTTCCAGGAGAAATCTGTGTCATGCTTTCCCTTTCTATTGCTTGCTGATGTAGATCCCTTAATGTAACTCTATGTGATCAATCAGAGTTACATCAGGTGGATCACAGACACTAGTCCTACAAAATACCAAAGGCACCATCTACACTGTGTAATGGTGTCTCTCATCTCTAGCCGCCTCACCTCTCTGAAGTCCATCAAGTATTCACCTTGGGGTCGTTCAGCCTTTGGAGTCACTGAGCAAAAAGCAATCTCTAGTTACTTTTAAACTAAATGAGCCTGCACAGTAAAATATTTTTAACTCATCCCAGAATTGTTTCTGTCCAGACACAGGATGAACAAATACTGTGCCAGACAGTGACAGCTTCATGAAAAGATAACTTTAAACTCGGAAAAATACCTACCGTACAGAATTCACAGTTATCTTTCAAAAATAGGAGATTATTCATATGAGATAACTTTGCACTTCGTTGCTCAAAAAGAGAGCAAACAGTCCTCTGAGAACTTGCCAAGAGAGACTCCAGCACATCATGCATCCTAACCTCCTGTCATCCCTCTCAGACATCAGCCCCCACCTCAGTCTTATGGTATACTTTGGTATAAAGCACTGGGATCCATCACATGAGAGGCCTGTTTGAGTCTAACAAGGTCTAACAGCATGCCATGTGATGTGACTACAGCCTTCAGTCTTGAAAAATGCTGCAAAGATAAACATGATATTTCAGTAAACCTTAGTATTACAGAGAATACACAAATAGTCTTCTGTGAAAAGTGTAAACATTTCCAGGAAGGTCAAACATACATTATTTTTTTACATGTTCATTGGTGGGGCTATTTTTCCATCTAGTTTTGCCTGAAAATACACTCTGTCTCACATAAATGTATCAATTGCCCTCTGACAGCTTAAACACCCAGCAGTCAGTGCCAAGGTTTGCACTGGACTCAGCTGTGTCACAGAATCACAGAGTACTATGAGTTGGAAGGGACCCACAGGGATCATCAGTCCAACTCCAAAGTGAATGGCCTGTACGGGCCTCAAACCTGTGACCCTGGCATTATCAGCATCATGCTCAATCAACTGGCAGCAACCCATCAACCATGCCCTAAATTATTCCTCTTCGCAGAGGGTTGAATTTTGCCTTTGAGATGTTAGATAGCAAGGACAAATTGACTTTCCTAAGGGAAAATCTGGGGAGACATGAAAAGGAAAATGAAACTCAGTAAATGAGGAATGAGTAGGACGTTTCATAAACACCCATTTTCACAACCAAGAAAGCAATTTTTGAGCTCTCTACTGAAGCATCTCTTACTCTGTGACACATAAATTAATTTCAGCCTGATGACAGGTGCAGTTCTGGAAGGCTACGAGGAGCCATGTTAGTCTGTGAAGCCTTTGAAAACCACCTCTGGACACATGGTCTTTCCATTCCAGCAAGGAGTCTCTGCATCACTGCAGACATCAGAGGGAAATCTGCTTTCTCAAGCAACTGGTCTCAACCAGGTCAAGCAGCCTTTTCCAGAGGGACTTCAGCCTGGGGGACAGGCAGGTAGAATTAATACTAAATTAAAATCCCTGGTCCTATTTATGTAAGTATTAATGCTTGCACAGATTACTGCAAATTGCGAACAGAATGTTTGTTGTGGGAGGTACACAGCTGAATTTTCATCTTTTGCTTGTAAATGATTGGGTACTCATAAAAATATTTCCAAATCTGAATGGGAGAAACCTGTTACAGGCTATGGAAATATATCACTCTTTAGGGCCTTCAGTCATGGATCTTTTTAGATGTCTAGTGTGTCTCAGTCACTGTCAGTTTTGCACTGAGGTACAGAAATTCAATAGGAATTTGAGTTATGCTGTCAATAACTAACATAAACAGCAAGCAGATGACAAATAGTAGTAATTCTTGTCTGAATAAATCCAGGCTTAACTTCTATTCCCTCCACCTTGAACTAAAGCTACCATTAAGCTACTAGGTTGCAGATCTTACTATTGTTACTTTGAACCTTGTAGTGACCCGTTTTTATCTTTATTGAACAGTACTTTCTTCTAATTCACATCAACATGACTGCTTCTACTTTCATATGAATATTATGTGTGTGGTCCCTCACTTTTGCCTTTCTCCTGTGTCATTTGTGGACTCATGCAACAGCTTTGGAAGGCAAATGTCTGTGCCAAGGGTTGAAGTTTGGTTTGGGCTTGGGACATATGCTGTCCCAAGATGAGTGCTGTGCTCTTGTCAGCTCACATGCTTCAGCAGAGTTTCACTGGATGCCAAAACTCCTGTCCAAAGCATCACCCCAAGGTTTGAAAATTAATATTTCAAAGATATAGGAGAAAGGGGGAAAATAATAGTCAATTTAAAAAAAAAAAACAACAAAAAACACTAGAAAAGCCACTCTCTTAGAATACTTACTGAAAGGTATTAAAAATCTATGTTGCTGCAATTGGAAATTGGAATATTTACATGCATATATAAATCCTGTTAGAGAATCATCCTGCTCCACCCTGGATACCAGATTTACGTTCTTTCCTTCCCTCTGTTTTTATTTTTTTGCTAAATACTATGCAATTTAATTTCCCTTCTCAGGTTCCTATGAACTTCTACAGTGTTCATTTTGACTGGTTCCTCTCATTGACCTCCTTTCCTCCCAAATAATCAGAAGGCAGTTGTAGCATGATGCTGATTCAATATGTCAGGCTTTCCTAAGTATTCAGAAATCCTTTGCTGCTACAACTCCAGATATTCTGACACAACACTGAATAAACAAAACAAAACAAAACAAAACAAAACAAAACAAAACAAAACAAAACAACAAAAAACCCACAAACAAACAAACAAAAAAACCCCCAAAAGCAATAATTGCAGCAGAACTGCAATTTCTACAGTCAACATAGAGCACATGCAAACTATGACACAGGTGGAATCATTAGATGCTAGAAAAGATACTTACCTTTTGCTTTAGAAGAACTTAATTGAAAGTTTTAAAAAGCAGTTTAGAAGCCTTCTTGCTCAGTTGTTAGCTTCAGTGTTTCACTGCTTTCCATGGAATAGAATAGACTAGACTAGACTAGAATAGAATAGAGTAGAATATTTCAGCTGTAAGGGACCTACAACACTCATCTTGCCCAACTGCCTAAGCACTTCAGGGGTGATCAAAAGTTAAAGCATACTGTTAAGCATCATCCAAATGCTCCTTAAACAATGACAGGGTCAGTGCATCAACCACACCCTCTAGGAACCCCATTCCCGGGTATCCTTCTGGTAAAAAAATGCGTCTCTTCTCCTAGCTTTAAAAGACCAAGGAAGAGGAGACCTCCCAAGAATGCCAAGAATCCTTGGTATATCTCAAGCCTGATGGGAATATCTGAATTATATAAAAATGCAAATATTACCAAAGAATATTGATTTAAGCAACAAACAAACAAACAATACCTTTAGGCATGCAAGTACTTAGCTTTTTGGGGGGTTTAATGGGAGAAATACACTTTGCAATAATATTTCCATAGGCAATCCATCAGCTTCTTGATTTTATGACAGAGGTGATCCTGAATCTAAGCACATACATAGCAATGGAGTACATTTATGCCATTTCAGGTCAGTGGAAGCACGGCCCAGATTTCGGTATGTTACAACAACATTAAGAAAACATTTACAAACTTAAAAGGAGGTGGTATAAAACAAGGACTACTGAACAAGGATGGTATTTGATTAACAGCCATGAACTTCAGGCTCCTTGGGTTTTTTTCTCCTTGTATATTAATGCACCTGGAACATATTATGGGCAGACATTAAGTCATAATCTGAAGCGTTCAAGACAGTCGGTGTTCCTGGAGCAAAGGGATAGACCTTAAAAGAAAGGAAAATTAAGATCAGGTGAAAGAGCAGGGAAGCTGAGAGCTGCAGGTGACAACAGGGCAGGCTCATGTCAGAACTTGGTCATGGGCTGGGGACATGGCCAAGGTCATGCTCAGACATCGGCCCACAGGCTTTGGAATGATCAGTGGATCCCATGGCCAGGCAGAGTTCACTGGCGGCACAGCTCAGGCAAAGACCAAAAACAAGAGCCCAGCTTAAAAGCAGCTTCCAGGGCAGGTGGAGATGACCTCTCTTGCTGAGGCTTCAACAGCCCAGGGTCTGGTTTACCAAACCTTCGGGTTTTGGGTTTTTTTGTTTTAGTTTTTTTTTTCCTTTGAAAATAGAAACAAAGTAATTTTTCATATTCTTCCACCTTGTCCAGCAGACCCAAGAAGATGCCAGCAGGGGTTCTCCGTGTGAAGAACAAACCACAAGCAACCCCTTATGGATGCCCTCTTTCCCCACACTGTTCTGGCACAGGGTGGGGCAGTCTGAGGGTGCATGAAGTTCTTGAATTCCTGGCTTCTGTGAGATGATGAGGGGAGCACCAGTTTCCCAGAGCTCAGAGGGAACTCCACTTGCAGTCAAATGTTCATTATTTGGCTTTAGCACCAGGTAGCAGAAGGGAGAAGTCAACTCCAAGATTGCTTTTTCTGTTTACACCTTCTATGCTTTGTCACTAACAACATATTTTGCTGATATAGAACCTTTCATAATTTCTACACTTGAACCCTCTCACAAACAGTGCCACCCTGGACTTCTTAGGTAAGGTGTTTATAATTAGAAACCTAATGTGAAGTGTGACAACAGAGTTTAATACACTAGTCTGTACTGCTGAATTTGGGGCAAGAATTCTGTACCACAGAATTTCTGAAGAGCTCTATCCTGCAGAATCAAGCAGAGACCAGTCAATGTGAATAATTTATACAGATGAAGCACGGAAGTGAGACATTATCTTTAATTCTCTGGACAACCCCCCACTATCAACAACCCTCTATTTTGAAGTGTGATACCACACAAGTACCAGGTCCTTAACAGCCAACCAAGAATGGCCTTTTTAAAACAAACCCTCCTCTGGAAGACAGCTGTGTGTATCAACAGGCTGATTACTTCAATCCAAAATTTTACATCTCTGTGGGCAGATGGACTGCACAGATGAAAATTGCTGTTCAACAGGTAGGAAGAGAGCTGAGTTTTCTTTAAACATCAGTTTTTAGAGCCTGAATCCTTATTTTCATGAATATAGTACCTGTTTTCAGGGAAATAAATCTTTAGTAGAGAGGAAAAGCCAAAAGTATCAACATCCTAATCAGCAGGGAAGTGCAGAAGTCCCCAAGATGAGTGTATGGATAGAAATCAAATTTAGGTGCTTTTAATTGCAAATTTTTCAGCTTACATTAGTCCTGGGCTGTTCCTGGTTACTTTCTCTCTTCTCTCTGTTGCTTGTCCTTGAGTCTGGAAGGAAAAGGTTTTCTCATCATGGTTGTCTTTCCACCGGCAAGACAGCAGCAGCTGTCATAGTGCAAAAACCAGCCTGTGAATTATACTCAATTCTTAACTCAGTCAGTTACTTCAGATGACCATGACTTCTCACTGATGTAGACTCTTCCTTTTAACTTGCAGCATGCAGAATGCAAAGCTTGAATTTATTTCCAAGGAACTCAAAGCCACTTCACTGTATCAACTCAAAGCCACTTTACTGTATCAACACAAGAATTAAAAAGACATTTCTTTCCTTACTTGCAGGTAAAAACAAGCTGAAATATTCCTTCTATGACAGAATTCCAGCTGGTGGCTGACCAAGCAAAACTGACCGTTGTAACCTACAGTTTTAAAACCTTGTAATGATATACAAATCTGAAATCTCAGACAAGAAAGGGAAAGACTTTCTGCTTCTTCTGTTTTTTCTGCTCACATTCTGTACAAACTATAAGAAAATAAAATCCCTGCAGACATCCCCGCCCAGAACCAGCATCCTGCACGTGGATGTGGGTCACCACCAGCCCTGGAGTCTCACCCCATGTGACTTGGTACAGTCTGTTGAATCCTGTGATGGGATCCCGCTGTGTTCAGCAGGATCTTCATTCTGCCTGTGTCTTAATTAGCTGGCATAATAAAGTTAGCTGACATTCAGATCCTGGAAGAGCCTGCTCAGGCTGAAAGAAGTTCCTTCCTGTCCAATTGACCTGGAGTCTGGAAAGAAGTAGATCAGCTGTTTTCTTTTCTGGCTACAGCAAGTCACTGAAATAAACTGCTTTGTTTGTGGCGGTGTTTTTGTCCCTTAGTGCCAACTAAAGCCTTTCCGGGAGGTCTTTAAGTTTTCTCCTGTATGAAGTTGGCTTTCTTGAATATTAATGCTTAGAGCTGTATATATAAACTAATTAAGAAAATAAATTAAGTTTATAAAAACTTGTTCTGTTAGGAGCCTCAATAGTCCTGAATATTCACTATGCATTTCTGCCCAAGTTTGGTCAGAGGGCTTGGTTTTCTATTTTTGTACGAGTTCAGCTGAATTGTTTAATAAGGCATTATATGCAGGTGTCTTTCTCTCTCTCTCCTTTTGTTTCCCTTATGTTTTCTTGCAGCCTTGTGTTTCTACTGCTCTGTCCTCTTCTCACAGTTTCCCATGAAGTGGCTTTGGGATTTAACTCATTTAGTTTGGCATCTTTGGTCAGCATGGCAGCCTGGGGCCAAGCAGGCTTAGTGCTAAGTCCGTGGAGCATACGCTGAACATCACCACCAGACTGTGACTCATTGAAAGGCACCGTTGTGTACAGGCTCCTTGTTGGTCCTGGAAGGGGGAATTATACCTCAGACAGCCTTGCTTTTGCCATATCCCCATGTTTAGGCATTTTCATTCTTAGCACAGGTCTTAAAATATTCTTTTTTTTCTGTATAGAGGAGCTGGCAGTGTCTGAAAGAACAGTTTTTAGGAGTTAAAGAATTAAATAGCAGGAATATCCAGTCCGTACTTCCTTCCTGGCACTCCACCCAGCTTTTCTTTACCTATTCAGTTTAATAAAGAATTGCGTTCCCACTAGAATTGCATATGATGGTTCAGTAACTTACAGCATCCTGTTGAGCTTCTGGTTTCTGTGTCCAATAAGGCTTTTTCTAAGGAAGCTGCAGCTGTTTTCTGATGATAGAGACATGCGAGCTAGAGGAAGGATAACTGTTAAAGGAATTTCATCCTTAAGTAGTATTTCTGGTCAGTGGGAAAAAGTGAAGCTAAGATTTAGCCCCCATATCAGAGTGTCCAACTGATCAGATGTCATGCTCTGTATGCAGAAGTGCCTTTGTCCTGGAGTCCAGTCCATATGCCATAGGAATGCCTAAATTTTTCTAACTGCTCTGTATCTGTAATCTATTCTTGTATGAAATCTATTGTTCTTTCTAGTTTGCAGTCAACCAGATTTAATAAAAATGCTGAGTTTCTTGTGGAATGTGATCTCAGGAGAAGCCTACACTGTCTCAACGGCAAAGTTAAGCCAAATAAATTCTAGAGTTGTTTGCAACACAGATGACAAAGAGGTTCAGAAATGTAGCCATTGTGAGTGTTACAAGACTGACATGAAAAGATGGAGAGATTTCTAGACTTTCCTTAGAGATTTCTAAGGAAAATGAATGATTGAATGTCATTCTGCAGCCAGCGAAGAGCTTGGATGGTGATAAATGCAACAGAGGGAGCCAACAGGGAGTAGTGGTATGTGTAGAAATCTACAAGATGGTCCACGAGCCTTTTCAAGAACAGCATAACTATGTTACTACAATAGCAGGTCAGAGCCTGACATGAGTCTGTGTCTATGAAGTAACAGACTGTTCTCTCCAAAAGGAAGTGTTTGATCTACAGTGCTTTTGCAGCAACAAACTCAATTTTCAAGGCATTTCCAATGCAATAATAAACTACACTGATCTTCCCCATACTGATCAACAAGACATGGAGCAGAGGTGCTTGGCTGGCCCTGACACTTACAAACCAGAAGGAATTGGTCAGGGATCTGAAGATCAGAGACAAGCCTGGTTGCAGGAACCATGAGATGGTGGACATTAGGACCCTTAGATGATGGAATAAGGCGAACAGCATGACCACCTTGGACTTCTTGAGAGCAAAGTTTGTCCAGAGATCTGGCTGGAAGAATTCCATGCGATATGGCCCTGGAGAGAGGAGGACTCTGGGACAGCTAGTGGATGTTTAGGGTAATCTCCTCCAAGCCCAAAAATGGTCCATGCAACAGGCAGAAACCAAGCAAAGTGGGCAGAGGATGAGCAAGGAGCTCCCAACTAGACACAGACATAAAAAGGAAATGTACTGGAGGTGGAAGCAGGGACAGGTGTCAGGAGGACTGCAGAGATGTTGTCTGGTCATAGAGATTGTCAGGAAAGCCAAAGCTTATCTGGAAGTGAATATGGCAACACATATGAACACCAGCATGGAAGGTTTCCACAAGGACAACAGCAGCAAAAGGAAGAGCAGAGAATACGTGGCTCCACTGCTCAAGTGGGCAGGGGGAGCTGTGACAAAGGCCACAGGAGTACTCAATGTCTTCTTCACCTGTTTACTGGTATACCTCGCTCTCAGTAATCTCAGGGAGCAGTGGGAAAGTCCAGGGCAAAGTACATTTACTCACAGTGGAGGATGATCGGGTTAGGGAATATACATAAATAACTGTACCTACAGACATCCCTGGCCCTGATGAAATGGACCCACGAGTGCTGGGGGTGCTGGCCTGTGCCATTACAGGCTGCTTGCAATCAAAGTGGTGTGGAGGAGAGAGACGAGAGAACTGGGAGGAAGCACGAAAGGGAAGGGGAATCTGAGGAACTAGAGCCTGTGGAGTCTCACCTGAATCCCTGGGAAGGTGGTGGAGCAGCTAAGCCTGGAAATCATTTCAGGGTCAAGAAGGCGTCTGCAAGTAGTTGGCATGGACTTATGAAGGGAAAAACTTGCCCAGCCAACCTAATGGCTTTCCACAACAATGTGGCTGGCTTGGTGTATGTACCACAGGAAAGAAAGACTGAGGAACAGTTACTCAGAACAATGGCCAGAGAAAAACTAGGTTCCTGCTGTAGGTAATAGATTCAAGAAATGTTTATTTAGCATAAATTTGGATGCCTGCTGGATAATTTTTATATTAGTGCTGACAGCTGCTTGCTGTAGCAGATGAAAGTACAGCACTGCTGCCTTCTTTGTGTTTCTTTCTTATTCTGGTACTGAGTCTCCATTAGCATTTCTGGAGGAGTAAATACGTTGATTGGGAAAAGACGACTTTCTTTTAAATATTTGACATGGGTGTGTTATCAAGACATCAAGAGGAAAATGCAAAGATAAAGGAGATGCTGTTCGTTACTGTCTGCATCTTCAGACACCCACCACTACAAAAAAATCAGCTTTATTTTTAGGAAGAACCATAATAGAGCTGACTGCCACCAAGTGACATCTCTTTTATGAGTGGACTGTGTTCAGCAACTAAGGTGAATTTTGCTTGAAGAGTTGAGGAAATGTTTCTCACCTTTGACCACCTCCTTTTCTGCTTTGGTCACTGTCCCTGCCAAAAAAAAGGAAGGCAAAAACATGAGTAAAAACAGCAAAACCAGCCACAAATACCCGGAGTGGGACCTGTCCTGCTTCTGTCTCTGTTTCTAACTGAAACTAGTATTAGATATATTAAAATAACATACAAGAAAGGCTGTCATTAACAACTCAGCACAGAAGAGAAGCCTTTTATTATTTTTAGCATTCTCATGGTGATGGCACAATGATTTTTTTTTTTGATTGTAATTAGTCTTTGACAGCCTTCTGCAGCAGGATACCATGCTGCCAATATCTGTTATCCAGTCCTTCCATAATCCTCCAAAGTCATTTGTTTCATTTTCAATTTGTGACAATATGTTCCATATGGACTTATCTGCATGAAACCATTTCCTGATATTAATATGAAATGCTTTTCCTTTCCATTTGTTCCTGTTCTATTATTACAAAGGCCAAATAAAGAAGGTGCTTTTCCCAGACTTATCACTCATATTTTACCTTTCTGTGGATCCCTTTTTCATCATGGGTGAAATCCTGCCTAGAGAGAATTACTACAGTGACTTCTTTGAGCCAAAACCATGTATCTTTTTCCCTTGATTCTTGAGCTACTGACTTTTTCCTTTGAAAGAAACTCTGCTTAACACCCCAGTGCTCTGTCATTCCTTTTGTTCTTGTGTTACTGTTACATCTGTCTTGAGCTACAGTGAGCAAAATCAAATGTTTTTTATAGACTGTACCATCCCTGTGGTTATCTGTATTATTTGCTTGGAATAGAAAAAGATGTGTGCCTGAGTGGGAGGTAAAAAAAGACTATCAGGTGAGATATATTAGGAAGTATCTAAAAAGACTGGTATTGCCAAGTTAAATTTTTGATTTTCAGTGGATTTCTGTGTATTATGCACCCAATTATGTAGAGTTATTATCACACTTGCTGTGATTTCTTTCAAAAGTTTGATCTGATCAAAAGCTGAGCAAGGTCAGGTGTTTCTAACAAATTTCAGCGGGTACAGGACTTCAGTGCAGATGCCCAAGCAATACTGGCATTTCTGGCTTAGTGATGGGCAACACCAAAGGGATGAATGCTTCTCCAGAGCTGCAGGTGCCTCACACTTTGGGAAGTTATACCCCAGCTGCTCCAGGACAGATCATGGGAAACAGAATCAGCAAACCAGCAGTCTTTACCTGGAACTGATGTGTTAAAAGATATTTTCAAGAATCGTATGGGGTTTTTTTGCATGATGTTGCCTTTGTGTAGAAACATATTCCTTGTAGGTACCAAACTCCCAGATGAGTGGCACTTAACTTTCTCTCACCCATGTTCTCATGATGAAGGACACCTGCCACAGGAAAAAGACAGTAACTTGAAATGTTTCGTCTTTGTAGGTGGTTTCAGCCCAATTAACAAAGTAGGCTAATTCTGGTAAATGTGCTTATCTTTGTGACACATCCAGGCAATCTAACTAGGACAAGGAAACTGATATATTGCTGATCCTGAAGTGATACTTTAGGCATTACAAGCTTACCTACCACTGTCTGCAAACAGTAACTATATCCATACCCTTAGCTGACACCAATAAAACCCCGTTTGTGCTCTGACTAGCCTGAAGTCTTCAAAACAGGCACAAAATTCACAGGAAGAGCTGGGAAAAAATTTCTGTCACTTTTCCATGCAGCTCTTTCTCTCCTCTTAGGCAGTTCAGCAATAGAGAAGATATTTGGCAGACAGAAAACCACAGCCATGAAAGAAGTGAAGTTCAGTAGATGCCACGATGATTTTTTGTCTTTTTTATATACCCCATTTATACCCCTTTTATAAGCCCTTTTATACAGCTTTTATATATCCTCCATGCTTTTAGCCTGCATACTTGTAATTCCTTAAGTCTGATAACTTAGCTTACACCCAGAGTTCTGTTAAGCCAGGAGACCAAACTTCCTGGAGACGTCCTACCTGGAGGCCAGAAAGCCCTATGCTATCCTGAGAAACCAAAGTCCTCTCTAGAACACATCCTGTAAACTAAGATTGGCCCATCCAGGGGGGGAATCCTCGGAATGGGGGTTTCATTCGAGCCTCTCACTGGGGAGTCTTTGATAGATACGCTAATTTGCAAGGCCTATAAATTGTATATGCAATCTATCACGGGGGTGCATCTCACTGTGCATTTTGGTGCATTCCACCCGGACCAAGTGGTGCACCTAGGGATTCTTAAGTAAATACTGAGGTAAAAACACCTTTCTCCCTTAACAGTTTGGCTCTTAATTTTAAGACCAGGGAAAGGCAACACAGTAAACAACTGAGAGCACAATCATGTTACACAGTTTGGAGGACAACCATTTTCTATGAGGTAAGCTTTTTTAATGAGGATACACTGTGTTCCTCAGGCTAGAAGTTAAAAAGAAAAAAAACAAAACAAAACAAAACAAAACAAAACAAAAAAANACAAAACAAAACAACCAGGAGGCAGTATCTCTGCGTGTGCTACTTGAGAAGCCCCTGTCCCACCTGACAGGAGTGGTGCTCTCTTTGCTCTCACAATGACGGTCTAATGAGGTGGGGTCAGGGGCACAGTGTTCTAGGATTAGAAGGTTATGTGTTGTAGCAGGGACATTGGTGGGAAGGTTGTACAGCTGTCATTTTAATGGAAGATATACGTCTTTATATGGAAGACATAGAGAGCAGTAAAAGAGCAAACACTTAGGCAGTACAGGTTATGCAGTATTTTGGTAAGAACTGGGTTAATTTGTGGCTGTAATATTGTCATACAAGTAGTGGGGCAAAAGTCTGAATAAAACAAAATGAAAGTGATTGCCCAACGTGTGTCTTTATTTACAGCTTTGTCTCCTAGACTACTTCCTTTCTTGGAAATTTATCTCATACACTGCATTTAAGTCATAGTTATCTTAGACACAGATTTCTCTTGGAATCTTTCATTTTGTTGATCAGATACAAAACAGTAATAGGTTCAGATTTGATGGCTGTTTGTTGATTTTTTTAAACTTAATTTAGGGCAAATGTCACTCCAAAGGGATTTCACCCTGTACAGTATAATACAGCAGTGTTTTTGTTACCTGCTTTTATTAAATGCTAAGCTCAAAATGTTCTGCTATATCACTTGCAGTCAGTTCTTGCTTGATGCACTCCCTACAGTTCTGCCCAGCTGCTCCATATGGAGTCTTGAAATTTGTCTCTAATGAAAGCATTGTCTTCAGAAAAAAAGAAAAAATTCGATTTTTGACCAGGAGAGAGCAAGAAATAAAGAACCCACCATTTTTAATAGTTGATTCTGGAATTTAACCTTTGCACTAATTGCAGCTGTGTTACCTTTACCTTCATAACACAAGCAAAAAGGAATCCCATGTCAGTGAGTTTATAAATTCCATTTCAAATGAAACTTCAAGCAGCACCATTCCAGGGTAAATGTGTATGATCTGAAATCATTAGACTGGATTCACTCTTGGAGTACAGTTCTGCTGAACCCTGCTGAGCAATACCGGTAATGTAATAGCCTCACAGACACACTGCCTCATCTCTTGCCAGAACAAGCTATATCCCAGACTTTAATTCACACTAACCCAGCTGAAGTTTGGCACAGCTGTGCAACAATCCTTAGCTGTTTCCTAGTCAATCAGACTGCCATTTACTTTGTTTCTGCAGCATAACCCCATGGATGAAAACCCCAGTTTGTGGCGTACACATCTGTGTGTCAGCACAGCACAAAACTGATTTGCTGGTGCTCATCTCCACCAGTTGAAATCTTTCCCTTCTGATGCATGGAGGTGAGAAGAGAAAGAAAGTGTAATAGTGCTAGCATCCCTCAGAAAATTATTAACATGTATTAAGACAACTGTGAAGAAATAAAGTTCAACAAAACAGAGAATTATCATAAGCCTAATGTCTCGTGCATTGTAAATAATTATACCTTTCCTTTGGCAGTAATCTAACAACACAGAATTATTATTCTATGCTAACAGCCAGTTGTATTAACATTCTCCTCAGTTATGTCCACAGACATTCATAACAACATGCTGAGTATGGAAAAGATTTGCAAATGTTCTGACTTAATTTCATTTGTTTAGTGTTGGACTCGTTTCTCAAATTCAGACAGGTAGACCAGTCCTACTCTCACTAAGCTTAATGTAATTTGAACATTGATTACAAAGGAAGCAGCACTGGACTCCTGTTGAACATGAAATTTAAGATTAAAGTGGTGATGAAGTAAGGCTCCCATTCTGACCTGTCAGTCTGCAGTGTGTAAATGGATAGAAGGTAGGTTACTTAATATGCTTGTCACTAAGGAGAGGCATATCCACTTTCTGGTTTGATTGCACCCCCAACCTTTATAGCATTGTTTGATAACACATGAAAAATTCCTGGACTACATCCTCTGCTTATGTAATAGGTGTAAAACCTGTGACTTCCTAAGAACTGGTCTAGCATGTTGTTCTCTAGGTGAGGACAGGGCTGTGAGGTATGCTGCACTACAGACGAATATGCACTGTTGTCCTTACAAGTAACTAGCTGTACGCTTTTTTAAATACACCATTAATTTTGCTGAACACAGAGTCACAGAATGGCTGAGGCTGGAAGGGACCTCTAGAGGTCTTCTGCTCCAGTCCCTGCTCAAGCAGGGCTACCTGGAACTGGGTGCCCCAGACTGTGTTCAGATGCTTTGCTACCTTTAGGTGTTTATACACACTGACAAGATTTAGGTGTGTGTGCTTCTCTGAACAGTTTCCTGTGGGGATGATGTAGGATCCTTTTGTTGTTTTGTATTTCCCAGCAAGACAGTTCCAATACTGGTAGTATTGATATGGACTGAATAAATAAATTTTCAGAAAATTAAATTAAATTTTCAGAAAAAAAATTTAACTGCTGCGGATTTGAACTTTGAACATTTCACAGGCAGATGTTTCAGTATTGCAGCGTAAGTAAAAAGATTTACAGGACAACTTTCACAGACAAATTCTGAAGTGCCACCATTTTTTTCAAAGAATTGACTCTCAATTTTGATTCTCTGACTGTAAGCTCAAAATAATCAAACTGATCAATTCCTTGTTTTTCTCATAGCAATTCTGATTAACTCATGCAAGAGCCAAGACTTGATTTATGTGTCAATTGCTGTTAGGACAAGGAGATATGCTTTATTTGAGGATCCTGTCCTACCTTCAAATACATGAATGAAACTTTTGTTTGAAGTCAAGATACTGCTTCTTGGATGCCTGTCTGTGAGCAGGCTCAGAGATACCGCCCTTTCCAAGGGATTCTCCTGAAGAAAAGACACAGCAAATGACATGGGGACTTCAGAGCAGTTTTCCAAAATGCTTAAGGCAGGTCCCTGTAGCTCCATCCTGCTCCTAAGATAGCATTGCAAACACGCCCTGTGCTTGGGTTCTGACAGCAGAGTGAATCAAGGCCAAGTGGTGTAAAGTGTTCCCATGATTTCTTTCCTGGCCTCTGTCTCTTCGGTCAGTCCCTGTAGGCTAGACTGGCTCTAAATGTTTAAGTGATGCAAACTTGGCAACACTCTCACCTTGGCAAACCACATCTCCATTTGCTGTCAGACCTCTCAGAGGTCCCCCTTTCAGGAACAGGTGTGCAGTTAATTAGTTGGAGAGATTTAAGTATAAGATCAGACTTCATGAAAGGGGAAAGACCGCAGGAGAATCCCCAGGGTGGGTACAGCTTGCAAACAAAGCAGAGGTGATTCAGCTGTTCAGGGCAACTGGTTGCTGTGGTTTAACCCCTGGCTGGTGTGCATGGGCAGAGAACTGTTCCCAAAGCTTTACTGTGCCATTAGCTAACATAAAGCAAGGCTAAACTGGGCTGATAAACCCCTTCTTGACCCAAGCAGCTGTTACACTGACCCTGCACTTGATCCAGCCTCCTCTCACACGCTCTTTCCCCCGATTTTCTGTCAGTCTGTCTGTCCACTGCTCACTCCAGTGTCCCCAAGGACTTAGTGGTTCTCAGTACCAGAGAGGGCACCAAAGAACATGGCATTTGGATGGCTCCCAAGCCTGCTCACCCAGGCCCATAACATAAATGGCATTTTAGCAGAAAAGGTAACTGTTAAGGGTGGGGGTGTTCAAAGCAGAGGCACAGGGACTCAGAAAGAGAAAACAAACCCCTGAACTGCTAAAGCCTGCAGGTACTGTGTCTTTCTTCAACACCCAACAGCAAGTTTTGTAAGGAGCCTTTGAGAGCCACGGGTTTATCGATGGAAAGAGCTAATTATCATAAGAAGAAAGGAAGGGACACTTTTCCTGAAACAATAGTGGGACAGGGGACGCATAGGCACATAGTAAGTGCCACCTTTTAGATGAAAGATGGATCCTGAAATCACTGCTTCTAATTTTCAGCTCTTAGCAGCGTTTGTTGTTTGTTGTCCCGGTTTGCCGGTCCAGCCCATTTTGTTGTATGATCCCTGGCAGGATGCCATCTGAAACTCTCCTTCAGTTATTGTCCATAAATATGGTATATCTCTGTCAACTGCTGTCATGCTTTGTTCCCTGAGGTGGTGGAATTATGTTGTGAATTATGATATAAAACTCTAATTTTTACCACAACTCTGTCATAAGGTACTCTTTTTCCTGGCTAAACAGGGTCTGGGCATGATATAATGCCCTTGGCATGGTAACATTTTTGCTTCCACAGTTGAAAACTGCTGGATGGTCTTATTATACTACAAATCCTATGGAGACTAAAATAAGCATAATCTATATTAAAAGACAATACTTTCCTTCCTAACCTACTAGATATGGAGTGATTGAGTGCAGGAAGCTGGTGAGTACCTTTGGTAATCAACTAACACTGTTTCAGTAACTGCTGTTTTGCAAGTGATTTTCTATGCCTTTCTATTGATCTATTTCCATTTGTGGCATAAGCCCCTGTATTTGTCAATTTGGCTCTTTAAAGATATTATTGTGATAGGCAAGAAAGAAATCACAGTAATCTGTAGTAAATATTGAAAATGTGGAAGACCACAAATGGAAGGCATTTCTAAATCTAAAAATTTTAGATAAATCAACACAGTTCTGTACCACTAAGGTTTCTTCAGAATAATTTGAATCAAAGGCTAGAAGCAACCCCATGTGTAGGTATAAAAAATTGTAAATGCTTATGTGGAAAAAATGTTCTTTTTTTTCCTTGTCAAATGTCATCTGAAGTCCACTTGTACTGTGGTCTTGTGCTACTGTTAACTAGCAGGTCTCTCTGCATTTCACTTTAAGTCTAATGAAAAATAAATGATGAGGCCTCTAAAACACATTAAAGAAGGAAGCAGAGTTGCTTCAGTGGATATTCGATTGAAAAAGAAGAATGGATCCAGTTTCTAGAACTCACTTATCCTGGGCCTGGGGCTTACACTTAGGGAAGCTTTCTCTTTGCTGTCACAAGAACCTGCAAACATCCTAATCAAAACAAAACCAAATCAGATCAATTTCCCCTGCTCTTGTTAGCAAGGTTGCTTTGTTATGTTGTGAAAACAAAAAGAACAGTGCAACAAAAACGTGTTACTGCTTGATTTTTGTGGTGTTAGGACATTGACAGGTCTGTCTGAGACCTGGTGATGTGACTGTAACACAAATTGCCACTGTTGGGTTATGAAATCTCTACAGGAAACACTCTATCTTTGCCTTCCACTAGCAGCATGTTTCTCACTNCTGCAGAAGCCTGTGAGACCTCAGGCCTGCCACACCCACTGCCTCACATACCGGGCAGAATAGTGTTAATTACATTAATCGAAAACCCTCCTGGAGCATAAGATGATGTTTTGACATTGTGGAGATGATGAAGGTACTTAACATTCAGGCTATAATCCCACAGTCCTTCCCTACCCACAGAAATCCTTGCGTTTGAACACATACTGTGTTGCATGGACTTAGTGTCCGGCTTCATAGACAATTCAGTTTATGTTTGAACAGGGTGAGTATGGAGTATGTTTGATCTCTCCTGTTTGCTCTCACTAGCCTCTGAAGCCAAAGATCTGCTTATGCAAGCAATGTGCAGGGAGCAAGGGGAGGCTGAGGTGTGGGCAGCTCCTGTAGCCCTCTCAGTTTGTTGATAATAGGGTAGTTTTTATAACCCCTCAGACGCAGGTTTTTATACCCGTCTCCTGAACTCTGGTGTTGTGACAGCCACCATTTCCTGGGGAAAGCTAAAGCTCAGCCAAGTCTGATCTAGCTGTCTCTGCATCTAGACACAACTGACCTAATTATTCCAGGCGTTTGTGCGTCTTGAAGCTCTGCTGGTCACAAGTGGTTAGTAACAGTGTGCAAACGAAACTGGCTCCCTACCCCCTTTCTGCTTTTGCAGGCAGCTCTTACCAGGGCACCTCCACCATCTCACTCTCCTCCCCAGCATGCACCCTGGTCTGTGGTTTTGATAGCCACTGTCTTTCTGTATTTTGGTGCTTTCTTATTGCGTGGCTACTTTTGGACTGCATAGAAACACAGCGTATCTTCTCCTCCACTTTAGTTTCACAGCCTTCTCCACTGTCTGCTGCTATAGCTGTTAAAAGAACTGTGTTGTGAAAGCTATTCCCCTGAGCTGTGGGATTTGAGAAAATGGCTTCTTCATTGAATAACATATTTCTGCACATTGCAATACTGTTTGCATAAGGAGGTCAGACGGAGGATGGTGAGCAACAGGCAGATCACCAGTGAAACACCTTTTGTTACCAGGGTCTGCACTTGCCTAGGGAGTGTGAGATCAAAGTTTGGTGTCTTCTTCTGATCCAGGAGATTGCCACGGAAATTCTGTGACAAAGTCTCTAAGATACTGGTGGAGCTGGGACATGAACCCTCGTGCTCTGTCTCTGTGACTTAGTGTCCTGACCATTAGCACGCTGCCGCTTGAAATGTAACTAAAGGCGCCACACAAAGTGGGAGGGCTCACAGTGGAGAACAGTCTAACCACCCCTGCAAGAGCCCTGCCTCAAAACCATAAAAGTAGACAAAGGTGTATGGAACATAAATTCCTTGTCCTCAGTGGTAAGAAAGAAGCAAGACCTTCCCTCTCTGCTGTTCTGCTCACCCTTGAGCTTTGTGCTGTGTCCTCTACTTTTGTTACACAGGCTACAAAACCAAATATTTTGGATTGCTTGGAACACTAAGTTTATTTGGTATAAAAAGGGAAATGTTCAGGTTTCCACTTAACTGTTAAGAATAAATGATGAAGTGAAGAGTGAAATGGTAGGACTTGCTACCACAGTAAGGATGAGCAATTGCAGTGCCCATCCACCAGTCTGACTACTCAGACTCCCTCTTCCCCTGAACTCCACTGCTGGGTCATTCTCCACCCTCCAGTGGCCAACTGTCCCTACTCGTCTTCCTTGCTGTCCTAGCCTGTGGAAGTGTGTTAGCACCAGCTGCTATTCCACAAAATACCCGTCCTCTCCCCCAGTCTGGCTCTCATCTCTCGGTTTGCTGTGCTGTTACTCTCAAAGCACTTTCAGATCTCATTTTTCTTCCTAGAAATGTTTGTTGCTGGACCTCCTTGCAGGTGAGAAAAATGAGGGATACAGGACAAGTCAGTCACCCTGTTCACTCACTTGCACCTCTGTAAGAAGCAAGTGTGAGGCAGCTATGTACCAAAGCTGGGAACCACATTTTTGCTTTTTGATTTTTTTGCTTTGTGATCAGTAACTGCTTGGTGATTTTGGTTTTTTAGTGTCATTTCCTAACACCAACAGTTGGTTCACCTTTTATATGACTGACAGGATAAACATTCTTCTGGAAGAAAAACATAAGCATCCACAGAAACACTTAACTACCTGTTTCATAGATTTCACCCCTCTTCTCTTTTTTCCCTCCAATTTTTTTTTACTGTGTTTGTTTTATTATGGCTTCTTTCTCTCCCAGCACACAGCACTTGTGACCGCCCTCCTACACATCGCAGGTGCCAGCTTATCACTACGCCATGCCTGCAAGCTTCTGAATTCTGAAAGCGGCAATACCCAGAACTGAGCAATTACAGGGGGTTGTTTATTTATACAAATACTATGCTTCTGGCACACATGCTGCAGGCAAAGTACTGAATTCCTCACCCGGGCTATGGTTCAAAACAAAACAAAAAACCACGGAAGTTTAAAATAACAGAATATAGCCATCTGTAATTTATATTTTTTAATCTACTAAAAAATGTGTTTGCCTAGGTCCTGATGTAAGTTTTGTCCCTGGATCCATCAGTATTACATAAAACATGCAGATATCTTTTTCTTCCCAATCAGTATGTTATCCTTTTCTTTGTTTAGGCGTTTTGAACTGAAACTGAACTAAAACAATCTGAACATTCTCCTAGGATATCATTAATAAATGACATGGAGTCACAATATGTATCTGAAAAGTTTCTGGATTCATTCTCCCCTCCTTATCCTCTCTCTTCCTTCATTGTGTCCAAGAGGCAGACAACTGCAAATGGAGATTTGCAAAGCAGAGCAGAGGATTGATTTTAATGGCAGATGCATGGCTAATCGCATGCAATGCTTTCAGATTTCAACCCCCACTTTATAGTCACTGCCTGGAAAAGGCTGCAGAGTTAATCTGTGAGCTAATGCACATGTCTACTAAGCATTCCTTTTCAGCACAGTCGTGTGGGCACTCTGCATTGTGGCCCAGGAGGGCTGGGGATATGAGAGGGGCTGCTGCAGCTCTGGCTGCAGCATCACTGCAACCCTCTTCAAAGTGGTTTGGTTTGGCCTGGGGAAACCCCCATCTCTGGGCTCCCAGGCTTTCAGGCTGTGTGCATCCCTTGGTGCAGTAATGGTCTCTGGACTAAACTATGGCTGCTTTTAAAGAAGGGTTTGTGGTGGGCTCCAGGGGATCCCAAGCACTTACATCAATGTGAGGCCTCAAAGAGTTTCTCTTTTTCCCACCACAGAGCTCTGTACTGCGCTCCTTCCCCAGCACAGGCTGCAGCAAACCTCCTCACACAGCAGTCCATACACCCTCTCAGCTTGTGGCCCCTCTGCTGTCACAGTTTTGGCAGCAGTGCCTTTAACTGGGGCATGTAGGTCCCACTGTAACCCGTCCTGACTGCACTCCCCGTGTCTGTCAGAGCCCCTGTGAAAATGAGCTTTTGCCGCATTTTCCTTGGAGGATGTCAGCTGGCTGATGGGGAGTCCTCACTTAGCTGCACGCCCTGGCACGGTGATTTAAAGCTGCAAGGTTAAGTCACTGTTAATAGCAGAGCATCAGGAGGGCAGTCTTGTAATGAAATAGGAGTTATGTTGACTGTTTTCAAGTATGGCATTTAATTGTCACTAATAATGTCATGACTCATTATTATGTCTATCGTGGAGAGGTTTTTCTCCGGTACAAGAAAGCAGCAAACGATATTAGCCTTTTGGTACACCATGGTATCCACATAAGCCATGGGCATATTACAGTGTGCATAAATCTTGCCTTTATAGTGTGGCTGGTGTGCAGGTGATGAGGGATGCAAGCAGAGACTGGAGCTCCAGGGAGGGTGCCCAGACCCCAAGGAAAGGGTCAGAAGAGACCAAACGGCTGCAGAGGGTGCTCCCTTGCGCTGTCAGGAGACAGCCCTACCTGCTTACCTCTTCAGGAGCTGTGTCCCTCAGCCCCCAGGGCAGCCCTTAGAGCAGGGTGCTGTGGGGGCTGCTGTGATGGTGGCACTGCAGGCAGTAGGTGGGCATACAAACCTGTTCCTGGGTTAGCTTTCCTAGGAAACTCACAGCCTGCAAGGAGAGCCTAGTAAATGAAGTGCTTCCAAGGGCCACTGCAACAGCAATTGGATCCATGTCCCCAGGGTGCTCTCTTGTGGGCAGAAGACCCTAGACTTGAACTTGTGGGCCTTCCTGCAGGGCCAGAAGATCCGGTCCCAGGACCCTGAGGAGCAGGCTGGGCACACCGCCTGGTGGGTGCACAGAGCCATCGCGCAGAGCTCAAGTAGAAGGGAAAGCAGGAAAACCTGGTGTCTGCTTCCCACCCAGCTTCCAATGCTCAGATGCTTGTAACAGCATCAGTGTCCTTGAGGTTTCTGTGTCCTCGCTCAGATTTGTTTGAGTTCTGCCGGAAGGCTCAAAGTTACTGCAGAAGAGGGATTATTCACAAGCAGAAACAGCTGGTTCCCCCTTAGGACTTGTTTCCTTTGTATCTAGGCTTAAAATATGCAATTTTAGCATCTGCACCTTGTTTCCAGATGAAAGGAAGCAGCTACAAAGCTGTGATGGGTACAGCACAGCTGAATGCCTCAGCAACTAGATTCCCTGTGAAATGAAGTTCCACATACCTCAGAGATGATGCTGAGGCAGGTGTGGAGGATTTTCCATGTCTTTTTTGCACATTTTTTCACCAGTGACGGGCCACAAGTGATGGATGTGATGGTCCACAGACAAGCCTGGTTGCTATCACATCTTTATTTTTTAAGTAGATTTTGGTTGTCTTGTCGTATTTGGGTTTGTGTTTGTTGTTCCGGTTTTTTAGCAGATGGTTTTGAGTTGTACAGACCTATGAGAGACATTTCTCTTCCCTCAAATGCCCAGGTGATGGGAGGTTTTGTATGGATGAGGTGCAGGATACATGTGGTGCTACAGGCAGAATTACACAGACTAATTATCTGAAAAACTGATAATTGCGAATGGCCTTTATCATTTTAAAATATATTTAAGAACAGGGAAATGACTATGTGAGTGATTCCCAAACTGCTCAACAAAAGCCTCAGTATAATCTTGGAATGTTTTTTTGTGATTGTTGTCAGATGCTGATTGGGGAAACAAACGGGCATTCACCAAAGATGTCTGTATTTATTTCAGACTTAATTATGCCAGCCTAGAAACAGGATCAGACAATCATCCAGAGGCTACTTTTTAGCCTGTTGTTCAGCTGGCAGTAGATAACCACGTTGCATCACATTTTTTAAGATATAGGGATTCAGAACAATCAAGTGGAGTTGCTCTTTAGTAATTTTTGTTCTTCTTCTTTGTGGAGAGATTTTACCTCAGAGTTCGGAGAAGACATATAATCACTCACTGCGAGACAAGAAATTATTTTACAAGGACAAACGCTGGTTGCCATGGTTTCCAAGAGGGAGAAAATCCAAGGTCATTCACTTAAAATACGCCACAACAGTCAGCAGCGAGGATACTCCCTCTCCTCACCGAGTAACCCTCCCTTGTCTGTAGATACATTCCTCCCATCTCTGTTCGTATGCAGCTTCCTGTTTAAGCCACAATAACGCTGATAAGAACATGATGTGAAAAACCTGCAATATGTCTGGAAATAAAGAGTCAAGCCTGGATTTACAAGCCTGTGGGATTTCACAGCTGGCTGCTTTCTGGCTCCTTTGTGCATCTCCTGGAAAACCTGACCTACCTGCTGCGTTTGCCAACCAGGGACTTGCAGGTGCAACTGTGAAACTTCCACCTGAAGGAAAGACCAAAATAGCCCCACGTGGATGGGCTGGTGCATAGACAAGCAAATGGAAAACACACCAGAAATGGGACCCTGCATTTACAGTTGCCACAGTATGCTAGAAAAAAAAGTCAAAACCTGCATTTCGTGGGTTGTTCCTCTGGGTCTGAAGTACAAGAAAAAATGTGTTTCTTTCAGTGACTGAGGTTTATGGCACCATAATTGCTCCTGAATGTCTCAGTACTGACCTATGTGCTGGTGAAAGTAAAAAAGATGGCTTCAAACAAGCAAAATCCAGCTCTGTGACCCTTCAGCATCCCAACCACGATGACAGAAGCCTTTACACTGCTGAAAATCCATCATGTCAACACAGCAATTAGATGAAGTTTCTCCTTAAACTGGAACCGCCAGGACAAATTATTTAATAGATAATACTATTCGGCTATTTGTTTGAAATGACAAATTTTCATTCTATTGTGAATATACACAGGCAGGCACATAAGCTTTTTGTTCATGTTTTTACAAATGCAAAATCTGCGTGCACGTTATGCCATGACAAACTACAGTTTACTAAACTTGACTCATGAAAAATAAATACAACCCTCTAAGATGTGTCCAAAGCCTTATTAGTGCAGCAAGCATATTTCTTGCATGATGGGGTGTGTATGTGGTGCCTCAGTTACCAGTGCCATAAAATCAATGACCCTTGAGTACTTGCTAATTTCCGCTTCTGTCAATTAAAAAACAACAACAACAATGTAATAGATTAGAAGTGACAAGGGAAATGGCTACATTTAAGTGATAGAAATAACATTTTGCAGTGGACCATTGGCTGCACTGTGTGCACAAATGCAATTCAACTTGCCAAGACACCATCTCAGCAACTGAACATCTTGTGCAGGGGGAAGAATCTTTGTTATTAGAGCACTGGAGAGTGTACAGGCTGCCAGTGCAACCAACTCCTTTTTTGACGAGGTCTCTGGAGCCAGATAGGCAAGAATTCCAGAGTGGGACTAGACCTGCTGCTGCTAGCTTGTCATCCAAATCAGAAGAGATCAATGCACAAGTTAACTATAGAGCAAGAGAAGCACAGATAAAGATTCAAGGGCTGAATTTTACAAAGGATTTAAGGACCTGAGCACTGTTTAAGTCCTGTTTTCAGCATCTAAATTCCCAACTATCTCCCTAACCCTTCAGCGCAACTGCCACCTCTATGGAAAGCCTGTTACTCTCATGGCACCACTGTTTTGCCATAAAGCTGCCCAAATGCACAGGGCTGGCTCTGAATTTGTGCCCTCTTGCCCCAGTGTAAACAGCTCTTTAATTCACTAACACTTAACTCCCCTTGGGTATTGAGATGTCTGACCCTGACTCCCAGTCTTCGAAGGCTTTTATCAGAAGTACAAATAGAAATTTCACAACTGGTAAATAATCAGAAATGTTCCTCATCTGGTACTGGCAAGCAAGTCCGTGCACCCAATAGCTGTGACCCTGGCCTGGAAATCTGAACAACAACAGTCTCTGTTGGTCTACCTCTGACTCATTATCTGTCCTTGAAGGAATCATGTTGACCTCCCTGTGTCCTGATTTTCCCAGCTTTTAAATAACAATGGTATGTTCCCACACTGAAGCTATCAGGTTGGAAAGTGCTAACAATTATTTCTCTGTGACCCCTTTGTGAAAGTCAGAAACTCTTCCTATAAGAGTTCAGATGCTGACTCCTCTTAATTTCTTCACAAAAGTGTATTTTGATCTGTCTTGTCTATATTTTCAGCCTCAGGTCTAAATTGTTGAGTGAGTCAGATACATGGAGTTTGACCTGTCATATCCCCAAAAATGCTATTTGCTCAGGAAGTCTACTTTATATAGGTATAGGTACTTCAGTTGAATGTGTATGTATTCATAGTATTTGTACAGGAATTATTTTTTTTAATAAAAAGGAAAATAAATAGTAAAAATTTTAAAAAACAAAAAGAAAAAGGAGAAGGAAAGAAGATAAAGAGAAGGAAAAAAGAAAGTGAGAAAAAGTGAAACCATAAATAAATTAAAAATATGTTGCCAATACATTTTTGGTTTTAATCATATTGCTTCTGCCTTTGGATGTGAAATACTTAAAAATATGCTCCTGTGTTTAAAACCAAACTATTCAATATTAAAGACTAGATTGTACTGTTCAGCAGTACCAAAGAATTGAAAATCCTAAGAAACAAAGAAGACCACAGTTTCAGGCTGTCTGTGTAATAAACGAACAAACTATTTGATCATTTATATAGATATTACGATTTCCGCAAAAATTTTCCTTTCCAAACTTTAAAAGAAACAAGTTTGATTTCCTTAAGGAGTCTGCAGGGAGTCTGTGTTAGACATTGCAATGGTACCTGCTATGCCAGCAGAGCTGGTAATTTCCTTCCCTCTCCTTGTGCACATACCTAAGATGAAAATCCTGCAGTTTTCCTTTGCTGCATTTAAGATTTCTATCAGTTTTCTGCTCACTAAATCATATCTTTTTCTGTGTAAGGCTGTACCACAGTCTGACACAAGCTGAGCTGAGGAGGGAGACCATAATCACAATGTAATGTTCTCACTTAATGTTTAAAATACCATTTAGGCTGTCTCTATCTTTCCCTTCCACATTGTTCCTATAGAAGTTCTCATTTTCAAAGTCTTTGTTTTCTACTTTTCTCTTATGTTTGTCCTTTTCCCGTTTGGGCGTTTTTAAAAATTCTTTTTCAAAGCTTTCCATCTCACTGCTTAACTTTCCTCTTGATTCAGTCTCTCTGGTGGAATTTTGTCATTGCAAAATTCCCCTTTCCCAGCATGTACATGTGCACAATCCATGGCACTCCCCATGATTTTCTCTCTGCTAATTTTCTTGCTGTATCTCCAGCTTCTCCCTTCCCTTGTCCTTAAGGCCACTCCGCTCTCCCCAGCCTGCCCAGCAGCACCTTACATCTCTCCTCCAAACCCCAGCCTCCCTGCTGATTCTCACCCACACACAAGAAGAGGGCCTGTAAGAAAAAAAATGAGCATATTTTGCAAAGAGATATATAGGTGTATGCATACTTCTAATATTTTTCCATCCTCTGACTAATCATCATTTGTATCCATACATGCTAATCTTCTTGTACAGGTTACAGCTGTTTGCCAAAATCACTCTACTACCAAGAAAACAACCTTCAGTATGGCAGTTAAGTCATTAAAAAGAAAATGTCTCCCACAGTGTCACAGTAAAAGTGACAGACTACATCTCCCAGCGCAGCTTATGGGCAGGAAACAAATTCCCACTTTCCAGCCACCATCTCAGGATGAACTACAGAAACAATAGTATTTTTCTTCATCTCACTAATTTACTCTTGTTCTCCATGATGGAATTGATGCTGTCATTTTCATCCTTTAGATTTTAGTAATTTAGAGGCCAGCGTAACTTATGCCTTCTCTGATCCTACTTTTCTCCCCTGCTGGTGGCTTGGGAGAGGAGTTTACACATGCATGTACCCAATGCTTTTGTGAATTTATCTATGTTATGTCTAAGAGTAAAATAAAAAGATGTGAGAGACAAGCTGGGTCTGACAATATTATTGTACTGATCATTCACCTATTCTTGTAGGGGAAGGCTGGCACAATGCCGTGAAACAGCTTGAACTAATAAATACCTTCTGATGTAATAAATAGGGAAATGTGTTTTCAGTTCCTGCTTCCTGCGTCACAAAGACACATCATGTGGACCAAATCAAGTTATATATAAAAATAAGGAAGGAAGAAAGAGCCAGGTATATCTGCTTTATGTCATCTTATAATAAAGGAAAAATTCCCCCATTTCTGATCAAGAGGTCATTTAGATGAGTATATAATATTAATAAAATCATAAATCCCCAATGTTATTAGAGTAATCTTATCATATTTGTTTCCCAGCTGCAGTTTTGTTCAAATGAACTTCAGCTGATTTTAGAGACAGAAGACAAAATTCTTTTGTGTTTTACACAGGAATACTTTGGGAGTACCGATAAGGAAGAAGATGAAGTTAGCTGGACATAAAGCACGAGCAAAAGGAGTACCTATCTGTTACCATCTCCTGTCACATGTCATGCGAAGTGAGGCCTAGTAAAGTTGGGCAGTTTCTGAGATCCAGGTCCTGAGCACTTCTGTAGAGATATGAAACCATCATCTCTTTAGCTGACTTGATGATCTCATGTCAGACCTCAAAATCTTATTCTATTATTTTGTCCCAGATGGTGAATTTCTGGGATGTTTTTAAGATTCACTCTTTCACTGTTGTTTCAACCAACCACTGTTGCTTCCTCTCACAGCTGGTCTTTTAAAAACTATCCTTGTTGTCCTGCTGGTCAAGAATACCTGTGTTTCTGGGTCCAGAATCCAGCGGGACTGTGGCCACCGGTGAAGGAGTGAATCCAAATCTCTGCTCTACTGTCCCAGCTGCCTGGAAAGGTCTGATATGGGAACTTGGCTGTGCTTGCCAGTGTTGAATTAATTACTGTGAGGTGTAAAGAGCATTTGTAAAAGGCTAGAAGGTCCACGTGCTGTTAGAGAGCATTGGCACAAACAACAGGAGGAAGCTGTGGAGTGATTAAGAGCCTGTGGAAGACAAGCAAGGACATGGAAAAGAAAGTGGTTTAAACCTGTTTGCCTATGGATACATGAAGCCTTCTGCTGGTGGTGCAGATCACCAGAGCCCAGGAAGTCACTAGGTTTCCCCAAACAGGAGGGTTCAACCCTGTTTTGGGTGGATGCCCTGCCATTAACAATAAATGAAAGAAAGGGTCAGCAGGCTGCCTAGGAGCTGTTTGGGAGCAGCTCTTCGGGTGATGTGAGGGTTTGGGTCACAGGCTCATCAGGGTTTTAGTGGGCTCTAGGTAGCAGAGGTGAAGGTATTAACCAGCACTCATCATCTGCCCAGCGTGGGCGTTGTGAGAAGGATGTGGCCCCCAGGGTGCCTGGGCTGCGAGCTGCTCCTCTGAGATGGGCGGCTGCGGGGGCAGCAGCAGGGTCTCCGCAGAAGCCAGGTGAAGAGGTCTGCTATCTGGTTCCCCTCTTTCCCTGTGTGTCCCTTAAGCTGAATATGCAAAGAAAGGCTGCTAAGAGTAGCCCTCTGGGTGCGTCATGGGAATCCCACCCCACTGCCACATTTCGCTGCCCTGTGGCCTATTGCCTATGGGTACAAAGCAGAACTCATGGCCCAGACAATCTCCTTTTGTCTCATCCCTCTACAGGCAGCTGTTTTCTTCTTGGCTTGCAAAGGACTTAAGCTGGCATTTATCCTCTGTAATAAAACAAGAAATGTGTCCACCTTGGCTTCTGCCCAGAATTTTGTCCAGCAGCAGTGAAGAGATCTGTGGTGGGTACAGCTGGAGGTCAGGCAGTGGGGATGGGGAGAAAGGCTGCTTATGAGACATTAGTTGCACTGTATGCAACTCTCTCATGTCTTTCCTCTCCCTTTCATGCCCACATTTCTGAAAGGCCAATAACCACCTTATTGTTTCCATCTCTACAGCAATTCCATTCTTTCTGTTGCTCTTTCTTTAGTACATAACTGATCCACAAGCTAGAAGCTATTTGGCCTTCAGTGGTCCCTTGGAAGTATTATTTGGTTAATGCTTCATCAGAAATGGAGACACTTGTGCTTGACTTTATACAGCTTGAGATTTTTCTCTGTCTGACCCGCTTTCTTCTGGAACAAAGCCTCAGCCTGAAATGCCAAACTGGAAGGACACAAAGACCTGATGCAAACGGAGATACTGTAAGTCTGATGAAGCTGAAACAAAACCAAAACCGGATCGTGGTTGTCTGGGTGGTTACCCCTTCCTTCTTCTTGCAAATAATAAATTTGCCTCTTGTAGTTTTCCTGCTTTTCTGCTGTCTTTATTCTGGCCAGTTCATAAGATAGTTGCCTGTCATTGGGGAAAACAATGATATGCACTTCTTTCTGCCACTGTATGAAGCTTCCTGTTTCAGACAGAAATCAGAGAGTAGGTTTATGTGACATCAGCCTCACCTCTACCTTTTTGCTGTCCACACCTCTGCACTCTCTGCAGCCTGCCACTCTTCTCCATTAAACTAGATTATGTTGAGCTGACTGAGCGACTGTTCATCACCTACTTCCCCTCAGACCACTAAGGTTTGAAATGATGACACGTTTTGTTAAGGAGATGTAGGATTCCTCGAGATGCTCCATCTTGGCTTGAAACCAAAAGCAAAGGGAGCTGAATAATCAGTCTTGGCCTGTATATCCATGTGAGGCTAGAGAGACAGGGCTGAGTGTGGAAAATCACATCACTCTGTATAAACATTAACAGCCTCCTCATATCTTTTGGAACAAGTTTACTGAGGTCATGGATTAACTCACATCATTTTCCTATTCCATATTGAAATTCTATTTAACAAAATATTAAATAAACATACATACAAGTGTGTTTCCAAGCCAAAAATACATTATCTCCAGGTTAAGAGACTGGAGACTTGGGAAAGGAGAGCCTTTGTTCTTGGACCTTTCTCACTGTATCAAACAGATGACTTGATCTATTCTAACCTGACAGGATTTTTTGTGAGATCTTGATTCATCTACAGCTAAATACTTTGTCCATACTTCTCACTGCTGTCTAGAAAATAAGATAAATTTTCATGAAATCTATGTATAATATCATGAACATCCTTGGCAAATGATCCAGAAACTGACGCTAGCTGGGTTGCTTGTTGCTCTGAGGCTGAGTGAAAATATCAAACACTCCTGTGCATTTTTCATGGCTCATGTAAACAAAGTTAGCACTTGAATGCATATCGCCATTCCAGGTAAGCTTTCAATTAATATGGATGCCCTTTTACATTAAAATCTCAAAGGCAACTCTCCAGGAAAGGGTCTGTTCCTACATTCAGACTCCCTCTTAGTTACTGTAATGAATCTAGATTAAGATGTTATCAACCTGAAATGCCAATGATGTTGGCAAGCAGCCAATTTGGAATACACAAGTGAATTCGGGTATGAATAAAACTGTTTAACTTAAAATCCCCCACGCTGGGAAGAGAGGGAAAACAAATAGCAAGCCTGCTGTGCAATAAATCCATTCCACTGAGTTGCTGCACAGAGACAACTGGGTGCATATTTATCATTTTCCCTCCAAGTATTAGGTCTGGTTTATTTCATATTTTTTGCATGGCCTAATCTTCCTTAGAAACCCCCATTTTGTTCTGCTTTATTACTATTAATGAAATATGACTCTTGCAGTAATTTGGAGCAAGGCATGAAGCTACCAACATGACTGGAGGACAGGGACATGGTATCAGTGGCTGGAATGAACGACTGGTTCCCACGAAAACCTGCAAAAAAGAAGCTCTGTTACAGCCCTCCAAGGTGGACAGGAGAGGCTGTCATTCAAGGGGCCCTATCACAGTGCCCTGTGTGCTGATACCGGCTTGTGTGAAGTACTTCACCTACAATTGCAACACTGAAGCGAAACGTGGTGAAGCACCTCAGCAGTGTGCAAGAGCGATCCTATTGCCCCTAAGACAGCAACTCAGTGCTCCGAGGAAGAGTAGCTCAGCTCCCCACACCACACTGCCTTTGCTCCAGCACCGTGGAGTAGTTGTCCTTGGGAAGCGAAGAGGACTATTTTTTTCAGGGATTGATCTCAGCGAGTCTTCACATTTAGCCTGAGTGATCAGTCTACAAATCAGGATTCGTTCAAAAAAACACAAAAGGATGAAAATGCAACTATCCTGTAATGAGCCCAACGTACCGTTCTTGCATCTCTTTCAGTTAGCAGGAAGCAAGAGGGTTTGTGATATATAAATTACAATTTAATCATTGCTTCAACAAAGATCAGGTATACTTACTTAGTATGAAAAATGTCACTTTGTATGCTTTTATGTCACTTTTTTCTTATAGAAAAGGCTGAAGGGTAAATTCTGAGTTGGGCACATAGAAACATCCACTCAGACTAGCATCAAATTCATCACTGACATAAGAATGTCTCTTCATGATTTTAGGGTGCTGCTGGTTTTGTGTGTAGTATGACATGTGTCCATTTCCAAACAGAGGTGCCCCAGCCTTCCCTGCTGTGGAACTCCTGGAAGCTGAGTTGATACTAGTGAGTGTGCGTGGGTTTGGTACAAGTCTTGCTAGACCCATGCCTGAGAACAGCTTTAGCTGCATTATAAGTAGAGAAGGAGGGAAAAACACAGCCTGCCAGTTTGATGCAGCTGTGTTGTGTAGGAGTCTGATTTGCCTGTGTGCAGATGAATTATACAGCCAAGGGATTCCCAGCTCTTGGCACAGGCTGCTAAAGCATGGGTAAGCTTAGTATTTCTTTGCTTCCAGCAAGGACCATCCTCATGAGCTGGAAGAATGCAATGTAGAGGGGAGTCCAAAGACTGCCTCTAAATCTAACTCACAGATTGGAACTGATTTTCCCTGAAAAAGAGGTAGACATATCCTTTCAACACCAAGCAATTAACTCTCCTCCCAGAACAGTGCCCATTGCAGTTCACCAGTCTTTATGCCTTGGGCAGAAGAGGTGAAGTCTGCTTCACACTGATTTTCTGGTTCACTTGCAACTTGAATTGGTGCAAATCCTTTTAAACACCTTCAGTGTTTTGCTAAATATTTGAGGGCAATGACTATCTCAGTGCAGAAGCTTCATTAAAATCTACCTGTCAAAGACTACTTATTTTGGATGAAGTCAGTGTTTCCTTTAGAATATACTGGCTCTGTGTGCAATAAGCAGTGAAGCCTTCAAGTTCAGGGTCTCATATAGTGGAGGGAAAAGGCAGTTCAGTCTCTCTTGTCATGATGTGTTCTGCCTAGCCTATGTCATGCTTCAGACAAAGAAAATATTAGAGTCAACTAAAACCTTAAGGGCTTTGGAAAAATAGCTGTGGACAAACACAGAAGAATTCAGCCAGCCTTGGAACTTACCATCCTTAATTTGATCTATTGGCTTCACAGATTTGAGGATTAATTGTGAGATTAAGTATGTGTCACCTGTGCTAATCTCTAGTTTGAAAAGGAAAAATTAATTGCCGCATACACAGAGAACAAAACCTCTCTGGCTCATTGAGGTCAGCAGCAACTTGATCTTGCTTGTTCTAGTTATGGGGATTTTTTTTCCTTTTTTCTTTCCTTTCTTAGAGGGGCCCCAGGTTAAATAGCATCTTGTGATGATGATGCAGAAAAAGCAAATCATCTTGTAACTTAACACAGAGACTGAATTCCCAGGAAGTATTTAGATCTTGGATGATTAGGATGTTTTGTTGAACATGTCACACTTACACACTAATGCATGCTAACAATTCATTGAGTTCATAAAGTTTGAAAAAGCACTAACAAAGGACAGATGATGCAAGAGAGGGGAAAAAAGGAGCAATTTGTTTTCTCAATACAGTTGATAGATGCTTGGAAATTAAACATGACATACTTGCTGGAAGCCAAAATCTTCCATTGTCCTGCTGATCTCTCCCTCTGTTTGCTTTCTTTTCCCTATTACAAATGAAATGTTGGAAGAACTAGTATATTTAATAACTTACTGTCGTGTCACTCTTCTACTGAAATCCTGCAAGAGTTTCTTCTTTTTTTTTTTTTTTTTTTTTTTTNNNTTTTGCCTGCTTAAAAAGAGGATCAGGCCATTACATTCATGTGGAAGCTAGGATATAAGGGAAGCAGGAAAAAATGCACCCAGCAGAACCACTCAGTAAGGACAGAAGCAATATCCAAGCCCTTCATGGGAGCATCCGTAGTGATGGGAAAGACCTTGACACCAGGAAGGGATTGGCTCTGCACTACATAGCTTTAGTCCATGTCAGGATGAAAACTGATTTTTGCAATAGTGCTTAGGACAGCTGATTGGCTTACAGATGACTTCTCCCTTCCACTCTATTACTTAAGGCTGCAACTGTTACCCATTTGGAGACTTAAGTTGGTAGGAAGTCAACAGGTGGGGTTTGCCAAGCAAATTCCCCTCTTCTAACAGAAGTGTTGACTGTGATGCAATTGTAGGTTTGGTTTTTGTTTTCTTGTTCATTTGTTAGTTTTTCTGTGTGTGGCTTTCTCACCAGAAACATGGAAGCGTTCAAATTAAACAGATTCAGAATTGAGAATTTGCTTAATTACATGGAAATAATGACTGAGTTAGAAATGTTACCCTAAAGCAACTCATTTATTTTATTCAAAAATCTAGCTACATTGTGAAATAGAGCAAGCTAACCCAGTCTACCTGAAGAAATGATACATGCATAGACTTAGACTAGTTTAGGGCCTCAGCCAGTTCTGACAGCTTTATTGAAAACTACTGACAAGTACAGATGTTGCAAGCTGCTTGTCTATGTCATGTGGATTTTAAATATTGCTCCACAACTCTATATTGATAAATAGAAATCCACCCTGTTCTTTCCAAAACTTTTATATTTGACACCTTAGTGTAAAACCTCCTAAAAAGGCTGCATGCTTCAGAGCCAGGACCCACAGCTGCCTGATTGTGGGGCAGCATTTTAGGAGGCAGCACTCTGCAGGTGACCTTCAAAGGCGTGATCTTTGTGACTATTTGCTGATCTACATTCCCTTCTTTAAGGCAGCTGTCTGTGGCATCCCAGCCTTAAGGGGAAGGAACACCCAAGATTCATATATTCTCATGGTCAAAAGGAACAACAAAAATCAGAGGGTCCACAAAAGCCCACAAATTTCATTCGTCGATTACACACTTGGCATGGAAATTGGTATGTTAGTTTCTGACCTGTATAAGCACAGGCCAGTGGCTTTAAGATAAAGGAGTACAGTAGAAAGAGAGGAAGGGAGGAAGGGAGGAAGGGAGGAAGGGAGGAAGGGAGGAAGGGAGGAAGGGAGGAAGGGAGGAAGGGANTCTTATCTGTAGGAGCCATAACAAGGATGTTTGTCTCAGAAAAGTGCTGCCCTATCTCCACATGGCCTCTTCTCCAGCCACAACCTGTTCTTTCTCACAGTTTGTTACTACCAACAATCCTTGGCTGGCTCCACAGCTATCTGTCTCTTGGTGTTTGACACAAACACCTTATCTTCTAGGCTTCTACACTGGCTTACTGGGACCAAACCTCTGTTTATTCCTTGCTTTATTCTTTTCTTACGGATTATTTTAAGCCATACACAGAACACATTCATAATCAGTGAAGAGCTAAACTAGGCACCTAGTTGAACTGCGGTCTAATCCCATCTGCTCTGCTGGAGGCTTCCAGTGCATCTGGGTGACATCAGGGAAGGGGATTCAACACTCGTGCATCCCAGTCCCATGGCTGCACAAGGGACTTCCTTTTCTACTGCCTAGACCTCCTTGGTTACTTACTTGGATCTGAGAGCTTTGACTTAAACATTCTTGAAACATTAGCAAGGGAATACTCTGGGAGGCTGTTTTAATGGCTGTCCACAAAACTTGGCAGCAGATTTTCTCTATGACACAGTATAAAAACCAGTGAATCAAGGTCTTTGAATCCCTTATCCTATCCATGAGTCCTCCCTTGTGTCCCCTCTTCCCTTTGCACCTGTAGTAGGATTAATTCTTTGTCATAACTCAAATGGTTACTCGTTAGTAGGTTATAAACCCCCACTGAGTATCCTTGCTTAAATACAGGAATGTACGTGTTGATGTACACAGGCAGCAGATGCTTAAGATTTTTTCACTTTGTGAACCTCTGTCTGGAAATACAGGGCATTCAGGGCAACAAAACTGTGCCTCCAGTGTGCAGCAAAATCTGGTAAAATCAAGCTAGAAGGAACTGCTCTTCTTCTGATGCTGTTTTCTTCAGCTACTAATCTGTGGACAGGAGTAGATAATTTCTTTTAATGACGACCACTAACATGGAAGACAATTCATCCTTCTCAGAGAAGGGACTAATTGATCATGGTCAGGTTTTCCACTTTTCCTTGCAATTACCAAAAATAACGATAAAATAGCACAGTTCTCTACCTATGGCTCTAGTCATTAAGTGAATGATGAAGGGCATACACTGTACATCTGACTTAAATGAATGCTCAGATCATGGTGTTATATGGGAAATGGTAGAAGACATGGGTGTTAATTGAAGTTGATGAAGTTAGAGCAGAGTGACTAAACTATGTAGCTGAAAACTATGGCAAAAAGAGAGTGGCTCTATCTTTAGCAGAGAGTAACATGCAACATAAATCTGATGCATGCCACCAGTCAAATACTCAGAGTTCCTACACAGACAGGACCAGCATATCATGTTCTCTCTTTTTCTGGCAGAAAGCACTGAGACCATGCTAAGTAACATCTGTGCCAGTGAAATAAGCACCAGCACTTCACATAAAGCTACGTCTGAGATCTTACTCTGGTTCACTTAAGTAGTGGGGGTATTAAAGAGTACAGAGAAGCACAGTTAAAAGGTCAGTACACAACAGAAGCTGCTGTAGGGGCAGAACCTGTCAAGGTCTGTGCAAACAGCCACAGAGCCTTTGGAGAAGGAGCTCTCATGAGAAAGGTCTCCCAAGCCCTTTGGGTGGCCCTTCTGTTTTCTGTGGCTTTGCTTCTCAATATTACTTGGAGGAAGTATGTTTTAACCACATATAAAGCCATGGATCTGATGCTCCTTAGACATGGCATAGAAATGTATTTTCTGCTACCACTTGCTAATATCAAATACTTCAAGTTATATAATCCTCACTGAATTCATCAGGTGTAAATCGTATAATTTGTACAGCAGTTTCTGTGCAAGTTGTTAATCTTTGACTCATTCCATGGTTTATCACTCCAAGCATTTATTCAGTCTTTCTGAACACCTCCTGAGGAGACTATCTTTCAGTAACAAGACCAAGATCTATGGCCATGTTTAGAGGTAATAAATTCCCCTTGGAGAGTTAAAGACATTTTGGAAATGGGACTCAGACCCGTACTGATAGACATATGTGACTGTCAGTGCTAAGAACAACCAAAAGAGTTTTTAAAGGTGGACTTGCTGCTTTTTTTCTAAGAATTTCATTAGAACATGTTTTTTCCCATGCTAATCTAATGCTTTATACTCAGGATTTTTTTCACAGAGCAGAAAAACAATCTATACAAAGTTTATTGTGAATATTACTACAACTTTTTGCAAAATGTCAAGACTGAACTTTTCTGTAGGACAAAACTGGAAAGATCCCAAGTATAATTATGGATTAATATTAAATTTGACTGGGTTTAAGTATCCTTGAACTATTAAATAACTCAGGAAGTTAATGTCATATTTCAAAGTAGTTAGAGAAGGCTAGAAAAAAAAAATCCAGGGTCCCTGAGTCTGCACAAAAAGGTGAAAGGAGGTTGCTGGGGTAGATAATCCTCTTACTACATTGCCAAAATAATTTCAGGGATTGTTTCATTGAAAAATTTGGCCTGGATTTATTCATGTGAAAGGCCTTCTGTAGCTGTCCAGCTCTATCCAATTGGAGGTAGTGAGATATCAAAGATGAAGAAAAGAATACAGTTTTTCATGAGTTTGCTACTGAACTTCAATCATCCATTCACTTTGCAAGCTATTGATAACAGAGACTGAATGTATAGAAACTTTGTCACTACCTCCAGAAAGGTTAATGTACAACAAATTCTGTAGATTCTTGAACATTTAATAGGAAAGGAAAATATTCTGGGATATGTTAAACAATAATTTATAATTAACCTGCTCCTGATAACTCCAGGGGAAGTTGCAGGACATAGGCTTTGCTAACACAGGGACATCACTAAGAGTTCTGGGAAACATTTCATTGCTTAGCTGTACCAGCCACAAGGTACCTATCACATGAATAAAGTGTGTGGTCACTTAAAGTAAGGCTACAGTGAACAGGACATTGGGTACTATCTTCTGTCTTTACCAAGGTGACACATTACTGCTAAGCAACGAAAATTTGGCCATACGAACTGCAAATAAACGCTGACTTAGAACGAGTATGTAGCTTGCTCTCCACACTTTATTGTTGTATATTTGTTGCTCTAAAGAAAAGCTCCCCTCTTTTCCTACTGTTGATGAATTTTCTTTTAAAATGAAGTTGATAGGACCTATTACTCACTTCTTCTGAGTTCCAGTTTTGCAACATGTAACTCAAGGCACACTAATCTGCACACCTACCCTGCATGATCTTTGTTTGCACTAGCACTAGTCTGGAAGGCATTCTCCTCCACTTCTTTACATTATAAAATTATCACAGATTTATTTTTTCTCTGTAGCCTGAAGCATTCCTTTTTAGAGATTGTCTGAACATATAAAGTGTAACTGCTGTGCTACCTCTAATAGTCCAGTCACACCTAAAATAAACCCGTATTTTTTGTCCTCAAGTTCTTTGAGCCTAGTAGAAAAAGTAGGGAAAGATCAGCCTGTTCAGTTTGGTGTGGATATCCAACCTGAAACACTATGGGTTCTGCTCTACCTGGTCTATATGGAATACAGCAAAAACAGAAGACTAAATCTGACTGTAAGCTGTTGAAAATCAGTTGAAGGAATAATGAGTGACAAGACAAAGTCTGTATAAGCTTTGTTAAAATCTGGATAAATTGCTAAAATAATCTGGTAACATGAAGCAATGCAGTATGTGCTTGTGATCAGACATGCAATGTTATAGAAGGATCTTAATCTATTCTTTTCCTTTATCTTGAAAATATTTCATCAACTTTTTATTACTACATCTGAAAAGGCTAGAACCAAAATGATTGAGGGATCTCATGCTTCATTGGAAGCACAACTACGAATGTCAAATGACTGAAGTAGGATGATTACTTGGGATGAAGAACACTTCTCGTACTAGGGCTACATACACTATACCCATATTTTTTGTGTTTTATATTTTCTGTTGATGGAAAATCCCTGAAATGTAGCTGTCTATATGATTCTCTCTCTTCTTCAACATGGAATAACTGTACCTTTCTTCTCTGAAATACTGACACACTGGAGGTTAAAGAATAACCAGCAGAAAAGATCCATCTAAGCTGGCTTGCACAACCCACCCAGGTGACTTTGGCAGAAAGTGCAGAGATCCTCTATACTCAAGGAGGACAACACAAAATGTGCAATGCGGTCAGAGAAGTGTGTGGGAAAATTTTACTCCAGAAAGTATCTTCATTTGATTACATTTCATAGAAACACCTGTAATTCACAAAAGTACTTTGGTTAAGTCAAAAATAAGATCGTCTGCTCAAGTTGATGTATCCTTGGTGAAAACACCTGACTTTGCAAAACTGAACTGAACAGCCTCAAACATCCCATACATTATCTGCATGTTAAGCTCAAGCTAAGAATTATGAAACTTCCATTCCTTTTCTGTTTAGTCATCTGGTTTGAAGTGAATCTGAAGAATACAAAGCCAAAATGCAAATTCTCGTCTGTTGGCTTCCAGATCCAATGTATTCCAAGAGGAAATTCCATGTTCTAGGAAAATATTTTCCAAAGGCTTGGATCAGAGGTCATCTAGAAACAAGCACAGAGCTGTTTGAAGTACAAAACCAAGGAAACCAGCACTGCAAAACGATCTCTGTGCTGTGCTTAATTTCCTGAATGCAATTGTTCTATAATGAAATTTTCTTCCCTTTGGTTGTATTTAGAATCATAGAACATTTCAAGCTGAAAGATACCCATAAGGATCCTCAAGTTCATATTGAGACCAACTCCATCGAGTCCAACTCCAATTTCCAGGAACTAATGTTATCTGGCATCAAATTGACTTTATCTATGTAGTGTGTTGGTTTCTAACAGTTCTTAGACAGCTCTGTCTGCTGTTAAAATTGCATGCAGTGCAAATCAGTACTAAAACTCATTAAATACTTCTGTTTGACTTTTATAAAGAATTAAGATGCTTCTCCAGGTGCAGAACTTTACACCAACACTGCCCTATAAAAAACTTTAGCCCTTTAAAAACTGTTAGCTATTAAACTTCACCTCTGTCTAGAAACTTCTTCTAGAAACTGGCACACCTGTCCTTATTCACAGCAGGGCTAATTCTGAACTTCTTGTTTTACAGGATGTAAAGATGTTTTCATACACGTGCTCATCCATGCCTGCTGCTTTCCCTGACCTTTAAACTCTGCTTGCTGAAACTTGTTCAGCACTAAGGTCATGTTAAATGTCAGTAGATGGGGGTTGAGGCCTTGAGGCATTGAAGTTATCTGTCTCTCAGAGAAAGAGGTGGAAAGTATTTTATTGTCATGCTCCATGGCAGTGAGTCTCATTGCTGTGTAGATGGTACCAGTTAGAAAAGGTGAAGGACAGAGCTTCTGTCAGAACATGGGGAAGTATTTAGGTTAGTGACTGCATCCGCCTGGCTGTTTTCAGCTTCATTTTTGGCTATAGAATGTAGTATGTCAGAGGAGAAGGCTAAGCCTGGATGAATTTGAAGAACTTGAGTAATGTGAAAACAGCATGTATGAAATGCACCTTCTCCTCAGCTCTGACACCACTGATGAATCTGTGGATCTGTGAAACCAAGTGGTGAGGGACTCTTAAGAGCTTCATCATGAGATAACTCTGTTGTACAAAGACAGCACAGATTTTAACCTCTGCAGGGACAGAACCTAGCCAGTGCCCAGAAATACCGGTTTCTCATCTCTACATATTGTAGCCTATACATAGCTTTAATTTCCAGAAGTCCTGAAAAAAATGGTTGTATGCTTTGATTTCTATGCATTTCTCATCTCCACACAAATTCTGTAACGCATACCAAGAGCTGACTGAAAGCACAACAAATAGGGAAAGAAGAGACACACTTTAGCATGGCAGTGGCTGAATTACATTCCCATGAGATCTTATGTGTAAAACCGACTTCCGAAGCATCTCCTATAACTGACAGTTTCAGCCTCAACACTGCAGCAGGCAACGAGTTAATGCAGGTAAACAAGCCGTTCCCTGACATCGTAAGTTTTTCCAGGAACAATGTCATTTTGTTTTATTCTCATACTAGCTTTGAATAGTAAAGACTTAACACACAAGTCACCCTTATATTCCATCTGTTCTTTACTCACTGCCTTCCTCTTACTTTCTTCTGCATGAAAACACTAAAATATCTATTTAAATCAAAAAATCATCAAGGTTGGAAGAGATCTTCAAGATCATCCAGTCCAGTTGTCCACCCATCATTACCCCTGTCACCCCTGAACCACTAAACCACATCACCAGATCCACATGCCTGTTAAATACCCGCAGGGATATTTACTCTACCACCTCCCTGGGCAAACCTATTAAAATGCTTGATCATCCTAACAGTGAAAAAATCTTTTGTAATATCAGAATCTCCCCTGTCTCAGCTTAAGGTCATTTGTTCTTGTCCTCTCACTACAGGCACAGCAAAAGAGATCAACCCTCACCTCACTGCAGCCTCCTTTCAGGCACTTGTGGAGAGCAATGAAGTTCCCTCTGAGCCTCCTTTTCTCTATAGACTAAAGAAAAACAACTCTCTCAGAACTTCCTCATATGACATGTTCTAAAGCTTTCACAAGCTGTGTTGCGGTTCTCTGGACATGCTCCAGGAGCTGAGCTTATGTTTTAGAGTGAGAGGCCCAAAATCGAACAAAGGATTTGAAGTGTGGCCTCAGCAATGTCGAGTACAGGGGAACAATCCCTGCCCTGGTCCTGCTGGCCACACTGTTGCTGGTACAGGCCAGGATGCCATTGGCCTTCTTGGCCACCTGGGCACACCCTGGCTCATGGTCAGTCACTGTCNGTTCTTGTCCTCTCACTACAGGCACAGCAAAAGAGATCAACCCTCACCTCACTGCAGCCTCCTTTCAGGCACTTGTGGAGAGCAATGAAGTTCCCTCTGAGCCTCCTTTTCTCTATAGACTAAAGAAAAACAACTCTCTCAGAACTTCCTCATATGACATGTTCTAAAGCTTTCACAAGCTGTGTTGCGGTTCTCTGGACATGCTCCAGGAGCTGAGCTTATGTTTTAGAGTGAGAGGCCCAAAATCGAACAAAGGATTTGAAGTGTGGCCTCAGCAATGTCGAGTACAGGGGAACAATCCCTGCCCTGGTCCTGCTGGCCACACTGTTGCTGGTACAGGCCCGGATGCCATTGGCCTTCTTGGCCACCTGGGCACACCCTGGCTCATGGTCAGTCACTGTCACCAGCACCCCCAGGTCCTTTTCCTGTGGGCAGCTTTGCAGCCACTCTGCCCCAGCCTGTGGCACTGCCTGGGGTTGTTGTGACCCAAGGGCAGGACCTGGCACTGGGCCTTGTTGAACCTCACACCACTGGCCTTGGCCCATCGATCCAGCCTGTCCAGATCCCTCTGCAGAGCCTTCCTACCCTCCAGCAGATCTATACTCCTACCCAGCTGGTGTCATCTGAAAACTGACTGAGGGGACAGTCAATCCCAATGTCCAGATCGTCAGTAATATTAGACATGACTGACCCCCAAAAGAGCCCTGGGGAACACCACTGGTGACTGGCCACCAATTTGATTTAGGTCCATTCACCATTAGTCTCTGGGCTCGGCCATCGTGGCAGGTTTGTACCCATGAAAGAGTCCACTCATCCAAGTCAGAAGCAGCTTTTCTAGGAGGATCCTGTGGGAGATGGTGTCAAATGTTCTAGTGAAGTCTAGATATACAGCATACACAAGTCAAGATACTAATCCTAGGTTTTTACCTTATTAACTAATAATTTATTTAATAAAATAAGGTTTTTGCTAAAATATTTTAAGATGTCAAGCTATTTCACAAGCTGAATCACAAGTTGAGTGGGTTTATCAATACATAGACTTTGCTCCAATTTTTAATACAATGGACATATCTGTAGCTAAGAAAATGGAAAGTGTGATTAATTTTTCTATGCTAGATAACTTAATTGCTTGGAAAAAGGCTTAGATTTTGGACTCTTGTTGCACATGTGTAGTAACACAAAAGCACTTGAAAGGTATACAGTTCTTTAAACTTAGCAAGTGACACTTCTGCAAAAACTGGCACAATATTGATTGTACTTTATAGCAGAAGCTGGCAACATGCCAATGGAGTTAGAAGACTGGTAAAATGATAAAATGAAAACCAAAATACTTCTTAAAGTCTTACTTGACAGTAAAAGTTAAGATCTGTGTGTACTCAATCACACAGCCTCCTGCCCTCTCTGCTTCTGCTTGTTGGCATGGATTGTTCTTGTGCTTGGAGCCTAGTGGCTCCCCTGGACTCCTCCTCTCTCCAGGGCTGTCTGTCATGGGATTTTTCCAAGTAGATCTCTACAGGGCTTACATTCTGTCCTCCAGAAGTCCAAGGCTGTGATTCTGTGATTTGCTCTGTGATTTGTTGTTGTCCACCTCCCAACATCCATGTTAAGAATGGTGTGGTGGGTAGAGAATAAAGATAAGGGTGCTAAATTCCTCTTGGCCACATCCCTTGAAGGAACAAGAGGAAAATGACAAAAATTAAAACACATGAAACTTCACTGAAACATGAGAAAAACATGAGAAAAACTTCTGGTTTTTTTTCCATGAGTGTTGTCAAACACTGGAAGAGTTTGCCCAGAGAGGTTGTGGAGTCTTCACTCTTGGAGATATTCCAATGTTACCTGACACACCTCTCAGTAAGCTGCCATGGCTGACCTGTTTCGAGCAGGGGGCTGGACAGGGCAATCTTCACCAATTTCTCCCCACCTCAACAGTTCTGTGTTTCTTTAATCAGAATAACATGCTTATAAACTTGCAATAAGATCTAAACTCAGTGAAGGTTATTCTTTCAGACCTTGCTTCAAGCAATAAAATGTAAGCAGTACCTACTTTGCCAGAGGCTTTCTCTTTGTCTCACAGAAAGGTGACCGCGGCAACATTTTAAGAAATCTAGAGGAGGACAGGGGGTTGGGACAGAGGTCCCAAATTCAGAGGCTTCTACTGTTCCAGTTTCCAATGACTTTTTGACTAAAATCTTCCAAACATGTATTTGAATACTTAATGAAAAGCCATGTAAGCAGCTGCTGCTAATCACAGTCAATAAAGTAAAAATGTAAGTCTTGCAGAATCAAGGCTATGCAATACTACTCGAGACTGTAGTATAGCTACTTGTCTCCTTGCAAGCTGGAAATTATTTCTGACCTGGCAACTATAGCCTGTACTCCACAGACGAAAACCGTCACGAGTACAAAGCAATGCTGTGCTCTGGCATGTCTCCTGGGGTTTTTTGAAAAGTGTTGTGGATATAATGTAAACAGAATTTCATACAGGGTCATTTTCTGGTTTATCAAAAGGTCTTCCGTCCTCCTTAATTGCAATATTTAAATTTATTTTTTCTAAACTTTAGTTTTAAAAAGCCTATCTGATTCCTCTTTGCAATCTGAAGCTTAGAGGACAAAGAATTTGTTGGTCAAGACACACATAGTCTTCAGTTTATTTTGTCTATCAGTCTGCTGTGTGGCCTTGGGCAAGTAATTTCATAATCTGAACTGTCTTTGTAAAATGGGGACAGCAATACGAGAATCCTTTTAAAAGAGCTTTCAGATGTACTCCACATAGAACCCAGCAAGTAAGAACTGAACATGCTGTGTATTAGTGCCAAAGACACAGCTTCTCTGTACCTGGGAAGATCAAAAACTCTCTGTCTGATGCATTAATCAATTCCAGTAGAGATAAGAACATATTAATGTCATTATACAAGGCATTGGCAACGTTCCCTCAGCACACTGTGCAAAGAAAGATTCACCTAAACCAAAAAAAGCTATAGGACTGGAAAGAGGAAGAAGGAACATAAATTAGGAAGAGGGAACATAAATTACTTCGACCTGCTTAGTATAGTAAAACCTTTGTTTTCTTAGAAGATTTTGACTTCTCAAGAGAAATACACAAGAAAGGAGGAGATCTGAACAAAAAAATAGGGAGAAGAAATCAATTAACCAATGTTGGCATGGGAACAAATGGCCAGTGCCCACAGAACTGAACAAGAAATGAAATGTTTCTCCTTTCCAGACGATTGAGGTTATGTGTGCTTAGGCTAATAGTATAACGAGATCACAGAGAAGCGCCTGGTTGCTTTTTAAGCAGTACTGCATGTTGTGGTTACTGGTGATGCCTGGTGTAGGTCTCAGTTACAGGAGAGTACGCGTTACGGATCTGTATTTTCTGTCCCCTTGCTTCTCCTGTTTGCTACTCCTTCTCACTCCCCACATCCACACCAGTCTCCTACCTTTACCTGCTGCCCGTAGCAACACTGACCTGAGCAAAGGTGATCCAGGGGCATCCAAACCCATGCTGTATTTCAAACCATAGTGTGGAAATATTTTTAAATAACCTGTTGAAAAAAAGATGGGCAAGACAGAACTACTTGAATGAGGTTTGTAGACACTGAACAATGTCCTGAAATAAATGGTGAAAGCCTTTATCTGTAATTAAATCCATTGGAAATTTAATTTTTAAATATGTTGTCAAGAAGGAAAAACTTTTATATGTATGTTTTGTCAATGCCAAACTATTTGCACTAATCCTTATAAAACAGGCTTGTGTGATGACTAGGATTTACTTTCCAAGTTGATAAAATAAAAAGCAGATGGGATATATGTAGCTGACACAGATGTGGCTGCTATTTCTTCATAATCTGCCTGCCTTTGAGCAAACTGTAACATAGATGGTGAGATGCTGGATCCCACCCAATGATGAAAAACTCTCCTCAAAGCTACAGGATACTTTCAAGCTGAAAGCTAGCCTGTGCTATGAAAAACCTGCTTTCACAATCTTGGTTAACTCTGTCGTTGCTGGCTTTACAGTAGTCAAGGCCTAGGACTTCTATGGAAAGAAGCATGCATTCCCCTCTCCCCTCACGCTGCACAGACAGCTGAGGCATCGGCTGCCACGGCAGGTGTGTGAGGCAGTGTCTGAGGAGCTGGCTCATGCAACCCATGTGCTGTGGGACACCCAGAAGTGCACGATTCCATCCCTGTACAAAAATGAAATAGTAAGGGAAAAATGAGAGGCTGGAGAGTAAAATTACAGAGGACATCTAGTCTACCCTCCCTACTCAAAGGAGGGTCAGCTCAAGCAGGTTGCTGAGAGCGATGTCCAGCAGAACTTTGCATTCCTTCACTGCTGGAGACTCCACAGACAACAACATCAGGCAACTCCCTCAGCACCCAGTGCATCCCATCAGAACCCATGAATTTTGCAGTATCACAGAATATTCTGAGTTGGAAGGACCCACAAGAATAATTAAGTCCAAATCTGTGAGCAGCCCATACGGGGATCAAACCCACAGCCTTGGCATAATCAGCACCATTATTTCTGTAAGTCTAGTTTGTTTAATGTTTCCTAACCTGACTGCCCTCCATCAGGGGTGAGTCTACATTTCCCTGGGCTTTCCCCTTTGTCTCAGAGACTGGGGAGTCCTGAAGGCTGAGGCAAAGAAGGCACAGAGCAACTTTGCCTTTTCTATATTCTTTTCAGTAAAATCCCTGGTCCATATACTCACAGATCCACATTTGATACAGGATGCCCTTTACTCCTGAGGACTCTTTTTTAGAAATCTTTCTTTTCTACCTTCATATCCTCTGCCACATTCAACTCCAGGTGAACTTTGGCTTTCCTGAACCCATCCTTCCACTGTCAGACAGAATTTCTATAGTTCTCCTGGGCCACCTGCCCCTCCTGCCACCTCCTGTACACCTCCTTTTTATGTCTATGCCTAGTTAGGAGCTCCTTGCTCAGCCATGCAGCCTCCCGCCCTCTCTGCTTCTGCTTGTTGGCATGGACTATTCTTGAGCTTGGAGCCTAGTGGCTCTCCTGGACTCCTCCTCTCTCCAGGGCTGTCTCCCATGGGATTTTTCCAAGTAGATCTCTACAGGGGTTACATTCTGCCCTCCAGAAGTCCAAGGTTGTGATTCTGTGATTTGCTCTACTACTCTCCCTCAGGATCCTGACTTCTGCCATCTCATGGTCATTGCAGTCAAGACTACCCCAGTCTTCACATCCCTGAACAGTTCTTCCTTGCTTATAAACATGAGTTTCAGCAAAGCATCTTTCCTGCTTGGCTTCTCAATCACTTGTGTCAAGAAGTCCTTATTGACCCACTTCAGAAACTTCTGGACTGCTAGTGATGTGCTGTGTTGCCCCACCAGCAGGCATCAGGTAGTTTAGTGCCCCAGGACCTCTGAATTTGAGGCTTCTTCCAACTGTTTCGAGATGTCCCTCTACGTCCCTTGTCCATTTCTTCCTCCTGAGCAGGAGGTCTTTGTAGCAGACACTCACTGCAATATCACCCACACTGCTCTGCTCTCTAATCCATAAGCTCTCAGGTGGCTTTTTGCTTGTGCCCAGGCTGAGTTCCACACACAGCCATTGCTCACTCACACAGGCAGGATGCAACACTGTGTAAGGGCTGAAAACTCTCTTTTGACATAACCAACTTACAGATGAGCACAATGCAAGCTATAAAGTCTATTCAGTTTAGATCATGCGTTCTCTATAATTGGCAAGATCACATCTGTGTTTTGAACTTTGTGGAGGGCAAAGATCTCACTTTCTAATACCCAAATCCTACATGAAATCCTGCTGTACACATAAATGCAAGCTCATGTCTATGGTTGCGCACAAAGAAAACGTGCAGTTAGCCTGGATATTTTTTTTACCATGGCTAGATAATAATAGAAAACAAACATGAAGTTTAAACAAGGAAAAGAAGAAGACATACTGACATTATCTGAATATTTAATATTTGCTTTATGTGATTAAAGCAGCCGTGCAATTCTGGAAGGGGTCTTCCATTTTAATATCTCCCAGGGGATATGAGATAAGAGGTATCAAGATGATAGATTTAGATAATTTTATGACCTACACAATGAGGACTTTTGAGTGACTGTGAAACTAAACCAGCTTCTAAACATGCACTGACACAGCATGAGACACCAAATGAATGAGTTCTGTTTACAGCAGTACTTTCAGTGCCTGTGGTACTGCACCCTGAAGGCAAATGCAGAAAATCTCCAGTTTCTTTGCTTGCTGTATTTGGACTGCTTCTTCTTGTCCCTGCTTTGCACAGACATTTCTAAGCCGCACAACAAGACCTTCTCACCTGCAAATAGCTGTGCCAGGTTTACAGCAACATGTAAAGTGAACACACCTTTCTCACCTGCGATTCACTGCACTGCTTTGCTGACGGGACAAGAGTCTTCACTCTCCAGGAGTTACTCTTTTGCTGAGCTAATACCCAGTCCTTTGAAAGGCCTGAAATAAGAGCCTATCTGCCTGGCTTCTTGGAGCAAGCCGTGTCATCACATGACTTTGCAGCTGTTCAGGTGAGATAGGAGAAGATGTATAGCAACAAGGCACAGGTAATTCATCCCACTGCACTACTTTGTTTCTCTGTCCACCTGGGATGTGGATTAACAGCCATAGCAATTGAATTGCTTTGGAAAAATCTTCTGCATAGCAGAAGACTTTAAAGAATGTCAATTTTTATGCTTTTGGAGAATGAGGGGGCATGAAGGAGTTCTCCCTACTATGTCAGCTGCCAGCACTCTCCATCCTAATGCCATTGATTTTTAGCACATTTTCATGTCCTCTTTCAGATGTGTCTTTGGAGTTAATGCATGTGGGCAATTAATATGCTGGATGTAAAGAGGAAATTTCCAGTCTCAGACGTATTTCTGTGTGTCACTCTCATGTCACCGACTTTGTATGCTTCACTGGGACTGCATCTTGTCAGCCTTGGACTTTCCCCTTCTCCCAGTCAGGATGCACTGAAGCTGTGGAACAAGCCAGAGGCTAGGATCTGGTTTAGTCCTGCCTGGCACCCTGTAACAGCACCAGTGACAGGCTTTCTGTCCAGAAGTATTTCAGGTTGCTGTAGGTAAGTGTGTCACCAGCACTTACTTATGGTCCTGTAGTTCAACAGCAGAAATAACCTGAAGAGAGTCGTCCTTTAGTTTATCTCTGATATTTTAAAGCTTAATCCCCAAATTACTTTTTTTCTTCTGTAAGTGTCAAAGCCCCTGCAGTTCTACACATAAGCTAGTTCAGAACAGAAATGGTGGAAGCAAATTCACAAAATTTGGGGTTTTTTTCACAGACAGTTGGTACTATTCAGTCACTGCCAAAGTCAGAGGCACTGCCACCTTTGCGCTCACACCCAAGCAAGACACAGAGATAATCAAAGCACAGAAAAACCTCATGGGAGGGATGGATTGCCAGGTCCACCAATTCATTGGTGAAAAGAAATTTTCTGGATAATGGTTAGTATTCAATGCTATTCAGTAGCTTTAAAAAAAAAAGTATCTTTAAAGAGTTTAAGAGTCTGCTGTAGGCATAATAATCTCTCTGCTAACACATCTTTAGGAATAAAAGGGAAGAAGGACAACTTTGACACCTTTTTCTCGTAAAGGAGTTGCAGCAAAAGGTTCGTGTTTAAAAGTACATTTTACGAGCACCCAACTGACAGTAGCTAGAAGATCAAGATGTTTAATTCTGCGTCTTGTAGTCACTGTGTGGTGCAGTGTATCTCCAGTCACACGCAGCAGTCAGCATTGTTAATTTGCAGGCAGCTCTGGGAGTAATACGTGGGTTCTGCAATAACCAGCATGTCATCGGCAACAGACTGCTGTCTCTTGCAACGTCAGAGGCCTGCCCCAAGCTCCATCAGTGTTGGGTGAAAGTTGTTCCTACGAAAGCATCCAGAACCACTAGCCTGGACCTTTTTTTAATTAAAGTGGTTTTTGGTCTGCTGGGGATGTTAATACAAGAGACAGATAGAGCCAGGACTCAAGTTATTCCCAGACAAGGTTAGTTTAACATGCCAGAGCAATGCAAGCAAAGAGTTTTCTCTGCCTCTCTCACTGTGACCCCGCAAAGCCATGTGATACACATAAAATATCGTCTGCTGGATTACCTGATAAGTCCAGCCCTCTTTACTCAGAAACAAAGATGGAGAGATGTTAGTGTTTGTATAATGGTAAAGCACTTTGTGCAGTAAAATAACTGAGTTTTTTCTGTTTCTGCTGGTCTAGGGATGGAGAACATGGCAGGTGTGTTGATTTTGACCTGGTTTTGCTCAGTGCTACTCACAAGACTCCAATACAGATGGAGCAAGAAAAGGCGTGTGAGATGGCTTCTCTTCTCTTCATGGAGACAGCTTTCAGTAAACATTTATCAGCACGGATACACCCTTAAAGACTCATAGTAAGGCTCAAATGAAATCTCCTGAAAACTCAGAATAAATTTATTCTTCTTCATGAAGTCAAATTTTTTCAAAGCATTTCTTCCACACAACTGCTTGCTTCCCACAAGTTTAGCACCCATATCCTTCCATTCATGTAAGAGTTAGAGTCTCTCCCACGTTTACGCAAGAAGGATGCTTCTTTATGGGAGTTTGCTGTGCACTTTGAACCTGCTTCTCCTGCTTCACTCTCCCTCCAGCAGATCCAGCTCCACAAGTATTGAAGCCACCACCAGTTTTGCTGCTGGCTTTGCTTAGAAGCAGGGTTAAGCTCAGTGTCCTGGAAAATCTTAGCTGGGAAGCTGTGTGGAGCTGTAACCATGAACAGAGGGCCTCATTACCTCCTCTGAAAACCACAGGTGGTCTGTCCTAGCCCGTAGCACTGTGGGGGTCATGTGGGGCTGCCTGAACATCCCTTGGGTGGGAGACGGGACCACAGCCACCGGTGGGAAGTTGAACACAGTAAAAAAACAAAGCCACAGGGAGCAGCATGTCAGTAGCAATTCCAAAGTAGGGATGTATGACACAAAGCAAGCTGAAGCAAAAGGCAGAGCTGCCCCAGATTTCTGCAGAATGGAGTCCTCGGGGGGCAGGGCTTGCTCTTCACTGGGGGCTGGTGACCAAGGCACTCCTTACAGCGGGGGCTGTAGGGAGTCCAGCTGCAGTGGGAGCCTGGCTTCCAGCCTGCAACACGTGGGAAGGATGTGGCCAATGGGGCTCAGTATCAAGGAGGCCTGCCATAAATGATTAGAAAAAATATTTTTGCAGAGGCCACAGGAGTGGTGTTTCCTTAACCACCCCCCAGCCCCTTTACGAAACATTATCTGCAGCATTCAGACAGGTGCCTTATTGCAGGAGACTGAGGTATTTTGCCATAAGCAGCTTCTGGGAACATGCTGACCTCCTCTGACACATGGGCACTTTCTAGAACTTCAGATTTCAAAGCAAGATGCAATTGTCCTCTTATTGAGCTACTAGGCTATCACATCCAGAAAAGTTTTCAGGGAAAAATAAATTCAGCATCATTAGTTGCATCATTACATAAGAGTTGTAAATACCTCACAGAACAGAAAGCACAATGCATCCTGAATGTTCAGGAATTAGGGAGTTTTATCTGAAACATAATGATTAGAATATTTGTTTCTAGCCTTTCAAATTTTCTTTTAAAGAATTTGACCAGAGGAAGTAAAGCAGATGTAAAGTCTTAAAGATGCAAGTTAGGACATACCTTATGATTATTTCATCTTGGACGAGCAGTGGTACTTTGTCATTTCTGGTGTTAGCAGTTTTGGGGGAGTTTGTGTAACAGGACTGAAGAAAGTTTATATGAACATAAAATATATAACGCAGATATATCGGCATCAGCAGAATATAAAATACATTCACTTATAGGTAATTTAAAATGAGGGAAGAATCTCAGCGTTTGCTAAGAAAAGAAAGGAAACTGTACAATTCCTGCATATGGCAGGAAAGAAAAGAAAAATCTCCCATTTCTTCCTCAATTCTCCAGTGATATGTTCAGAAGAACCTGCAACAGCTAACAGGAAATGGTAAAAAAAAAAAAAAAAAAAAAAAAAAAAAAAAAAAAAAAAAAAAAAAAGAGAAAAATGAAACCTTCCCAGGGCACCAGCAGTATGTTTCAATGGTTTTAGTATCTTTTCTGCACACATTTCATACAAGTTGTTCAATACTAGTATGTGATACATAATACCTTATTTCAGGCCCGGAGGTTTGCTTCACTTCATGTAAGTGATCTCTCTCTTTGCCCCTCACTCCCAATAGAAGACAGGTAAACATTCACTAAAAAAAACTTAGAAGTTGCTGTCCGCAATTTCAGTCACAGTATCCTCCTTTGCTTTGTGCTCTAAATGGAAAGGTGGTGTTATAGAATACACCGAAAATTGCATCAGGCACTCATTGCCCAGCAGTATCGTGGGGGAAAGCCAGGTCACCAGGTATGCCGTGAGCAGGATCTTGCTGGAGACATCCTGCTACTGCTTGGAGAAGCAGTAGCACTGACCAGAGTTTTCTTCAAAGTTGTCTGATTTACAGTTTTTGTAAGTATACTGACTTGTCTTGAAGATTACTGTACTAAATATTTATATATACCTAACATTTGCATACCATTTGGAATTGCAGAGGATAAGCGTGCCGGATGAGCCATCCTGGACCCCTCCTTGTAGACAGTTAATACCTTCAGCTGTATCCTGTTTGCTGGCATGTCTTGCTATCCATGAGGCTCATGCATAATCACATCCTTCACAGTGGATGATGTTTTAAAACTGAAAGAGTATGCATAGTGCAATAAACCCACTTTATTCTCCTGTTTTTGACCTTCGAGAACAGCTTCTTTCTGAACATAAAGGATTGCAGTCTACAAGTCTCAAAAAGTTTCCACGGAGTCTATAGCCTTCTGTTAACTATCTACTGTGAGTAAAAGCTCTTTCCCTAGTCCCACCCTTCAGGGGAAGAGAGTACACAACATCCACAGATGCTCATGGTTCAAAAGGAATGAGGGTCCACAAAAGCTTAAAAAGTTTTATTAATAAATTACACACTTAGCATGGAACCAGGTATGTTAGTCTCTGACCTCCTAGTATAAGCACATGGCAGTCGGTTTAGGATAAAGGGCTAGGGTGGAAAGGAAGGGAAAAAAGGAGATATTAATTAAAGAGGTGGGGATGGGGAGGGAGAAAGGGAGAAAAATCAGCAGTCCTGGCTCCAGCATTGATCAAGCTGATGCGCTGTCCAAGACCCTGTGGTGCATGTGCAGTCAGGCTTTGTGGGGTACCTGTTATATATGTTTTCCTCATCCTAGAGCTAAATTTCTCGCTTTCTATGCACATTAGTTATCATGCACAGTTCATTCCTTTCAGTCCTTTCTGGAACTGGGTCAGAGGGCTTTGGAGGTCCTGGTGGCCCTGATCCACCCCTACAGTCCATGCCCACTTCTCAGCCTCATTCCTGCACTTGAGTAGTACTTGTGTCTATCTGCAGAAGCCAGAACAAGGATGTTTTCCCTGGAAAAGTGCTGTGTGCTGGTTTGAGTGTAAATCAGCAGGAGAAATGAACCCCACTCAATTACCTTAAGAGAGATTTCAGGTCAGAGTTACAATTTACTAGAACAATTACAATAAATGCAGTGGTATGGACAAAACCGGCTTAAACCTCCAAAGTCAGAGTACAACCTGGCACCCTGTTGGTCAGGGTGGTAGTCACAGTCCTATCAAGTCGTGGTTGCAGTCCTCTTGAGGTGAATAGCTGCAGTCTTGTCAAAAGCCATGGTCCTGTGGAAGTTCTGATGCTCCTCCAGATCCATCGAGTGGCGGTGTTTCAAATCCCCAAACCCAAAGATTATATATGTTTCTGTTCAGATGGGAATGCTCGGCACCACCCCCAGGGCGGGGAGCTTTCACAATGGATGACGTAACACTGTGACTCATGAGATATTTTGGAAGTCCCTGATGATCTAAGCCATTTCAGCTGCCTATTCTGCTGGTGCCGTTAAACCCACTGTGGCCCATTAGCAGAGATGACCCTCTCAAAATGGATGTGACTGTGCTGGTGCTTTCCCGGATGGAGCTGTCACGGCTGAGTCATTTGTGATGACAAAAAACCACTACCCTGCCTCGCAGGGTTCGCCTCTTCTCCCTTATCTCATTTAACACCCAGCTTGTAGCCTCAGGTGTCAGACGTGCACTAGGCAGCCTCTGCGAATGACCCGTCATTAACAGTTTGTCAGAAAATGGCAGAAACATACACATTTTGGTTACACCCACATAGTGCTAAACTGGCACTTTTCTCCTGTAACCAGGACATGCTGCCCTACCGCTGCATGGCCCCTTCTCCAGCCACATCTTGTTCTTTCTCTCAGTGTGTTATTACCAACGACCCTCGGCTGTTTTTAGCAACAATCCTTGGTTGGCTCCACTGCTGTCTGTCTATTTCAGACATACACATCAGCCCCTTATCTTCTGGGATTCTACCTCTGGATTTCCAGAAATGTCTACAAACCTGGGTACAGCAACTGTTTCTTCTGTGTTAACAACTGTGAAATGAACAATGACACTGCAGCATAAATAAAACCCATTCTAGCAACGTTTTTAAGTCTTTATCTGATCTGCTTACTTCTAATACAAATTATTTCATGGCAGGTAGTAATTATTTCATCTTCAAATTCTTCCCTAAAATCAGGAGATTCTTCCTATTTCACGGTAGAGAAATGCAGTGGGAGATTGAGCAAGAAGTTAATCTGTACAGCAATGAAAAAAGAAAGAATCCAGACTTCTAAAATCTTAATCCAAATCATGAATCAGATTCACCCTTTGTTTCTGCTCACAACAGACAACCGGTGCAATCCTCTGGATTGTCATTGCATGGCCTTATTGACTACAAAAAGTAAATCTCTTAAGAGATGGATGTTGCAGGATCTTAACTTGAAAAGAAATGTAGACTCAGTGAAATATTAACGAATTAGGCATCCAGTCTTCCTTCATAATTTTCCTACTGGGCACTGCATTAAAAATTTGCTGGTGTGCATTTTCTCTGTCATACATAAATTTCCTGCAACTAGTAGACGTTAAAATTGATACATTTTCCTACACACTGCCTGCCAAAGGTGGGAGCTGTATCAGATAGTCACTCTACTAGAGAGAGCAATGCCAGCCTTCTGTTTACTAGGATATGGAGGCAGCTCCAGCTGCGACGGCTACACAGTGTGTTGTGATTTGCTGGATAAACAGACCACTCAGCACAGCTGATGGTACAAAACCAGCCTGTGTATAACCACGCCAACTGCAACTGCACCTTTAACTACAGCATGCACGGACTTCACCACTAGTAGACTGCAGACTGCAACCAATTTAAGGTTTGCTGTATCAGCAGTCCCTTTCAGCTAGCAAACTTGTTCTCTAGAATGATTTATCAGAAAGGTAAACAAAGAGAAGAAAATACTGTTGACAATCATCCTTTTAAAAATGTGAACAAATATTGCAGAACAGTTTGCTTCTGTGTTTACTCTATGCTGAGCAGGACCATCAAATTAATTTGAAGATTAAACGTTCTGGAAAGCTTTGCCAATCAGGCATAATACTTAGTGTAGCTGCAGGAAATGGACCAGTTTCAGTGTTCTTCAGCTCTTCTGAGAAAAATATACTTATGTTTCATGGTCTGCCTAAGTCACTTCTGACAGCAAAACACCATCTTTAAGGCTCTGATTCAAAAGCTAGTGAAAGCGACTGGGAACCTCTCCATTGACCCCAATGGGTTTTGGATCACAGCCTGAATTGTTTCAATGCAACCCAATCTGGTCTGAAGCACCCCAAGCTGTACACTTTTTTTTTTGTGTTATTCTAGGATGATAAAGTATGACAGTGAAGATCCTAAGATATTTCTTGCTCTAGACTGATCATATCCTCCCTGAAAAGTTGCTGTAGAGACTGACGCATCATGTAAGAAAGCTCCTTGATTGCCACCATTATAAGAACTCTTAGAACATTCAGTTGCCTTCCAGTCACCAGCCAGATTGAGCACGCCTCAGAACCAGATCACTAAGATATATTCCCTAAAGGTGATAAACTGACAATGCGAGGACTTTTTTGGGGAAGGAGATCTACATGGGAAATCTATGATTACTGCTTGATTTGTCCTCAGCCATCTCAAACGATATTCTGTCTTGCCAGCATAAAGAACCATGATGGCAAATAAACTCATCTCTAGACCTAAACTAAGAACCTGTGTACCCCTCTCTTTCCTAATATTTCCAGGGAACTTGACAATTACAAGTTTGTCCTCCATAAATTTTAGTTTATGTCTACCTTTCCTAATTGTTGTATTGTACAAGGCATATTAACACGTAAGAGAATTTGTCAAAATACCTCTTAGAAAAAATGTTTAGCTGTAAATCTCTCTGAAAACTTCGAGACCTTTTACCAGAAGGCAATTAGCCTTATCGGGATATCTCTGACAGACTATGGATTCAGTGCCTCCACAGCGCAAGTTTTCCCTTATCTGACCACTTCAGCTTTGCTTTATACAGTGAGAAGCTCCATTCACTCTAAATGGTTGTAACAAGACTCTCACTTTCTACTCACCTCACAGCATACACTGCGTGAGGAAGCTATGTACCAAATAAAATGCAGCAAGAGCCAGGAAACAAGCAGATGCAGAAGAACTCAGTTGTAAATATTACATCATGTCCTTGCACTCAATCACCCTGTCTCATCACCCAGCAAACATCTTTCATGCTACCACTTCATAAAGCAGACAGTATTGTTGCTGTTGTCTGTCTTAAACTCTTAGCAGCTTGCATGTAGTTTTAGAATAATTATAATTATTTCTTTTAAAATATCAAGGTCTTTTAGAATATAAGTTATTAGCACATGACAGTGCTTGAAAAGAGACTGAATCATAGTCTAAAAGGTTTCCTTGGGGAGTAAATAGCAATGGCAAATAAATACAAAGCCAAGAGGACATGCTGGACTGCGAATTTTTTGGTCATACATCCAAAACAATGGAAAGATCAGGAAGAAGGCAAAAGGCACAGACAAATCTCTGTGTAGACTGAGGAAAAGCCAAGTGGAGTTTTGAACTGAAGGCTGGATGAAAGACTTTTTATGGCAGGAAGCAAGAAAATGGTCCCCTGTAATTTCATGACTGTGGCTCCAAAATGGTGAACGACGTACACTTTTCACTTAAGTAAACATGGTTCCGGCATTTATTCTTCCTCCATCTCTAGGAAAAGCAATGAGGAGTGCTGAACTTTGAACTCAATTCAAAAATGCTATGGAGAAAGAGAAACTGGTTTCCTCCTGAGTTCCACAAAAATAGGCTCCATGTCTTCCCATTCCCCATACCTGTGTTTAGCACTGACATACTTTCAGTGTCTGGAAGTCTCATTCAAACCAGATATGGACCATCTTCAAAACTGATTTGTATAGTTCACAAAGCATGAGGGGCTTTGTTTTATAGTACCTAATAAAATCATAAGCATACTTTTTGCATGTTATTTCATATATCCTCAGAAATACATACATACTAAGATAACTGAGATACTAGTGTGCTCTGCTTCTAGAAAAATCAACTTTTTAGCTGCATGGTGGAGCTATTTTTCAAGGAAGACACAGGGAAAATTAAGTCATTAAATATTCAAGGCTAGGAAAAAAACTTAAAGGTAACATACATTTCAACAGCATCCTTTTAAGTAATTTTTGTGCTTTTCCTTGAACTACTTCATCAGTTATTTATAAGCCATATCACAAAAATCATAAACCATAAGAAAGAGCAATTTACAAGCAATGAAATCTGTATTAACATCTGAAATAGTGTGTTTTATAAAATATCAAGACAAAATAATATGCATTGCATTCTTTTCAGACTTCCTGCTCCTCCTTTGCCTTCCTCACTACCCTCATCGATATAAGCAAAGACGCATGCCCAAAAAATTTTCATTACAAGCCTAGTTCTTCAAAGTGCTGTTTGTCCTCTGATTTTCAGATTGATTCTCTGTGTTGTCCCTTACCACACAAAAGAGCAGATGTTTCTTATGCATACAGAGAGAAAACCCATTTTCTTGTGAGCTTTTTTGGTTTTAAGGGACCTGCAATCTCTTGCACCTGCCGAAGTCAATGCAGCCCCACAGCTGCACATGTCTGCCTGCAGGATCAGATGGAAACCATCTGCGTTAAAGGAGACATATGACAGCAACACTGAATCCTCCACAGAATTAATCTGTGGTAACATGGAGTGATTGTGTTTTGAGCTTGGAGGATGCTTCATCAGCTTTAACTACTCATTTACTACTGGCCTTGTTGTCAGAAGACATAACACTGTGTTTCCATGAGTATTGCACCCTGCTCAGAGATGCCGATTACTGCTGCATTTTTCTTGTATAAATGAACCAAAGAATTAGATGTTATTTTTTATAGCCCTTCAGCCTTAATACGGAAGTTTTTGAGAAATATTTTACTGAGCCAGAATAGTTATATGCTAAAGCGAAGCTTGCTTCCTTTGTCTTTCCAGCTGTTAAAAAAAAAAAAAAAAAAAAAAAAGAAAAAGAAAAAAAGAAAAAAAAAAAAAAGAGGAAGGAACTAGTTATTTGTCTTTTAGTGAGACTGGCATTGCAAAACCCTCAGTCTTGTTCGTGCTACTTGGACAGTTTTATGCCAGAAGACTGGTGCCTAGCTCTGTTGTAAGCCTGTGAATCTCATGATCAAGAACAAAGCTGACAATGTGAGTCAGAAGATAAAGCCAACTGCTTGGCTGGTTGAAGAAAGTGTCTGAAGCAGAGCAGTGCCTTGTAACAGAGCGGTGCTTTGGCAGGCTTTAAGACATGTGGTGACCCACTGCTACACAGCTAACAGAGTAACAAAAGCTGTAGGGAAGTAGGTCCGTGGTTTAGAAACACAAATTATTCAGCATCATGTCTCTGCTGAGATACTGCTAATGCCAAATTTGTGGGATAATGTTGTTTTATGCACCAAGAAAATCCCTAAGGGATTCCTCCACCCTCATATTTTAGCAGCACAAAATACTTTCATGGATTGCCCCAAGCAGAGAGCATTTATTACATTGCAGCATATGGCTATCTAGTGTGATGACATGAAATAGAAATGGCCTTCACCTTTCTGGATTGCAGTGAGTAATATTGTTTCATTAGACGCTGAAGAATTGCTGTCACCTTTCTAATTATCCAAGGCATAATTACACCTGAGGAATGAAGATTTATTTTTCTGGACTTGTTCTCTGTAATTGTTAAAGGGGTGCTGTAGGATGAAGATCACCTGCTGTGCTGAGAGCTTTTCCTCCAACTCTGACCTACAGAGTGACACACAGGGGAAGCAAAGCACACAGCCACCCCACCCTCCACCCACAAGGGTGCTGAGGGAACTGGTGGAAACACTCACTGAAGCACTTTCCACCACAGTTCTGGCTAAGTAGGAAGGTCTGGAGGTTGGCAAATGTGTCACCCATCTACAAGAAGGGCTAGAAGGAGGATCTAGAGCCACAAAGATGATCAGAGGACTGGAGGACGGGCTTATGAGGACAGGCTGAAAGAATCAATGTTGTTCATCCAGGAGAAGAGAAGATTCTGGGGGAAACCTTATTGCAGCCTTTCAGCCCAAAGGGGGCCTATACAAGAGAGCTGGAAAGGGACTTTTCACAACAGCATGTAGTGACAGGACAAGGGGGAATGGATTCAAACTGAAAGAAGATAGGTTTAGATTAGAAGAAATTCTTTATTGTGAGGGTGGTGAGACACTGCAACAGGTTTGCCAGAGAAGCTGTGGATACCTCAGCTCTGGCAGTGTTTAAGGCCAGGTTGGATGGGGTTCTGAGCAACCTGGTCTAGTGAGAGGTGTTCCTGTCCATAGCAGGAGAGCTGGACTAGACGATCTTTAACATCCCTTCCAACCCAAACCATTCTGTGATTCTATGACTGTGTGACCTGGTGTATTACAGAGGTCTGTTGGCCTGATCCCGATGCCAGGGAAGGTCATGGAGCAGCTTATCCTGAGTGCCATCACATGGCACATAGAGGATAACCAGGGAATCAGGCCCAGCCAGCAAGGGTTCGTTAAAGGCAGGTCCTGCTTGACTGAAATGGATCTCTTTCTGTGGCAGGATGACCAACCTAGTGGATGAAGAAAAGGCTATGAATGTTTCTACCTGGACTTTACTAATGCATATGAGACTGTTTCCCACAGCATTCCCCTGGCTGACTGCTCGTGGTTTTGACAGGTGCCCTGCTCACTGGGTAAAAAAACCACCTGTGTAGCTGGGCTCAGAGGCTGGTGGTGGATGACTGGTGAAGGAACACCAGTCACCAGTGGTGTTCCCCAGGGATCAGTACTGGGACCAGTTCTATTTAATATCTCCATCAATGACCTGTACGAGGGGATTGAGGGCACCTTCAATCAATTTNTCTGTGTTCAGTTTTAGGGCTCTCTCTCACAGAAGGACATTGAGGTGCTGGAGCTGGTGAAGGGTCTGGAGCACAAGTCTTATGAGGAGCACCTGAGAGAGTTGTTTAGCCTGGAGAAAAGGCGGTTGATGGGGGCCCTCACTGATCTCTGAAAGGAGGTTGTAGTGAGGTGGGTGTCAGTCTCTTCTCCCAAGGAACAAACAATAGGACAAGAGGAAACAGCCTCATGTTGTAGCAGGGCAGGTTTAGATTGGATATTAGGAAAATTTCTTCACTGAAAGGGTTGCTAAGCACTAGATTAGACTGTCCAAGGAATTTATCATCCCTTGAAATGTTTAAAAGATGTGGATGTGGTTTAGTGGTGCACAGTTAATAGCTGAACTCAATGATCTTAAGGGTCTTTTCTGACTTCAGTTATTCCGTGAATTTATGATGCTAAGGTTCTATCTATTAAAATACAAAAGGCAAAGCTTTAACAAGGGAAAGCTGGTGTGAAACTATAACTAAGTTCCTAGGAAAGTCAAAAGGCAGAATTAGGTTAACACTGGAAAACATTAAACCCTTTTTTCCCTGTGTCCACTAATTTACATCGGTATATCTGTGAGATATGCCATGTTGAACAACCCATAGTGCATATAAAACTTTCTTTTAATTGTGTTTCTGATAGGTATGGAAACAACATCTGACATTAAAAGCATCAACCTTGAGGGTACAATGCTACAAAAAAATGCATATTTGCAATTAGCGAAATTATTTCACTATCTGGTTATATTCCAAGCAGTCAGCTGTATTTAAAAGATTAATTTTCCACTTGGCTGAATATGGCAATATGTTCTCAAAACTCTTTCATTATATCTCACATCCAGTGTGCATGGAAACACAGCTGTATTGCAGCAATTGTTTCTGTGGAACTATTCACGAACTGCTTGAATTCATGTAGCTTTAATATGATAGCTTAGTTGCTATTGGGCAAATCACTGGGGTAGAGTGGAGTGGCAGCATTACCCTTCACAGACACCTTTGGGCTGAGCAGCTGAGCATTACTGAAGCATTTCCAGTTCAAAGATCTGGCAGACCAGTTCTTGACAGCCTAAAATATTTGAGGGAACATCTCGTCTAAGGGATTAGAAGTTGTCTGGCCTCATATTACTCTGTAACGCTAATGAATGGTGGGAAAGGGAGGATGATCCTACAAAAATTTGGTTTAACTCACATCTGACATAATTTGGTTTAACTCACATCTGGCCTGCATCACAAGGCCAGAACAGTAGTACCTGCAAGATACACTATGTCCACACTTACAAGACCAAGTTCTTCTGTCAAGCCACAGCTGTGCCTTGCCTTTTTCATGCTCCTTTAACTTTTCTGTTTGTCTCGAATTCAGAAATTGTGTTTCAAAGTACATCAACAGTACATACTAGCTTTCATAAGTACTCTCTTCTTCCCTTAGCACTTTATGTTACAATCCCTTCTTTCCTTTCTTCTCACACAGCAAATCTCAGTAACAAACCAGTTGGGTTAACTGCAGGTATAACAATAAACATCAGTGCACCTTTAGGGTACTGAAACTAAATGAATCTAAGGATGATAGAAAAAACAAACCCACTGATATTTCGAGCAGATGTTCAACAAGAAAGAGGGGTAAGCTTATGACCTCATCTTCTTTGAACCTGTCCTCAAATGAGCTTGTTTCTCTAGCTTGCTCATACACGAGACAGTCACTTGGGAATGATGTAGCAAACTCAGCCATGATTACTGTAATTCCAGAGGGAGTGAAATGGACAGCTTCTATTAGCAACCATGAGATAGCTTAAAGGAAAAGCAATAGTCCCCCACCCTGCCCCAAATCATCCAGAAAACCTAGGCTTATTAGGACCTCCAAGCAAACAGAAAGAAACTATGTGAAGCCAGTATGTTAAATTGTCAGTGTTCTGGGAAATATATTCTTCTCTAATAGGAATAGATCTTATTAAAATAAACTGTATTGTTGTAAAATCAAACATTGGTCCTCCAAGCCAGGCTCACCAGGAGTGCTAGTAGGTTGCTGCTAAGTCAACAGAAAGTTGTGCCGATTTCTTCACAGCATCTTGGGCAGACTGGTAACTCCTGAACAGAGGGTAATATAAAATCACTATTCCAAATGTCAGAGTTGATATATGGGCAGAAATTCTTCTGTGCTTAGTGGAGAAACCAAAGAACCTCAACTGACTGTAAAATGATAATTGATTGTAGGTTTTTAGCACAGGACAATTTAACATCAAATCACATCTTTCATTCACGGGCTTCGAGGAGTTCAGCTGAAAGAAGGGGAACAACCAGACGTCACCATATGTTCACAATAAGTTTCAGTTAGAATCTACCAACCAGCATCACCAAAAGCCCTTCCAGCTCCATATTTCACAGAGCAAAAAGAAAGATCTTCTGAAGCTATGTTGCTAGAAAGAGTTATTCTCTGCTTCTATTTAAGCTGACAGCAGGACTTCCACTCTGATTGTTGTGAGTAGGTTAAGATACTACCCTGGATACCTCCCTGACCAGAGGTGGGTGGCAGTGGTGGGTGCTGAGCAGCTACTTTTCCCCACACCAGGACTGCCCTGCATATCTTTTCATAAATCAAAAGTTCAAAGCAATTACGTAGTTTCCAAATATAGAATTATTTTAAAATATGGCATGTACATCTGCTAAAAGTTCAACTCACTGATTCAAACATCATGCTCACTTCCAGAATACCAGCAGCGTCAGGTAATTGTATGGCTAAAAGTTATGCATAAGTTTCACAACCAGATGTTCCGGGGCAGTTCAAAGTTTCAACTTGTTGCCTAGCTTGTTCTCCAGCTTGTTCACCAGTTCCTGGTACAAGCTCACTTGATCTCAACAACAAACCTGTTCTTCTTCATACATAACCTGGGAAAAAGAGTGTTTGAACTTCCTAGCTTGTAACGCCTTTTTTTAGAAAGAGCGTGCTCAGTGTTTGAAGACTGTTAGTAAACGTAGCTTGATTGCTAGGAAACCACATTGCATTAAAATGCTAAACAACATCCCCAGGCTGCTCTTAGTGTCTAATCTGCAATTTCTATTATTTAATGTCTGTGTTAGCATACCCATCAGGCACTGATCTCATCCATTGTCAAAAACAGAGCAAAGCTTAGCTTGTTCTTGGATGAGTGGTTCTCCAGAAAAAGAAAACACAAACTCCACAAGATAGTAATCTCTCAGGAGACAGCATTCTACTATGAAAATTCATTCTATTATCAAATAGTAAGTCTATGGCTACCGAACCCCTTGGCACAAGAAAATAGGAAAGCATCCAGTTTATGAACAAGATAGCATACTGATAATTAAATTAATATTTAAAATTACATAGCCACCTTAAGAACAAAAACTAAGGCTCATAGAATGGAACCTGATTTGGTCCTAATAACTGGACATTTAATATTTAAAAAAGAAATCCTCAAGGTTTGAGCTATGCAATAACATTCTTCACAGGAGACTAAAGGCAGATGCACAGAAAGCAGAAGCATTCTGCTGACTGGAGTTTCTTCTGCCTCATTATCACCCTCTTATTTCAGGTTAGCTGAACTAGAGCTAATCCAAGACAGTCTTCATCAGAGACTGAGATGTTAAAGAGAAAATGTCTTAACCAGGTCAGAGACCTAACAGCAAAAACTCTGTTGGTTCTCCTGCTCTGTTTCCAGGTGTCATGACACAGCCTTAGATCCAATCACTACTTGCTCTAGCTTACTCTGAAGCCACAGCAATTTGTATATGTCCCAGCAAAATGAACCCCAGATGGATAGAAAGTGTAAATTTATTTATGTTAGTGGTTTACATTTTGTATGTTACAAAGTATTAGTCTTTTAATATGAGAATTCACATCCCATGAGGAATAGTACAAGTCCTGGTAAGTAAGTTGTGATAAGGAAGGGTCACGCTGTTTAAGGTAAGTCAGAACTACTATTAACATTTTTGAACACAGATGAAGTTCAAAGTGCCTTACAAAATTAAATCCTAGTATATCCATCTTTCTTCAGCCTCTCAGGTCTGATTACCTCTTTCCCTTCAAACAGTTCTCTTCAAAGCAGCTGCAGATCCAAAAAATAGTTTTGCTTTGCATTGCACGTGCAATTGCAACCTTCTGGGTTTAATATACTAAGAAAATTATTTATGCAAACCTGAAGCGAAAAGCAGCAGAGCACTGATTTAGTTCTGTGCTCAGCTTCTCAGCAGTGCTCAGGGTCTGTGTCATGTATTTTCTTTCCAATCTGACTTTATTAAATATTTCGAAAGTTTTAAGAAATCAGTTGGGTTTTTACTTGACAAAAGTCAGCTTTTTCTAGGCATTGACACTTTAAAACAACACGCAACATTCTAAGCAAAAAACATAAGGTTTCAAAACAAAGCATGTGGCATGAATATTAACATCAGTTTCATGACTGGCCTTACTATATTTATACAAAACAGCAGCACGTCCTTGAGATGTTTTAGGAGCACAAGACAAGGGCTCCACTGCCCACATTCATCTTCAAAAGCAGAAAGATTACAAAGTTTAGATTCAACATGTAATGCCAGCTTTTATTCCGTAAGAAGACAACAGCAGGGCTAGGAGCTGTACACAGCAGTCAGCCCACTGTTCCTGTTGCTACAGAAAATTCCCTATCAAGAAGTCTAACCCAAAACCAGAGGGAGTAACAAGTAGGTCCTACTTTCTGTGTGCAAGGCAGAGACATGGCAGTTTGTCAAAGCTCAAAATCAGTGTCAAAGCTGACCACACACTCAAGAAGTCCTAGCCCAGTACATAGCCACAAGATTCCTTCTTTCCAGGAAAGGAAGAGTCACTAGGAAAATGCCTTCCTTCAAATTAGGGTATTTGGTAGGGAAATCTTCACTGAAGCATGATCTCTGCTTTTACAGGCTATGTGCTTCAAAGGCAATCGAAGAAACCCCACAAAATTAGAAAGGCAATTTGCTCACCTGACTTGAAATACTGATTTTGTTAATTCCTTTTCTTTGAATGCTTAGAGCCTTCTAGGCAGTAACCACCTCCACAGCTATTATTTGGACAGTAAGTGAACATGACATTGCTTTTTTTGCCAAGTGTTCTTGTAGTGAAGGTCATTCTACAGCTGGGAATAGGTGCAAAAAAGGGCTAAAAGAATGTTCATCCTCCTGCTTTCTCCATTAGAAAAATTTATGGAGACATATAGCAGTCATCTAAGATAGCAGTCGCTTGCAATAGGGCAGACAAAGGGAGAATAGTTTTCCTGAATCAATGTAATTTAAAAAAATAGTTGTTATCAAAGTCTATCAGAGCTAACTTACTCTGATTCCCAACTGCCAATCAGTGCACAAGAATGACACATTTCAAAATCCATGATTAAACCATAGTCAGATTCTTGCCATGTCCCGTACTTCGTAAATTCAAGACTTTGCAGTATGCCTGCTCTTCAGCCCACCACCCTGAGAGTTATCCCTGCCCTGGATTTAAAAAGTAGAGCAGTTAAACACTAGCAGTCATCTGCATGTTTAATGCCTGAGCTACCAAACAGCACAGATGAGTTTAGACCGTGGAGGACTGAGTCGCGATACAATTCTTGCAGTGCAGTAGAATGGGGAGGTTAAGTGTTTAAGCAGAAAGGGATAAGACACTGATTTTTTCAGCATTCCCTCCCCACCCCCAGAGGTAGCCTAATGTTAAGAGTTGCTGACATACATAATGGTTAGGATTGTATATAAAATAAGATTAAATTAATTGAACTCAAATGTTTGTAAAATCACTAAGGTGTGCTCTGCTGGCATGACTTTCAACATGTTCAGAAAACCACATTGTTCTGGACCATAATAATGTTCCCTGTAAGTGACATTTACAAAACAGTTGCTGTTGTAGCTGTTGCACAGCCTACAATATTTAAATGGTGGTTAAAGCAAGTAGCTTTCCCAGAAAAAGTACATTACAAGTCTCATGGTTTATTTCTAGTCTTGATTTAAGCACTTGAAATTGCTTAGTTACATTTAAGAATTGTGTGTAGATATTATGTTAAAGTAAATACCTATTCTGCTCCTGCTGAGAAGCTAGATATATTTGGATACACCAAATATCACTGGAAATTTCCCTTTACTTACAAGGAACATAAATGGTTCTAGGACTGACTATAGTTCCATAAAAGATGAGCAGTTTTTGCAGAGCTTTTTGGTTATGTTCCTTCCAGTTTTACCTTCCTGATACCTTTCTCCTTCCAGGCCTGTATGTTATTGTATGTATTGTTATACATCTGACAAAATATGTGTCAAGGAGAATGCAGGATCTTATACCTTGTCACTGCAGCAGGGTTGTGACAGGAAGGTTTTAAGCTTACCTCCTTTCACTACATCTGCATTGAGTCCATTCCAAAAAAAAGAGAGTCTCTATAGTCTCTGCACACTCTTGCTTGTATTTGTTCTTTTGGCTGTCAAACTAAGGACTGTGAACTATCTTTTGACTCTTGTCATAGGAGGCTGGCCAGAGGAGAGATGAGAGGATTCCAAGAGGAATGCTGGGGTTTGCCTAGAGCAGGGAGGTTTAGAGTTCAGAACCCACAACGCTATTTTAAAAGCAACAGAAGTGCCGCAGGACAAGTAAGGCATTTGTATGCAGCATAATATCTTCTTTTCATCTGAAAAAACCCCTCACCCAAACTCTTGTGTGCTTTCATCAAAGCATGCAAGATTCTCTCTTACTGTGGACATATAGAATCTTACAGAAAGATCTGAAAAACTGTGGCAAAAACTGATTTAATATGACAAGCTAAAATGAGAAGAGGGGGGAATACCCATAGCAATGAAGTCCAGTGAATTTTAGTGGGATTTCTGAACAAGGGGAATACATTAACAATACTGTCTGGTTCTGAAGGACAGTGGTTGATTTATGTACAAATAAAGCCTGTTTAGACTACAGGGGTTTTATTCTGGGCATCAGAAGAAACTATTTAAAACTATCTTCTACAAAAACAAGCAAACAAACAAACAAAAAACAGAACAAGAATTTTCTTTTAAAAAGCCTGCAAAGCAGTGTGTGTGCAATGCTACAAATTATTCCTGAGCACAGCACTGACCTGATGATTATAAAGAGAGGCAAGAGAGGACATCTGCTTTTCTCCTGCCACCAGTGTTTCCAGGCCAGGGCTGTATAAGCACCACAGTTTGTCACAACAATGTTAGAAAAGTTGGACCTTGACGAAACTGCACAGTATGTAGCATAAGGACACACAGAGCTTTTATCTCTGCACAAAGGCTTTCAGATAGCCAGACTGAGCAGAAAAGCCTTGTGCACCGTGCAACATTTCAGCTGAGGCAGGGGAAATACCTGAGACCCCATCTGGATACCTCACTCCCACTTCCAGAAAGAAAACATATACATTGCTGAGGAGAACCAGAATCAGCCACAGGCTTTCAAAGCTGTAGCTGAGCCTACATCCTTTCACATCTGCAACAGTATTCTGAATGGGGGAAAAGCATGTGGGCACCTGTTTTTCCACAGATTCTCTGCTTTACTGCATAAATGACATGGGTCAGTGAACTTAAAGGTCATATGACTCCTTGCCCACCCAGGGGCCTTTGTCAAAGTTGAAATAACCAGAATAAAAAGAAGCAGTATAAATGCAAAGTATATATGTGGGGAGTTGGTAGTAAAGATGGGAACAAAAGGCATTTTTCTAGAAATATTTTTACAGACAAGCTGTTGTTTCTTGGAATGACTATTTCTGTATTACAGTTTACCTGCCTGTCATAGGTTATAGTGTAAGATAGGCCCCAAAAAATATTCTTTTACCATTTTCATGAGCTGCTGAGACCAGGCAGGGTGGTGCTCCCTGCCTC
>VYXC01007756.1:168505-203187 GCA_013397175.1 Platysteira castanea
ACACTGAGTGACAAATGGCCTCATTCCTAGAGAAGATATACTAGAAAAGACAAACAAGATATGGGAAACATTTAGAACAAGACATGGGGAACATTCAGAACAAAAAATATGGGGGATATTCAGGCTGTTTCAGAGACCTTCCTATTGGGATCCAGGAGGAATCTCAAGTTAAATCTGTAGAGAGTTCAAGAGCAGATTTTAATCAATGGATATATGAGAAACTGTGTGCGATAGAGTTGTAGGTGTGCTAGATGCCATTAAAACAGGAAAAGAAATAATCCCGCTAAACCTATAGTTTCAAATTTCTTTTGGCTGGTATTCCATTGTTTCAAAAGCCAATGAATCATACTCAAGACCAGTGTTCTAGTCAAACACCAGCCCATAAATACACGAAGTGTAAAAAATTGAGCATAAAGGTTTATCTGAACTTCAAAAGAATTTGCTGATTCTCAGTCACTGATTAAAATTTTCTCTTCTGTGTGAAGCACAGTGTACTTCTGCAGGTGTACCCAGAATGCAGATGTAGACACTTCTGAGTTTCTGATGTCTGATTTACAAAATCAGCAAATGGTCCATTCACTCCTCTGATATGGATTCCAACGCCTTATCAGTTTCTGCAGGGTGAACCTGCAAGGTCATGTGAGAAGGTGTTAATCTACCAAAACACCTACTGCCATTAAAACCAAGTAACTGCTACCCTGCACACTGTCTGCCATCTACGACAGACTTCCACTGGCCATAACAGATCTCACTTAGATTTTCATTCTTCTTGTATCAGAAATTACAAAGTGCTCTACACAGACACAGTGAGTACTGTGAAACTGCAATTTGAAAAAAGAAGCGCAAGCCCAAGATAATGACCTGTGTAGGTGCATTTTTCTCATGAGAACCTACACAGACAGGTGTAGCAGGAAGCATGTGAGACCCAGAACCTGGTGGCATGTATGCCTATAGGCTGAGAAGGAGATGAAAGACCATGAATAGATTATACCAGCAGTCATCACATCTATCAATTCACAGGCAATGTAGAAAACAACAAAAGAAAAGCAGAAAATACAGTAAGATCTTGTTTGAATAAAATGCATATTCAGAAATATATGTTGTAAAGAAAGTAGCTCAGAATCTTTCAGAGCAACTCCTTGAGGGTGACCATAGTGGCTTAAGAATAAGTGTGCTGCCAGAGAGAATGGAAAAAAAAATTACGCAATTTGGCCACGTATTGCCTCCTAGCACAGCACTTCCACAGGACTAAGAGGTCAGTTCTTCTCGATGCCAGCTGAGGGCCACATCTTCCTGCTGGCAGGAGAGAGCGCCAACAGGTTTGGTCCAGTACGAGGGAGGGAGAGGGTACCCTCAGCCTTTCCTGTTGTAACTGTGCCGCCCGCATGGTATGAAAAGAAAATCATGACACTTGGAGAAGATCCTAGGCCAAATGCATGGGTCTTCCATTTGCTGTGCAGGCTGTTAGGCCTTCCAGTAAAGCTGGGTCCAACAGAGATGGAGAGGATTTTAAATACCCGTCCATATTGTGTCCTACTTGCTGTCTCCCTGCAACTCCAAGCTGACCATGCATCACTCTATCAACACCCCTTGCAGGGACGGGGAGCAGAGACACCTCACTCCTGCAGGGTCTCAGATCAGTGCCAAGGCCTCTGGCACCCCAGGAGAGGGCTTTAGGTCTGGTTGCCTCAATCACACAGATGTTGGCAGCCTCACTGACCTCCACTCTGGGGATGAGATGAAAAGCCTCCACCTTTTAACTTCCGTAAGTATGAGCCAGGGAAAAAAGAACTGACAAATAAAAAGAAAATAGTAATTTAACTGAAAGCTGTATGCATTTTTAATCCACTAGGTAGCATGTAATTCCAGACCTTTCATTCTTCCATGACAGGAGACACACTCCTTTGGAACAAAGTGAAAAGGTAGGATGTTTTTTTTCTTTCAGAAAAGCCCACTTACATTCCTGTAAGCCTTCCTTGAGTACCTTGAGAGCCCTCAAAATTACTCTGACTGGAGGAACGAAAGGAACATTCAAGGTTTACAATAATCCTTTTCCTCAAAAGTGAAGAAAATATCAGATGTGGCTGGAGCTTTCAATGCATTATTAATATCAAGCACTTGGCAGCATTTGTTTTCAGTGAGATAAATCTGATCTGTGAACACAAAGGAAAGAGAAGGAAGACAGCTGGTCAGACTGGTCGCAGGAATACCTGCTGAGCCAAATCAAAAACCAATATTTTTGCACAAGGACCCATGAAATGTGGACATAAAACAAAGCATGAAGAGTAGTAATACTTCAAGAAAATGTATTCAGTTGCCAATCTCAAACAACAATTGTAATGCAAATTACTTCAGCAGTTGAGAAACAATGCAGACTAATTAGAGATATTAAACCATGTAAACAAACCTTTTATCAAATAAAGCAGGCACTAAAGGAGATCCTGGGGCATTTATGATGTCACTGGGTTTTCTGCAGGGGTTTTGAGTCTGTGAATGTATAAATCTTTCACAGGAAAGCTGGATACCTTGCATGGCAACACTGAGCCTTCTGCCAGCAGGCTCTCTTTACTTAGCTACTTTATGTGGACTACGTGGGTCTAATTTCTAGTCTTACAGGACTGGGATCCAGAAAAAAAAGAAAAAGAAAAAAAAAAAAAAAAAAGCGAGGGGGAAAAAAAACCACCAAGAAACAAAAAACAGAAGAGCACCAAGATGAGAAATCTCTGTTTTGGTGGCTCAGCTCAGCGAAATAGAGAAGAATTACTCACACAACAAAGGGTGCAATTGCATGTCTATGATCCGCGCACTGCCATAGCTCCTAATAGGTCTGCCATTAGTCTGCTGGGGGCTTGACTCAAGTGAACAGTCAATTTGTGACATGATCTGTAACAGCAACTGGGCAGAATAGCAAAATGACCCAGACGAGAAGGTCATACAAAGCTCTTCATTCAAAATGTGTGCTTTCATGTGAAAAAAAAAGTCCCTGTGCCAGCTCAGAACTGACTTACTTCCAGACTCCTGATGAATGATTTGAAGTGGGAGGAGGGATTAAAAGTGAAAACTGAGATGGAACTAAGCGTCTGGCACAGGCACCCAAATTAAGCAGGTGACACAGGAGTTCATGTTTGTCTTTTAAAAGTGCAACCCTACCAATAGCAATAATCAAAAAACTCAACCTGACTTCTTTGTGGCATCTAGTGTGGGTTTGCCACACAAGGACTGGAGCAGTACATTAATTCAGAGTATAAATTAAGTTCATTAACCCTTCACCCTCTATGAGGACTCCCATTCACTCCCATATAGTTGTTCTTCAATTACAGGAAATTAATCTTCCCTGGAGTAGGAGAAAGCTGCTGCAATCTAATAATGTTACAGCTGAATGGGAGCTTCCAGGGCAGTAAAAAGTGGTTCAGTTCAACACTACATCTTCACAACCTCGGGTGATTTGTCTCTGTTTCCTTGAAAAGCAGTTACTTTAGGGAGGGAATTGGTCAGTGCAGTAGTCTGCTTTACCAGATAAAATAGGCAGTGCCTGTATCCTTGGAGGGAATAAAGATGGTGGTTCAGAAAAGAAGTGGATCACAGAGTTTGGAAGCAGGTGTGCAGCTTTCCTCCAGCCTCATAGAGAGGCCCCTGTGAAAAGTTATGAATGCCTTGGGGTCTGCTATCTCATGGCAGAGCAGGCTGTCCATCCCACGGCAGGCTCAGGGAGCAGCGCTGCCGGCGCAGTGATAAGGGATTCTGTTTGGCTCACTAGGTCAGGGTGAACTGCACGAGGGCAACAGGAGTATCTTCAAAGACTGAGGAGAACTGGCATTTTGCAGTGTGCTTTTCAAAAACCAACTTCATGACTTCACAGGGCAGTAGGGAGGGAGGAAATTATCCTAAAAGCTCCATACACTAGGACTTAGTCTGTATTTTCCTTTCCCTTACAGAAGGAGGCCTAGTTGATACTGAGCACATTTTTTAGTAGCTGCAGGTAAATTTATGTTACTCAGCTTAGTCATTCAGCAGTTTTTCAAGAGAAGTAATTTACTTTATGCAGATGACATCCCCCTTTACTTTTCCTCCTCCCCCACCTCAGATTTGTGGAAGAATGCATCACTCTGATATATCATGCTACTCACAGAAAACTTCTGTAAGCAGCGTTTACATAATCATCAAGTGACCTATTCATCCCTGGTAGACCTAAGACTTTCTTTAATCAAATCTGTAGTCCCTCCATCATGTCATCTTGTTAAGTAGGCCAGACTTATCTCAAAATGTCAAGAGCCACTGTGACTAATTAATTATTCTACGTTATCAGTCTTTTGAAAAGTACTTCAAAAATCACTGAAGATTCCATTTCAAAACTGTATTGTCAACCAAAAAGTTAGCACACAAAAGAAATGAAATAAGAAAACTTTTTATTCAGTGCAGAAAGTTCACTCAGCCCAAGAAGTGGCATTCAGTACCACACCACCATCTTCACAAATTTTAAAGGACTTCGCTCACAAAGAATCTTGCTTTGTTTTTTGTGGTTTGCCATGTCCTACCTTGCCAAGCATAAATGCACACTTACAGAAACTCTCTGAACAGAGAACAACTTTGTCAAAAACAACTGGCAGAGCTCCTTTCTCTCTGAAAGGAGGCATCCCTTTCTACATCTTACAGAATCTTTCTCAGACTCGTGGGGTTTTTTCCACCTTCCTTTTCCAGCTTAGGAAACATGTCACAATGCCAATGTGCTTTGATTATCAGTACAAAAACCTCTTTATAATCTCAGTGTTATGAAGAGCAATCAGACTCTGAGTGGGATAAAAATAACCAATGCAACAAGTTTGGTTTTTTAAACTGGTGTAATCCACTAACACATGCAAAAAAGATTCATTCATTCAATCATAATATAGAAAGACAACCCATTCCTTGAGCTGTAATAAAATGCCCATTTATGCTTGTCTCTGTCTCAAGGACTGAGCAAATTTATAAATTATTTCCAACCAGAGAGTGTTTTACAAAAGAATCAGCTGAAGAAAATAAACCGCCTCTGAACTGATTTCCACATCAGTCCAGCCAGACCATGTCTTGGCTTGACTGGTATGTTCTACTGAACACATGCAGAGCCATCAAAGATGCTTTAAAAATGCTTTTAATAGATGTTAGAGTATCTGCATTAACTTTTATATTTATTAATTACCTATACAATGGGTTCATTGTATAAAATATCTTCTGTTGACTGGGAGAAGCATTGCTATTATGGAGAATTAAAAATAACTCATCTTCTCTGAAAAATACAGCAAGTGGAACTAAAGGAAGAATGTCAAAAACCTAACTGCTTGTCATATGTACCCCTCTGTCATTCCAGTTATTTTATACTAAGATTATTTTTCTTTATATACACAATAAATCTTACAGAGCATGCATTATTCTCCATACAGGGAGATTCCATATAGTTTTAGTGGAACTTAGCTGGAAAAATACTACCTAAAGTATATATTTACAGCTAACTGTAGCATCAAATGGAAAACATTCTGTCTGATTTCCTCCTCTTCTCCTCCCATCACTTCTAAGGTGAGAATTGGCCCTTGTTATTTTTTCCACACCTGCAAAACGCAAAAGCCTGTTTTTAGAACCCCAGGAGATTTTCCTGCTGGAAAATCCCACTATGTTGCTAGAATGTTTCTGCTGCCTGCTGTAGGAAGCATCTGTATGCAGAATAAAACAATGCCCTTTTTCCAAGCATGTTGGAACTGCACAAATCAATACACTGTGTTAATATGATCAGATTTGTTTCGTACCTTCTCTTCACTATTAGCACCTAGAGGAAGATGAATGAATCCTGTGCTCTCAGAAAGAATAGAGTCTTTTGTCAAAATACACTGATTAGTTTGTTAAATGTATTTAAATTTGCTGTATTTAATTGAAAAGGTATTCTCCTTGCTATGTTGGTTAGCTGCATGAGGTTATCAAATTTTTTTTTTTTGTGCAAACCTTTAGCAACCCAATTTTGTTACAGAAATAGCCTAATTTCCACAATTAAGCCTGTTCTCTTTGTCCAGCTGCAAAGGGTATCTAATAAAGCTCTTAGTGCTTAGAGATGAAGTAAGCTACGCTGGCTCTATCCTCCTAAATCCTCTATGAGAAAAGGGGAACTGGTACATAACAGAGCTGACTATTTTCTTTCCCAGGGCTTCGATTAAGGACAGAAAATGGTTCCTCTCAGAGCAGAGGAAATGGTTGTAAATGTTCAGTAAATACACACTGAAAAACAACATACTGTGATAGAGATGGGTAACAATAGACACCACACACATTGCAACAATAGCAGTATAACAGTGGCCTGGATATACACAGGACTCCTCCTGGACCTCACCAAGTTGGCCAAGGAGGACAGCTACTGGGGGGCTGAAAGGTGAAGAGTGAGTGACAAGCATTTATGGAAGAAGATGCCTCAGGGGAGTTGTGAGGGAGCCTTTCCACTCTTGACAGCCTGGAAATTTATCTTACAGCCTGTAGTACTGGATTTACTAGTAGGTTTTCACAATCTGTGTCAGGGTAGGAAAAGAGATGCTCTTCCCCTGGAGGAGCCACAACAGGAGTGAGTCAGGCCTTAATAGCCTTAGCTCTCCTTTCCTCAGGGGAACATCAATTTGCTGCTGGCTGAGACTATCTTCTCAGCTCGGTGCAGATGACCAACAGCTTGCCTGGGAACATAACCCAGATTTCGACAGTGTAACTGTCATGTAGGCAGATACTGTCCTTGTGCACAAAGACCAAAAGATGTGTCCCAGAGGAAGCACAGCCAGGATTGCTTCAGGCTTTTCAATAATGGAGTTCAACGGGACCCATGGCTACTGCCAGCAAACACTAAAAGCCTGTTCAGTGATGTCCCTCGGGGCATCAACATGCCTCCGAGGAGGATCTCAAGAGGAGCCTGTACGGCTGAGTTAGTGCTGATTAGGGAGTAGAAATCCTTTGAAGAACTAGCTGAACAACTGGCCTTATCCTCCATACAGCATCTCACAGAGTGCATCAAGTTAAGCCCTCAGGATATTTGTAATGAGCGTGGAAGAAGGCTTTTTATCACCTCCAGCTGAGCAGGAGTCATCCTTTCTCCCTAGATAAGCAATGGTCACAATGACCCAGGCATGATCACTTCTGAGCTGGATTACTCTAATTCCCTCTATCAAAGGCTGGATGCAGACTGCACCAAACTTCTGTTTCTCAGGCTGTGACAAGAGTAAGTGAAGGCTCTGCTCAGTTTTATCCACTGAATACCAGTAATTTTCAGAAGATAGATTACACCTTTGGTCCTTGTACTCCACACAGATAATGTGCACGCCAAAAAATTTGTCAACAGCCAATATGCCTAAAAAGGCCGTTTTCAGCCCAGCATCTACCTGGAGACTTCCCTGGAGCAATGCAACTCCATGCAGGCACATGACAGCCGAAACCAAGAGATGCTCAAGTGAGAGGATCCAGGTCTAGAATAAGGCACAGATATTGGAAATTTTTTAGAAATTCATAAAAAAACCTTCTCTGCTTTCATGGCACATGAGTTACTCTGTAAAAATGAATGCCATCTCATCCTCAGAGACTGCATAGCCCTTCCCAAAGTTTGTGTGGATTTTCCCACACAGTGGCAGACACCTCTGAACTTGGAAAGGGAATTATTCTGCACTAGGGACATGACAGAACTCCAGTGGAAGTTCTCACAAGTAGGAAAGTAGCAGACTGAAGTGGGGCCAGAGCTCTTCTCCCACATAATCCAGTGCCAGCTGGTAGGTGCTGAGATGTGCCAGGTAAGGGCACTCAGCATCTGACAGGACCTGCTTATGACTATTCCTGACTTATTCCATGCAATAGATTTGCAGGTTTCTTTGGAAGAAACTCCAGGATCTCCACTAGCTACAGTTTACAATGGGGTCAGAAGTTTATGCATAAAAATCATCTACCTTGGCTACCATGCCTGGAGAACACCTTCTTGTTTGCAAGGATGAAGCAGTGCATTACAAGGGCATGAGGAAGAGTAATACAAAAGCTTGTTGAATTAAAGTATCATGAGAGGGTTACAAATTTACCGAAGTATAGTACAGGATAAATAAAAGAGGTTATTCCCTCATGTTATTAAAAAAGAAGGAAGAACCAAACCCACAGGAATCAAGAGCCATAACTCAAGAAGTAAGAAGAGGACACTAAGTCAAACTATTGAAAAAATCAAAGTGTTCATAAAGCTAAATAGTAACTTTGACTGAACTTTGTGCTAATCTTAGTGACTAACACAGTAAAACATCTGCCCATAGGTAATGTTTGTCCCTTCCTCACATAAGCCTCTTCCTTGTGGAGCATGTGCCATGTAACAAGTGTGTACTGTGTCAAAGAGAGACTGGAGAATGCAAAGCCAAGGACTACAGCTTTAGGTTGGTACATATACGGGAAATGCCAGTTTTTCATTTTAAAAGATATACTGAAAGTGTGCTAGCTTTGTGTATTTACCACCCAGCAGCCATCTCTGCACAGATATGAAATTAACAAATCTCTCAACTCTGTATGTGAATTCGCTTCATACACACTGAAGTATATGGTTTTCACTGGGTTTGTCAAACCCATATTTTTGTTTGAAAAACCCCTACTTGTGACCACAAGCTGAGAACATCATCTCTAAAGGTGTTCTGGATGGTTTCCAAGTAGATAACCTATATCTTTTCAGGTCCAGAAAGCCAGTTTGGTTTCAAAAGACATCTTGTACTTCAGATGAAATTAAGAAGTTGCAAAAGCACCTCTTAAGTCTCATTCTTGTTAAAGGTATCACGTACATAGACTTAAGGTAACACTTCCAACAGCATAGTGTTTGCTACCCACTTACATATGTATCTTACATAATTTCTTCTTCTTCCTCTTTTTTTTTAATTTACATGAGTACTTTCTTCTGTTGCCTTTAAAATCTCTTTTATGTAAGTAACCTATGGCCTTTTCTGGTGTTTCTCTTCTTTCTTGGCCGTTACTTCAATTGTTTTAGACATCTGTCCTGTGAATGTTCTTTGTACATTTCAGAAGCAAGATAAAAACCCTGCAGCAAGTCAACAGCAGATACTACTAAATGGAGATACTTGTTCCACACCATGACACACCACAAGTGAGCAGCAAAGGCTTTCCCCGTACCCAGGCTCCTACTTGATCTATGCAGAAGATTTCAGGGGCTTGAAGTATGGGGTGCAATGCCATATGTTGTGAAGATCGGAATTGTGCTGATCTGGGGGAAAGAGATAGGAGAAAATGGTGGTTATGAGATGTTTTAAGTTAAAGAATACTGTAAGAAGACAATTGTGTTGTTGGGGTTCAACAAGAATCATGAAATGCACTGAATCTACTGTTTCCTCCACCACATGCTTTGGAGCTCAATATAAATAATTTTAATCCTTCAATTTAATTAAAGAGGAAGTGGACTTTAAGGTACATCTCCTCTTGTGTAGTCACAAATACCCAACAAACAATAGCAATGTGACAATTGTCCGCCTAACAAATTAATTTAGCTAAACAAGAAGCAAAGCAGAGCCCACTAGATGTAGCTGAGTTGTAGTCCCTCCATAAGGACATTCAGATCTCAGATATGTTGTTATCCAATTCCCAAAGAAAATTAAGAACATTTAGAGCTAACTAGTGCTATTGCTTACACGTTAGCAAGCAACTCAATGGGCTACAGTTTGAAGAGAATGCACGGCCCAGTTCCCTGAAGAGTTGAAGTTCAAGTTGCTGGCTCACAGGAGAGTGTGAGCCACTGAGTGTGCCATGTTTTCTTTTTTATCTATGGTATCTTAAACTATCTGGCACAGATAAACCAGCACCACACTGTAACAGCACTTTCATTCAGCTGCAGGGAGACACCCTTCACTAAGTGATAAGCACCACCTCTCTGTCTTTCCAGAAGTAAAAAGCTAAGTAATAGCAGAGGCTATTCCTAGACTTCTGTTTATTTTGACACTCTCTTTGTCTATATTCCTTTCTGTTACTGAAATCAGAAAGGTTCTTTCCTAAGCAGAACCAAATCCCTCTACACAGGCTACAATTTTTCTCAGCAAAGCAGTTCTGACTACCATTGTCACTATTCTTAAGAAAACAAGCCTCACCAGTCAGCCACACTTTAAATCCAAAGAGAACTCGAGTGGCTGGAGAGGTCTCAGCAATATTATAAACTAGTGGGCTTAGAATCCTGGCTGCTTAAAGTGCTGGAGACAACACTGCTGTTTGCAGCAGTGAAGGAAGGAAAATGAAGTCTAAAGACAAGAGTTCACTGAGCAGCTTCTCCTATCAATATGGGCCTTGAAGCTGTCTGGCTCAGATCCAGAAAAACTGCTGTCTCCAAAATTCCTTTAATCCCTAAGGTCTGTCGCTAGAGAATTGAACACAAAGTCCTAAAAGTGCAGGAATCTAGTAAGGTTCATCGGTCACTCTTGACAGCATTCTCAGCAGCTTTTTGGATATCCATTGAAGATAGCTAGTAGGAAAAGCTGAGTAGTGTGGGCACTGAGCCATGCCCTGATTGATTGGAAGTTCCAGTACATGAGGTAAATGCAGACACGATGACTTGATCAGCACTAATTTGTACCATATGTTTTGGGAATACCCATAAGTCCATTTGTTCCAGAGAGGTGTTTAATTAATTACTGAATTAATTTTTCCTATCAGTCAGAATTACATTACATGCTACCTATGTAACGTAAACGTTACAAAATGGAAACCGAGTAACTACATTTTGGCTCACACTAGCGCTAATCACTGTCTGTGACGGCTTTAACAGACTGGCCCTTCACAAAATGGATTGTATGTCACATCACATCAGAAGTGCTCCAGATGAAGATTTGAAGATACAAGGTGTCTTCCCTAAGTATTTCAGTGAATTTAACTGCTGTCTTATTCTCAAATACACTAATCTGTTACTCTGTAGCTCAGAGGTTGGTAGACTTAAGCAGAAAAGACCCAGATGCAGCTATGCTTTCCTTGGCATACCCAGGAAGACAGAAGAAGCAGGATAAATGTCCTCCTGTTTTACTCCTCCACCTACTATGCTGGTGGACTTAACCCCTAGCTCTCGGCAAAAGTTAGAGAAGCCCTAATGCTTTTTCACTTTCAGTAGCATCATCTGCCAGCTCTGTATCGTTCAGGTGCATTCTTGTTCAATGGTTTCCTGTCCTCATAATGGCACATCATGGCCTTTAGCTACAGGCCTGTTCAATTTTGGCATTGTCCTTTTCCACCACATATTTTAAATAATCTTCCCAGAAGTTAATAACTTGTAGCTACTAATGCTGAAGGCTTGAAGTTCATCGTCTTAGAAGATGAAAATTTTATAGTCAAAAGAGAAAGATATTTTTATTATCAGTTCCTGGCCAATTACATACAACCATGACTAGAACTGAGGAACGTGTGATGGCTTTAGTTAACGAAGTACAGTGCAAGAGACAGACTCTGTAATCTATATTTCAAAGATTTGGTGAAGATTATAATAAAGCCTAAGATGTTCGTTTTCACACTGGTTTTAGACTATTGTTAGCTCTCTGCTTCTCTTTGAGAGCTGTTTGAATAGAGTGTCCTCACAGCTCATTAGCAGCTGTTAACCATGAAAGCAATGGTTGCTCTCTTGATTTTGGAGTCTCTTCTCATCTCGGGTCCCTGAAGCCCAGGATCTAGTCTGAGAATCTAGGAGTGAACAGTTTGGAGTTGCTTGAAGACAGTATTATTTCATAGCTTGCCCCACTCAGAAACACACAAGGCTGTATCTTATGTCACAATAGTGCTGAAAGTGAAGCGTGTCATTAGCACCGTTGCCTTACAGGCTTACCCTTGGCTACTGCTTTTCAGAGAGTCTCCAGTGCCTGTCCAGGTACCCCTCCTATAACACAGAGGTAGTTTTTGATTTTTGTTCTGCTACCTTTGGCATCCTTAATAAGTGGTCCTTAAAAAAAGGACATTTGAAACGGTAGTTTGAGATGAAGTCTGCAGCACATTGCATGTAACACTTGTCTCAAAATCCTCATGAAAATAGCCATAAGTAGCCCATCTACATGACGGAATTTTGTTTGCTAGTGATGATGATGATGATGATGACGGTGGCAGTAATAATAATAGCAACAACAGCATGATGTGAGATAGGCAAGGTTTGAGCCAAGAGAAAGAGATTTGTTGAAAGTTCTGCCTTGGAAAAAGGGGTGGAGAAGTCAACTCCTCTCCTTTCTTAGCTGAGACTGGCAATATTAGACATAGTGCTAGACACTTACTGTAATGATGAACATCTTGAGACTATTGGTTAAATAACATGTTTTTGGCTTATGCTTCTTATTGAGACATTAGTGACTACTATAGCATGTAACCATCACTTGACAAATTTTATAATCTTTCACACACTGGACATTGGTTTCTGGAATTGCATGAAATATCCACAGCAGTGGATGAATGAAGAGTGTGGTCACTTGTGCCCTCTCTTTTGAACAAGAGCTCTTCCACAAGAAACCTGTCGAGAACGCCTTCGGGAGTACACATACACAGTCTAATATGGTGGTCCCAAGATGTTGTGTGCTCTAAGGGTTGTCTGAAGAGGGTCTTTAATATCCGAGTTCAAGGATGTTTGAACCAGAACATAGCCTGTTTGGCATGTCCTGGTCAGTTCCTGCAGGCACTTCATAATTCATTCAAAACAGCTCATTGGGTGTATCCCTGAATTTAGCACAAAGCAAATTTATTTTGAGACACATCTTGTTTTCTAGCTCTTAATCCCCTCCATATACAAAAGAGAGGATTTTAAGAATAATTAAAAAAGAAATCCCAGTATAAGTAAATATACTAAGGTACCTAGAAAGAGTACTCTGAAGCTTATTGCCACAATTAATTACAGTGAAGGATGTAATCCCTCTTCTTTCTTTTTACTATCACCATGCAGTCTACTCATCCATCTGGAAAATCCAGTACCCAAAAATTTTTGAAGTTCAGTATTGCATGGTACCCAAAACTCCTTACCAGGGCATGCTGACTGACAAAAGCAAACAGTGGAGTTCCTTCATCTCTGGGAGGGGTATCTGTACAGTCTGGTTTTATGCAGTAGAACCAGCTAGAAATGGAAGATACAGAGAGAGTAGGAATTTAAGGAGCTTGATGTTAAGAAAAAGAAGAGCCAATATGCAGAGAATGAACACGGAGAAGAAAGACATTTGGGAAGTTCTATCAGGAAACACACAAATCACTGGCAACTCAATCAATGGAAAGGGTGTTGGAGATAGAGAAGGAGCAGAGAGCAACAGCATGCCCTAATAACCTGAGACCACTTATGTACCTTTCCGATTGATTTACTTTTGGCTGGTCCTCTTTTTCCATGCAGAGCGAGGATGAAAGAGACTGTAAATATAGGCTTACAGTACTGACAGACACTTCTTGTTTTCCTCACCATCCCACTAGCAGTGGGTTCACAATCGGGATAAGCCAAAGCAATGTGGAATGCTCACTTACGTTGTGTAACATTTATCCCACTAAAAGAAAAGCTCTATTTTCACAACACAGCCAGGGTAGCTGCTAATGCCAGCACAAAAGAGGCAGCAGGAATGTATGGTCTGGTAGTCGAGACCATTGTGAACTCACACACTGCTAGGGACAGGACCATTGTACTGTCACTCCAGGAATACTCTGTCAACAGAGAAATGCATGACTGGCTTTTGAGAAGCCATGGTTTATCATTTGCCAAACACTGCTTTGTTCTGATGTAATGCTCGTCCTTGCTCCTCCAAGAACACATCAAAGTGGTGTAAATCATCAGAAATGCAGATAGGGTACATATCTGTGTAAATCACTGCTGGTTACATAAACCTCTTCACTGGTGTGACACAGCCTGGAGGAAATTACAGCTTCTGAGCATTTTATGAGGAGGGTACTCTGCTCAATTCTTTTCAACTGGATGAATAAGAAGAACCAAGTGTTTGAACAAGACATGTCAGAAGTTTCCTGTAAAACTATTTCTTTAGTAGATAGTCTACAAAAAGCTGGTTTTAAATCTCCTGCCATGTCAGAAGTTAGTTATTAAATGAATCATATTGTCAATACAGAGACCTGCAAAAAAAACTTAGTTTATGCCATTTAAATGCTGTGGGAAAGACCATTAATTTGGTAGATGCAAAAATGGACTATTTCAGGTGCTGTTTAACTTATTTCCACTAAGGAGTTCCAAAAGTATCAGTAAACTTCGACAAGGCTTAGGATGGAGAAATAATGAGCCTCACTTCATTCAGCATTCCATTTACCCATAGATTTTTGACATGGAAATCATAAGCAAAGACTACAGTGGAAGTTGGTTTATAATTTAACTAAAGTACATAGATGTGTATATATATGTATATTGATGTGTGTGTTCATCAATACATATACACACATATATATGCCTATATATACATACAGAGATAGAGAAATTATTCCAGTGCTCAAATCTGTGGTGATTACAGTACAGTTTTTCTCTTAGGCTAAGACCAAAAAAGAGACAGGAAGAGGAAAAACATTGCATTGTCCACTGCGTTGTCCTGTGGCTAAAATATCTTTAATGAACATGAAAGCAGCTGATGAAGGCATCATATGCCATCTGTTCATGCAGCATAATAAAGCAGATAGGATGGCACATTTCCCTAATTTTTGTCACCTTTACATGACAAAATTTCTTTTGATCACCACAGCTGAAGCAACACCAAAACTAAATAACTCTGGAGAAATGTCTCAGCATTCCTAATGGAGGATAAGCAGAAAAATATCCCACAGCTTCCTGAGCAGCCCTCCTGTCTGAAAGTCATGTAGGAAGGTACAATCATTTACAAGCTGTACTTTCACTCAGATTAACCCTAGACAAAGTCACCAATAGCTCCATTTTTGGACAAGCTCTCAAATTGAAGGCCTTTGCTTAGTGCTTGGGCTTTGGAGGTCTGGATTAAGGTGTGGGCTGTGTGCCATACTTAAAATTCTATTTGAAAACCTAGTCTCCTTGAATCTCAGCATATCAAGGCAGTATGATTCACCTGGATATGGAGATGGTTACAGGCTGTGGCAGAAAGCATCTGTTGGGCCATGCTTCAAGGCAGAGCTTTGTCCTTTTACATTTACAGCCTCAGGGGAAACAACTGCTAGCAACTGTTCCCAGTACTGTATGAACTTCCAGTGCAAATAAAAACTGGATGAAAAGAAAATAAACTTTTGAAACTGCATCTTAGCCTTCAGTTTTCCATTTTAAGAAATATATAAATTCAAAAACATTTTAATCAGATCTAAAACTTGTCCATTTTTAACCAGTATTTGTCAGGAAATGTCTCACTGACTAAAAATCCAGGAAAGCACCTCTTGATCTGACTTCATAAAAAGTAGCTCTGGTAGTATGAATGTGCATTATTATTTTGGATTTTTTTTCTAAAACAGTGATTTAGACCTGTTGCATTGTTTGCATGCTAGCTACTAAACTATTGTGGAAGATAGCTCAAAAGATCAAATCTTTGCTACATAGAAACAAACCAGCTGTCTCATTCTTGTCTTTTCTATTAAGGGTTTTTTAAAAATCTTTTTTGGCAACAGAAATAATGTTATTGCTGAGAGGAAAATTAGTCTTGTAATAAAAACAACTTCTCACCCATTCCACCTATAAAATTTTTCATTCTTACAATAAATTCTTGTCAGGGAACTAATTAGAAAGTTCTTTAATTGATGATCATTCTGACCATTAGGGCATTTTCAATTTCTCACAGCATCCCAGATGACACTGCTACAGAAAGGCATAACTGAAAAGAGACTAATTGGAACAATTAATTGAAACAATATACAGTTAATTTCAATTATAAGAATCCCGACTGCTCTCTTGTCCCTTGTTGTGTGGCCTGCTGCACTGGGGTGATGTTCGCACAGACTCCTCAGCAAAAGCTGTGTGAAGATCCCATCTGCTGCTGATTATTCCTGTATTTACTATTTGTATTATCATAACACACATCAGCGCTATTGCTGCACACAGTTCCCAGTGTAAGGGGTTCTATAAAAGCAGAACAGGAAGATTTGTGACTGTAGACAGGAGCATGGTTTTGCACGCTTGAATTACGCATTCAGTCAGGAAAAATGTTAAGCCACAGGCTCGAATGCTTTGGATTTTAAATGTCCTCCTCACAGATTTCCTCAAGAAACGTCGAAGAGCGCTTCTAAGCAAGAGGTCTGTTTCCAGATAAACATCCAGCTCTGATACTTAATAAGCTCTGGGAAAATGTTCCAAATGTGCTTTTTACAGGCAAAGGTTTCATGCTCCAATTTGGAAGCTTACAAACATTGAGTTACAAAGTCTTACCACCTGTTCATCCTAAAGCGGGAGGCTTCTTGCTGTCATTTTCACAAGAAACAACTGTGTGTCACTGTCTGTGGCACCCTGCAAAAGGGTGTGTACTCATACCCTGTTGGCTGATCTCAGAGTGATCACACTCCCTTGCTCCACCAGTTTCTGCTAGCCATAACAACTAATAAAGTTATGATTCTGTCAAACGCATGCCAAGGCTTCCACTAATTTCTGTGGGGTTAGGATTTCCTGCTGCACCGTGTAGCGGATGCAGCAGCTTTTGTGCAGTGTGAACAAATATAATATTCACCTGCGGAAATTCTCCAGGTTGTAGCTTGAAACACCACATGACTCTTTCATCTTTATAGAGTTGGTTTTGACCCCAAGACTTTAGCAGTGCTACAGCTTCTTATGGGAAAATCTGTTTGATTTTTTATGCTAGCATTCATTTCCTATGCCGTGACTCCTAAGTCTGCTACAGGGATCTTATATAAACAGCCTATTCAGCAAGCTGTGCTGAGTATGGGACATGACTAATTATAATTTTATATGGTTGAGAGAATCAGGACTGTACTGTCAAAGAAAGGGCTGTCTGGAGAGCTACATTTATTCATAACATTCACCAATATTTTACCTCACTTTCTCATGTATTGTCCTCTCTGCAACAAAATAGAGAAACCATTCTTACTCACATCAAATTAATTTTCCTTTTTCTGTATGATTCCCCATGCCCTTCTCATGGACTTTCACAGCTCCCTATAGGAAATACCATAATTTCACAGTTCCCTTTGCAGGAAATACCATCTGAAGCTTTGTTTCACACTGACATAATCTCTTCTGCTGGTAGCAGAGTGAGCAACCACCCTGATTATCAACTGTATTAACAGTTCCTGGGCCTTTGAATCCCTGTGAAGACATGATCTGTGGAAAGCCTGAATAATGATACTGTCTTAAATGTATGCCAAATCCTAATCTTTTATTTTGCAAACCACTCACAGATCACTCTCTGTTGAAAAAGTAACATTCCTTTGTAAATGCAGGCTATGCAGGTGGGCTTTACATTGAAATAAACCTAGTCATGTAATGACTTTCTGAGTGAACAAGATTAACCCTAATGCCTGAGAACCTACATCAGGAATATGGTCTTGTACAATGAAGTGTGCCAAACATGTTTATTGAGACTGGTCATGTTGGTCTCATCGTAAAGTACAGTCTTAGGTAAGACAACGATGGTGCACTGACAACAGCTGGCTGCCAGACATTCCCCCAGTTGCTCTCTCAGTCCCCTTCCTCAGCAGGAGAGAGGACAAAAGGAAGATGAAAAAGCACCTGGAAGCAAAGCAGGAAAAGGAATTTACTCACTACTTCCCATCACCAGGCACATGTCCAGTGCAGGGCCTTGGCACCTGTAATGATCACTTGGGATGACAAATGCCATAACCGAGAGTGTCCCTGCATCCTCCTCTTTTCCATCAGTTTTTATTGCTAACCATGGGGCCATAGAGTATGATAGAATATCCGTGTGACCAGTTTGCATCTGCTATCCCAGTTGGTCACCTCCCAACCTCTTGCGCATCCCAGCCCTCTTGCCTCATGAGGTGGAGGGGTGGTTTGGAGGGAAGGCCTTGACACAGCAAGACAATACACATGGATAGTGTTCCTAGATCAACAGAAACTGTATAACTGCCGTGAGAACATGTCCTAGACCCTCTGTGGGCAAAGGGAAAATCTACATTGCAGTGAACTCTGCAAAATTCCATCTGTCAGAGCTTGGCAAAATTAAAAATCACAGGGAATTGAAAAATGGAATACAGGAGACTTCAGAGTTTAATTAAGCTAAGATATAAGATAACAGGCTACACACTGCCAAGCAGGTAGCACACTGCATCTTCAAACACAAAGGAGAGCTTTCATTGCCTTGTTTCCATCATTACTTTTCCACATTTTCACCTAGTCTACTACATTTCTCTTGGTAGAGAAACCAACTGGAATGTCCAGTACAATTGGCCCATAAATGAGCTTTGCTAAAATATCCACAGCTTCTGAGCCATTAAAAATCACTAGGAAACTGACTGCAGCAAAGGAAATACATTGTGAACTGAAAAATCTACATTAAATAGTATTTCATATTTTGTGCTCATGAATGCTTTCAAGGGTTGATGAGAGGGTCAGTGTTCTGTAAGCCCCTTGGCTCCTCTGTTGAACACAGCCTAAAGCTCAGGATCGGGGTAGGAGATTTCACAAATTGCTAAAAATCTGCCAGTAACATCAGATATGACTGAAATAGACACCACATATTTGCCATATGTTTATGTTCATATCTAGATACAACAGCACTCAAGATAGGTTGCTTTACATTTATTTTTCTCTTACCAATGCATTTCACTTCAGCATGTCTGCTATTCAGTAAAGACAAAAGAAAATTGAGAACTTCCAACTGTTCACACAAGAAGGAAGATAAGGACAATAAAATCTCATTTACTGGCATAAAAGGATTGATCACTCATAGAAGGAATTTGCTCTGTGATGTAGTCCTGTTGCACAGTTGTCTGTCTGTCAGCCAGCAGAGCAGCTGCTTTTAAAACTATAGTAACTATTATAACTGATGGTGATGATTGGAATCAATAATCTGATCTGCAATGCCTAGCTATGTGATCTTACATTTCCAAGGCAGTATTTAATGTTGCTCTCTCTTTATGTTTACAATACTATAACCTATGCAATATTTCAGAAATACTGATTTTTCTTTTGAGGCCTTTTGGCAAACTGAAATTTTAGGCATGTATTACTTCGATTATAAATAGCCCTCCTCAAGTAAGCTAACACAGCAGTCGCTTCTGTATATGATCATGAGTACTGTGTAAATTTAAAAAATTCTATAGAAGCTACAGTATTTTCAGCTTTTATAGCAGGCTTTGATGTCTTCCAATAGTCTTAACCAAAATGGAACATTCTTAGATAGTGGAAAATGTGTCGTTGTTTCAGCCCTTAATCCATTTTAGTTTGCTTGTGGGCTGTATGTACAAGAAACAAAATCCATGTCTCTGGTTGCCACACAAAATATTTATGGATGATTCACCCATCCAGATGTAATGATAGAAAGTCATCTAAGTGAGCAGCAAAACCAGACTCTGTACAAAACTGGACATCAAGTTTTGCTTTGTAAAAGATGTCTCTGGCAGAGTGTAGCACATGAAAAATGATGGGAACTTGGTTCACTGTCAGACCGACATTGCCTGTCTTTGGTGTGTGTCAACATTTGGCTCTTTGTTTATTCAGTAACTTGGTTATTGTGGTCAGCTGCCTACCCCACTCCTCCTCTGCTGATGCAGGTGTAGGCACAAGTCCTCTGTCTCTCCTTGGCACTCATACACTGCACTGGCAACATAAAGAACCTTGATAATTCAGTCGTAAAGTTGTAAACATAAATTGACAGAACTCAGGTGCATCTCTTGCCACCTTCACTATGCCACAGTGATAAAGGGCAGCCTTCTTGTCAGTGAGGCTGGTTACTATGCACCTTCTGTGCTTGTGGGTAAGACACAAATAATAAGAGCTGAAGAAAGTTACCCCCAGGGACAAGCCAGTATCCAGAACACAAGGCTAATCATACCTTTTTGTTGAAACACATTATAAATACGAACACGAGTAGATCAAGAGTTATTGCAGGAACTCAAATCTATGAGGAAAAAGAACAGTACAAAACCTGATGAAGAATCTGGGGCATGGTGCAGGCACTTCCATGCATAACATTTCATTATTTTTTTGAGCTTCTATGCAGACCTATGACCCACTTCGGTTCCCACTGAAATCCATGGCAGATTTAATAGGTGCTCTATTTTTTCATTTTAATAGGCACTCTATTTATAGAAAAATGTGTAACTTAAAACTATGTGAATTCTAGTCTTGCTTCACCTCTATTCCTCAAGGGCTACTTCTTACTGAAGAACTAAATACTATTCCACAGCATAACTGTGACAGTAACCATGCACAGTGCCTAAAATGCCTGTCATAGTATGTTCAGCATATTATCTTACACTGGAGAACAGACTTTATTCCCCACCTACTAAGATACCATGATCATAGTTTGTCATTAAGGCTGTGCCAGCTTTTGAAAGACCATCCATCAAAATAAAATCAAATTATTTTATACTTCTTCAACTTCCACCAACTGGTATTTGTCAAAGCATAACACTTTCAGAAAAGGCGCTGATGATGCATGAAAGCTGCAAAATGTGGAGCTGCTTCCCATTAGTACGTCTTCTACTCTCTTCTGCAGCAACGTCTTAAAAGTTGATTCTCTGATACACTCAACTTTTAAATTTTTTTAAGATGATCTGAAAAAAACCAAGCCTTTCCTGCTACTACATCTGGAAAATATCAAGGTCATTTCCCTACAAAGAAATTTCATTCTCTATATCACATAACTCAAAGTTCAGTTCCTATAATGGGCCTAATACAGCTTTCAGGACTTCAGAAAAAGTAACATCAGGCAAAAAAACCCCAACATATTTGTTTCATAAACCGAGCATTTATACAAGAGAAAAGAAAAAAAAAAGGAAAACAAAAAACCATCACTCAGATATTGTCGGGATAAATTGTAGTAGCACCTAAGCTTAGATTCCAGTTATTCCTATTTCTTGCAAATCAGTTCCTGGATCCACTGCAAGCCAGATTGGAACTCAGAAGCAGTGCCCACAACACCTGAGCTATGATGTGCCTCAGGAGGGGTGTAATTTGATGTTGAGCCATAGAGGTATATTCAAAGAGTGGTAGGCAGTATGCAGGGATGGCTGTAGAGGCAGCAAAGTGAAAGTCGGTGCTGCACTAGAATGAGTGATTTCACCCTCTCCTTCCTGCCCACAGCCACTTTCCCTCTCGTGCCTGTGCCATCGCTCATGTGGCCACACAGAAGGGCTGGAACTCAGAAGCTGCTCAGCTGAATGCCAGCAACAGGGAAACGACTGGGCTTTAGCCAGGTGGTCCCTCAGCCCGGTTCTCCATGTGGCTGCACAAACCTCCTGCTTGCAATGGGAGGCCCTGGGGAGGAGCAGCCAGGCACAGCGGCAGGCGCAGTGTCATCTCTTCTGGGGCAGCCTGCACCGCAGCTGGCTGAGCAGCCAGCGAGCTGCCAGTGGGTAACGCTGACCTGCAGGTCGGGTGTGCCTGCAAGCCCGACACAGGACAAGGCTGGCATAGCAGTACTTTAAGTGTGTGTTAGCCTGTCTTTAAGTAAAAGCCTTTAAACCTCCTCTCCATGGCCTTTAAAAGTATATGAATGACCCAGTCTACTGCACAAGCTTCCTAAATTAAAGTAGTTTTGTTCAAAAGGGCTCCAGAGCATTCTTTTCACTTTTCTTAACCTTTGTGTTACTGCTGATCCTCGTAAGTTCTTATGGGATGTGGATAAATGAGCTACAAAAACTACATAGGAGCTTCCTTTGCCTGCACACCAATCTAATGGGCCTCCAGCCAGCGCCGAACTGAAAACCCTTGTGACCTTGCTAGGGTGACACTGCGCCCAAGCTAATAAGCTATACGCAGAGGCTGAGTGTTCTGGGCTGGGCTTCACAAACATGCTTTTGAACTGGAGCTGGCTGGTGTCCAGGAAGCCTAGCACACAGGCAGAGGGCACTCGTGCAGGAGCTCAGCCACCCACAGAGACACATTCACGGTGTCATCAGACTGCAGGCTACAGCTTCTCTCCACAAGATCTCAGTATCTGCAAAGCCTCTATTTTACATTTCAACATATATGCAATGTATTTCACCTAACCTTCCCTTCTGAGATGATGGAAACCTTCTGCTTATACAAGCTATCCAGTCATCTTCTGGCACTGTTTACTCCCAATAAATCATAGGATTGACTTGGCTGTTCCTTGCTGCAGGGACCACCCATTTCCATGTGGTTTGAGGAATACTCCTGCAAGTATCATTGTTTTGCAAGGCATATGAGGCATGATGATGTCTCGTCCAGTTTGTAACTGCTATGTCTCACAAAGCTAAAATTTGGCCATATTTTTTATTCAAGAAACCATGCATTATGAAAGTCCTGTTCAGCTAAGCTTTTTTTTTAAGACAATCAATAAACCTATACAAATTATGACCATGTAATATAGTTAATGAGTGTTTTCATTCACATTGCTTCAATCACAGTCCAACATAAATAGAGGCTAATGTATTTTCTAACTTGGCCATCATTGGTTTTACCCAGTTCTTATTGCACACTTCAGCTGGGCTGTTGCAATCATTTACCACATCCACTGACACAAAAGAAAGTATTTTTACTTACTTGCATTATTTTATTAATACAACTGGGATGTAGCTCTTTAACTCCCCCCCTTCTTTTTCTCTCCTCTCCAAGACCTGTCAAAGCTGGACCCCTAAAGCTCCATACATCTGAAAACATGTAAGGTTATGCAAATAGAACACAAAATAAGTGTAGAAAAAGAAACCGAAAAGCAAGACTATTCTCTATGCATAAGAATAAAAGACTATACAAAGTACAGAGCAGAAAATGGCAGCTGTAATTAAATGTTAGCGAGTACTTCCAGCAGGAACAAGTAATCTAAAAGTCAGAACAGGAGTGGGAGGGAGAAATAGGCCTACTATTGTGTAAGTCAGGCAGAAATCAAAAGGTGGTATTTCAAGTGGGGAATAGGCACACCGTGTATGTTAGGCAGCTATTCTGACAACTTAGGTGTGTCTGGCAAACATCTGCATGCTAGATTAATGTTGAAATTTCCTTTGAGAAGAAAGCCTGTACAACTAACACATACAGTATCTCAAAAAGAAACTCAGAGATGCTTTCTGACTAAGCTATGGTATAATTCTGTGCTTTTACTGTGTAACATATATCTAATGGTAAAAAAGGCAAGTTAGGACTTATTTAATTTCACACCTACTTGGTCAGAAGCAGTTGCTTCATTTTTAGAAACTGTCTGTATTATTTGCCATTATGTATCTTGCAGCCTTCTCGGTTTTTATAATGTCTTATTTAAATTGGAATTAGGAAGTGTGATTCACAAGCTTGACACTGTGAAAATAAACTTCTATTTAAAAAGGTACCACTATTGATATGTTATTGAACAGCTGGAAAAACTCTATTGGCACCAAAAAAAATGTATTTAAGCATACCAATTAGCACAATGAAAGCAGAAACTTTCAAATTATTTAATTAAGCCGCTGTAGTTAATGGCTGAATTCAGTTGCCTGCACTGAAGGAAACAGCTCAGTTACCCAAAATCCAATAGCAAAAAATAGTCAATATTCTTCCCCTCTGGGAATGGGAGCAAGTACCAGCTGCCACACTGTATACATAACCGAGATCTGGCTCAAGGGCCAGTATTCAGATTTGCATAAGAATGAGCAAGGAGTGTTTTTAAACTGCCTACGTGACCCAGGAACGTAAGTGCTTGTAATGAGAGTTAAAACACGCAAGCTACACTCCCCTTTAAACTCCCCTTAACTTTAAACTCCCTCTAGGTATCTTTATCCTGACTCACTTAAATATGCCTCTAGGAGATGTCTTCGACAGGAATGGAGGGAAATCTGAGCAGTGAAGAACCCATTATATAAATGGAGGGATTTCCACCACCTCCAAGGAGGACAAGAGCTGGGCTTACATGTAAACAGAAGCATTCTTGCAAGATTTGCAGTTTAGCTGCATTTGATGTTAAGAAATTCCTGTTAATGTGACTTTGCTACACATTACACCAGTGCAGCATACTGCATCAGAAAAAAATAGCTTGTGGCCATGTTTTTAATATGCAGTGCAGCTAGTCTAGTCCATATGGGAACATGCACCAGCTCTTTACAGGGCTCTAGCTGTATCACTCAGAGAGAAAGGATCTTAACTGCTGCTACCCAAATTCTTTGCTCTGTCACACAGGTCCTGCCATGACATTGGGAAGGTTATTGAATCTCTTGTGCTTTGGGCTCCCTCAGCCTGTAAAGCTAAGGTAACAGAGCATCCCAACTCCCATCCCAGCCCTGATGGGAAATACATTAGAGACTACAAGCTTCTGTGCTTCTGATATAGGCCATGACTGATCACCGCAGTTACAACATTATCCTTAATCTAGGCCATTATGAGTAAATTAAGGCTCCTTTGTGTCCTCACTGTTTGGAGACACAATTTCGGTTCCAAATAAGGAAATATTCCTTAATTAACAAAGTATTTTCAACATCATATGTTTTTCAAACCTTTCAACATTTAAATAACAAAACAAACAAACAAAAACTAAATAAAATAAAGCCTAAGGTGACAAATATTAATTGAACTGAAATACTGTATCAGTTAGAAATGGCAAAGTAAATAATGCTGAAACATAAATACCTGAAACACAAATGCTCTGACCTTCTGTCAGAGATCAGTGTTTCTGTGCTATGAAAATGCATTCAGCTATCCTACCGTACTGGATGTTAATACGTAGGTCTTTCTTTAAACTCAAATTAGATTACAATGTTAGTAGGTCACAATGGAGGTATTGTTTTCATAACATGTGCTCTCCTGTGCAATTCTGCTGCTGATAACTATTCAAATCAAGGAATTTAGGTGGAAGTAGAATGTTATACCTTTTATGTCAAGCCACCTAACAAATTGAGTATAAAGAAACAATACTTTTTACATCAGCAAGTGCTCAAGTAAGTGTTTACTTGTGACATTAACAGTGAAGACAAGAACCTCAGGCATCTTTCTGGTGAGGCAAACTCTATAGAAACTTACCCAGTCTGACCTTTCAAATCAGAAGCGTGAGGTTCACCTCTAAAAATGAGAATAGGGGAAGAAGTGGCTTTGGCCATGAATGTTGTTTTACCATGTTGCCCCTGCAAACACAGTTTTGAGATGTTCATGTTTCAATGACAGAAAACTTGCATTTCTGCATAAACATGTTGGAGTTACTGAATGGAAAAGGTGGGACTGAGAGGGAAGTGAGATGTTTACATACTGTGCCAGCTCTCTGCCCTGTGGCCTGGTGCAGTGAGAAACTGCAGTACAGAACTCTACCTGCTACGACATGAATCAACCACTTCACAATAATTGCCTAAAGCTTGCAGAGGCCTCTAGTACAGGGCTAGATGTCACCTGACTTTGTTCCTGCTTTGCAATCCGCAAGTGCAAAAGTACCATGTCATGGAAAACTTTGCCTTGGAAACAGCAGAAGGCTGGGGCAGGAGGCTGGGAGCAATCTGGCTCATTCCCCTTCACCAGGGTTGGAGGCTGAAGTGGGACAAGCTGCACACGGGAAAGAGCAAGCTGCTGGCTGCCATTCTGCTCTCTGCTTCCTGCTCTCTGGCTAGCAGAGGGTGGACTTCATCACCCTCTGCGTCATGACTGCTACCAGTAAGGAGCCCAGTTGGCAGTGTGTACACGGAGCATTTTATTCACAGGACTCAGATCCTTTTGACTTCTGGTGTGAGCTTTTGCCATCACATTCGGATCAATTCATCAGGTGAATCTGTGCATAATCCTAGGACTGCTTCTGCCACACACAACAGCTGTAACTGAAGTCTTCACCTCTGCTGAAGTGCCCTTGAAAATTTCTTCATACATTTGACAGGCATGCTGTAAGCATCTGGCTTGTTTAACCAGGAATAAAACCACGTCATTTAAATTTGCAAAGGTACCCTCACAGCCTCTCAATCTTGTCCAAAACATAAAACAAATGTAAATGCTTAGCATAGTTAATTGCCTCTCCATAAGGCTTAGTGCATCTTAAATATCAGGTGGAAAACTGTAGAAAACAAACTAAAGAGCCAATAATGTCCTGCTGTTGCAGAAAAAGACCTGGAGTGTCCTTTGCTGGAAGGCTTTAAAAACATGCTAAGACATGCTTTTTCCTATGTCGAGAGCACCCTAGGAATATCAGCCTTCTCTAGAGGTAGGAGTTGGATCAGATGACTCTGGAGGAGCAGTTCTAGCCCAGGTTTTCTGTAGGTCTGTCTTGCACCACTCACTGCCAGCTGCACTTAGCCAGATGTAAGTTTAAAAAGGCAAATACTAACATCAGCCTTTGCTCACCCCCAAGTCTGATAGAAGTCTCACTGGAAGCCTTAAAAAATTCAGTAAAGATTATGATCTTATTTATTATGTGATAAGGATTAATTATTAATAATCATTAGTAATGATGAAAGCAGCTATGAAATAATAAGTGTTAATTCTGTCATAGTGGTAAGACAATTCTCTGATGATTTACATCACTATATGTTTCTAAGGAGCAGCTACACTTTACATTTACAAATATTTCTTTTTTGAAGTTTTTTCTTCACTTGGGATGATCTGTCTCCAGCTTACACACAGAATGTTATATACTACCTTCATGCAGGAAGACGTGCAGCTGCTACCAACACGTTTGCAACACTGACAGACCACTTCAATTCATGGATATTACAAATGCTTTTTGTTCAAGTAATGGACTGAACTATTAGCAAACTCTTCAAAAATAATTAGTTGAGTGACCATATAAGCACTTCCCCAGCTGCTAATGCAGAGCTAAACATTACAACATCCTTAGCCAAAATTGGAGCCTGGGAAGAAAGTTTGTTGCTTCATTTATAGCCATACTTAAATCAGAAACACAGCACCTAGCTATACCCAGGCACCTGCCAGGTGTGCCTTTGGCAAGATGCTGCTCTGAGAATTGTTTCGGCCCACAGCTGCATAGGGGTGGAAAGCAGAAAACCTGAGATGTTGACTGAACCAGAGGCCTGAAGTTCAATTGCATAAGAAGTCCTTAACTTTCAGAGTAAGTAGCAAGATGCTTCTACTTAAGGTCCAAATATAGAATCTGTACCCCAATATAAAGCACATATGTGTTGACCTTATTGAAGAACCTGTATTTGAATTGAACGAATGGGGAAAAGCACATCTAAAACTGAATAGAAAATACTCATATCAACATTTCCTCAAACAGGTTGAGATAGTATCTCAGTTAGAAAGTGTCATCCATTTGGCGCAGGAGAAATTCAGCACTTCACCACCCAGGGAGGGTTGGCCCTGAAACATAGAGATGCTCCTGCTTGACAAGCCTCAGGATGTCTGGGAATATTTAGGTGCTTACGCTTTTCAAACCCAAGGCTTTCTCACTCAGATACACTGCTCCTGGGGACCACTAGACCAGAATCACCTTCTGAGACAGTAACTGCACTGGGAAGAGAAAACAAATGAAACAGGGCTAAGGACTCCATGGTGCAGTGAGGCAGCAAGAAGTGGATAAACAACCAGGGCAGCTTAACATGGCAATTGCCTTCCTGCTGAACCAGTCCTGTGGCCGTCCCTCAGGCTCATATGCACGAGTTCCTTCACAGAACTGTCGCAAAGCTTAAATTATTGATATCTGTGGAGCACAGCCTGCCGGTAGGTACCAAAGAACGCTCTCCCTGCAAAATAAATATGAAAGAGAGTAGATCCTGCAGCTACTTAAAGCCTGCTGACAAAGTTCTGAGTCTTGCTCTGATCTTCACCCTGCAGATGGGCCTTCCAGCTGCAGCTGAAAAGCAGCACACAGCACCAAGCCTGGTCACATTCCCATTTTGCAGTTGAACAGCCATGTTCCCAGGCTGTAGTTTCTCGCTGGGGCTGCTTATTTGGAGCCTAATACCATTTCTGAGCTAACTTTCAGGTTAAAAGCAGGTAGTCTCATTGCTTGTTACCTGCTTAGAGCACTGTAACAACCATGAGCAAGGGTAAACTATCAAGTACTAGCCGTTGAAACCAGCGGACAGCCTGGAGACGAGTGCATGACGCAGCAGACCTTGGAAACTCACGCACTTTGAAACGTACATTTCCTGCTTTTTCCCATCACAGGAATGACTAGCTAGCAAAACCATCAAAGATGAAACAAGTGTGGTTTTTCTTGGCAATTTGCACTAATGAATGACCTAGAATTTCTAATTCCTAACAGGAGAGGAAAAGGATCAGGAATTTTCCCAAGATATTTTTGGTGTTTTTCCCTGGAATGGGTTAACATCACAAGGGCTTCGGCTATATCCAAGCCAAATGCAAGCGACCTTGACTTTCATTTTTTTTCCTCCAAATAGCCCAAGTAAAGCCCAGATAAGCCCCACAGCTGTATTCACCTGCCGGAATTAGTCAGAAATAGAGTGTAACACTAGCATAGCAACAAACGGAGTGAGATACACAGGAAGAAGAAACAGGGTAGGGTCACACTGGACCTTTCATGCACGCTTGATGCTTGCACAACAGATAAGTACTGCAGTGCACTTGAATATGACAATGAAGATGATAATGAGAACTTACTGAGTAAACAACTGTGAGAGAAAGATGAGGCATGCTGGGAAAACCAGAGCAGAAAGCACGGTTAAATTCAATGGAAAATGAGATGAGATAGACCCTTATCTCACTGAAGCCACTGGGGTTCATGATCCTGGCTGCAAAGATACATTTCAGTATGATAGCCCGTAGGAACAACGTGACTAGCAGCTGTAGAAGGATTCATGAAGATGATGTAGAGAAACAGATTGCTTTTCTTAAGCTCTTGAAATAACTAGCAGCTGGAGAAGCTCATCTACGTCACCTACTCTGTCCAGCTCCACTTTGCAGGAATGCTCATGGCCTCAGTAACCCATCTGCAGTGCCACTGCACTGCCCTCTAGTTCACTGCACAATTACTCTCATTGCAAGAAACATTCTCTTATGACTTGAGATTTTCTGTTTCAGCTTCAGGCCATTGCACCTTGTCTTTCCTTCTTCTGAGAATGTGGGTAATTCCCTCCTTTCATTTATACTATTATCTCTGTAATTATTTATAGTCTGTAACTGTAAATCTCCTGAGTCCTCTATTAACACAGTTCTTTCAGTGTTTTTTTCTGCGGTCTTACTTTTCTATCATCATCCATTACTGGCTTTGTATCATCTCTATTTATAATAATTGTTATGATACGGGAACTTGGGTGAATTCACCATTCTAACTGTAGGAAAATCACACCCATATGAACCAGAGACTCATAATTTTAATACTATTACTTGAGAAAAGGTAGTGTGTTTTATGTGGCAATGAGATTCAAAAAGCACAGGCAACCTCATTTTCAAATGGCAAATCACACATCCTAAACTTGGAGTGTAGAAGCAAAGCTCTGAGAATTCTCAGAATGAATGTCCAAAATACTGCCATTTCCTTCAATCATATGCTAAGAAATACAAGAGCAAGCAATTTTTTGCTGAATTAATAAATAATAATGAGAACATCACTCTGAAAGCAGACTCTGATAATAGAAAATAGTAACAAAACCTTTTCTCTAGGTGACAGTGATTCCCTTTAACATATATCAATAAAAATTCAGAATTTGAATAGTGGTGTGCATTTTCCTGAAAATAAGCCAAGAGCTCCAATAATAATAATAACAACTACTGGGAAAGGCACAGATAGCATTTATTCTACAAAACGGTTGATGTATTTTGAAATTTTCCTAAGCTTTCATTTTTGAAAAAAAAATATCTGACAATGTATTAACTGCCATTCTGAGGACTGAACCATCCAGTCACTACTTCTACTGTATTTGCTACTGAATTACTTGAGCTCTTGCCAAGCGTCGATAAATATACCCCCTGGAAGTGCTTTCTGTCAGAGAGGGACGTGTTTTCCTTCATTTTACTGGGCAAAAAGGCATCGAAAAACTGATCTGCACAAGAACATTTGAAAAAGATTTCTACAAAGCCAAGCCATAAACTGAACCTAGATATCCTGAGCTGCTGTTCAGTATCTTCACAGCAATACTCTTAGAAAAAAACAAACAAGGTAAGTGCAGTTGAAAAGCCTAAAGAATCACTTGTTATCTGCAAATAAGATTTCTCTTCCTGTAACAGGAGATGCTATGCAGTATTGACACTGAAACTAACTGCACAGATCATGATAAAATGGATCTCCAAGGAATAACAGAGAGATGATAAAATTGCAACCATGACAAAAACGCAGCTTTGAAAAGGTACTTACCTATATTTTAAAGAATTCAGGTAAAATGAAATAATGGTTATGACAGTGCAGTAGTTTTGCATACTAATAAAGTGACAGACTTCAGGAAAAAAAAAGATCAAAATCAATCTGGAATAGAAAGATTCTAATGGGATAGAGTTGGAGTCTGATATGGGCTACCAGACAGGATGGCAGGCACAGCTCTACAGTGTTACATGGGAGAAAGATATGTCAGGGCCTTGTTTTTTTACTTGGACTTTCCATAGACAGAAAAAAATACTACTGATTGCTGTCAGTTCTGGCTACTTCAGTACATGAGTGATGGCTGTATCTTCACTAGGAAGCAAATGAACCAACACTACTGTGGTTGAGTTTTGTTTTCTATTAAGTTTTCCCCATCAGATCTGGTAAAATCTGATTTGAATGATCACCAGCCAACCCACTTTACATCGAATTAAATGAACAGAATTAAGTTGTCTATTGTAAAAGACCAAATTTTAAAAACTTGTTCAAGAGTTTGCAATTCCTTCAAATGCCCATTAAATGAAGTAATAAATAAAAAAAAAAAAAGAAAGTGTGCATATGTTGAATATGAGACTAGGACTAAAGATCCTGCAAGTATAGCTCTATAACTAAGTTAATACTTGATTCACTTTTCAACAGAACAATGCTGTCAAGTGTAGGATGGTTAAAAGAAAAAAAAAAAAGAAACAGAACAAGTGGAACAGAGGTGAAACTCCAAAGATCTTGCAGTGGCATGGACAGTCTCTATCATAAGATGTGCTCTGGAAGAACAAAATCAACATTGTTTATATTTAAGGAAGACAATGGGAGAAGTTTCTCCAACTGCTCAGCCAGTCATCTACTCAATACATCAGTCTCAACTTCAATAATATACTAAGTTTTAGAACAAATAGGGAATAGAAAACTTGATAAACTTCATGTGTGCTTGGAAAATGGGAGACAGCAATTGGGATTTACCAGAATTTGATTGTACCCAGCTAACTTCAGCCTTTCTTTCAATAAGCCATCTGAATTTTTTAACTAATTATCTAGATCAAGTCCACATGTCACTCAGTAAAGAGTCTAAATGAGATGAATATGGGAAACTACTAGTTAAGCAGCAAATGCTGGCAATTTGTACAAGACTTGCCAGATGGGGTAACATACATAGCTTAGAGGGTATATGAGGAGTAATTGTGAAAAGAAAACTTTAGGATAAAGGAGGTTACAAAGAGATGATTGGCCATGGGACCTAATCACATAGTATTATCACCAATCTTAAACATCATCACCAACAATCTAGCCACAGAAATTAGAAAGGAGGTTAACAAAATTAAGGACATGAAGTTGGACAGCACACTTTAATAAACAACTGACATATAAACTAAATAATAAAAATTGCATAAATGTCTATGTATGGCCATGGAGAAATGTCCACTTCTCCCCTTTGATTATAAACGTAAACTTGCTACTCAGGATAAATACTTAGGGCAGGTAGGTATGTACAGCAGAGACCATCTGATGCACATCAGATGGGAGAGCCAGGGAGAGCCAGAGGGAGAGCACAGGATGTCAAGGTACTTCCAGCAAGGAAAATTACCAATGTCAGCTTAAAGTCAGCATAGAAGACTTGAAAAAGCCCTCCTGTGGAGCTCTTCTCCATTTACCTTTCTGTTCAGTCAAGCCCAGGAAAGGGGAATTCAAGCTAGGAGAGGGCCTGATGATCCCAATCACGATGGCTGGAGGAACAGTCTATCAACAGTGAAGAACCCAAAAGAGTTTGGCTAGTTTAGCTTGGAGAAGAGAGAGCTAAGAGAGGACAGGGAAGAACGTCAGGCAAAGTCACTAAACACAAATCAATGTCAGTCTCAGAAACAACAGGAAAAAAGCTAACAGAATAAACAAAATCTGTGTGGAAATTAGAAGGAAACTAGGTAACACAGAAACAAGACATCAGGGTCCTCTAGATAAGGTTTACAGTAAACATCATTGTAAAGAAAAAATAATCAAGAAACCTTCCTTTTCCTTCTGAAAGCAGTTGTAACAAGGAAACCATTGACCTTACAAGGATAGAATATACTTACATCTATCCTATCTGGGTATGTCCTAAGATGGTCCAGGCCTAAGAAACCTGATTTTCAACCTGCAGAATTAAAGTTGGAGTCTACGTACTGCTATAGGCAGACACATTTTATTATACACATTATACTACTGAAGTAGATTAAAAACTGTATTTCATGGCATTTAATTTCACAGAAGCAATTTCCTTGTAAGCAAAATCTAACAATATTTCAGTATGCAGAACAATACTATCTTGCATATAGATGCAAAAGCATTGGGTACCGATCAATGTAAGTTAAAATTTAAAGGAGTGCTGTTATACTGCATTTCCTCAGTTTGTAAATCTGTCTACCACTTCTTGCCAAACACCACCTGCATCAGAGACAAGCTTGACCATTTGCCTGTTGAATATTACACCTCTTCCCTAACAAGACTATCCAAAAAAAGACTGTGAAACTTAAACATATGGGGAAGAGGAAGGGCTAAGGAATGAAAATGGCAAGAGTTTACAACACTCTTAGTGATGAAAAATGATATTTGCATTTAAAATGTGAGTAGGCAATGCAGAGTGTAACAACAGATCATTTTTGTGAAAACCATGGGACATGGAAAACACAATCCACTGTTAAGTCCCAATAACTGATGAGCACAGGGCAGTTCTCTTACCATGTCCTTAGTTTGTTCTTTTTTTGATCAGCAAGTCTCACAGTCTATCTGCAAAGAACAGTGAGAATTTCCCTAGCATGGTTCTCTGCTGCTTATGCTTATACAGAGGTACACACTGGTTTTCTGAAAAGTCTGCTTTTGTGTGAACCAAGAACACATCCAGGGATTTTTATATTCAGGGATATTCTGAATATAAAATATATATACACTGTATTCTGTTTCCACATCATCCTTCAAATCTAAACACTCCCAAAATAATGCAAGAACATCATGGCCCACTCCAAGCTTGCCAGTAATGTCTTGCTGCCCCTTCTATTTCCTATGCTCTACAAGCACAACACTGCAATCCTAAGTTTTAACTCAATTAATCACATTTCTTATTTTTAACATACACCACATCATTTTTCGTCCTTAGTAAAGAAAAAAACAAATATTAATATCCTTCTCCACTTACTATAGAGTTTTTTGGAACACAAATTCCAGGTTTCCCATGTGCATGCATGTGTACTTCCACAAAGGTGAATGTATGACTGTTAATCAGTGTACATTAAAGAAAAACAAACTTCAAATTCCTCTTTTTCCACTGGAAAACTTTACAAACATGCATTTCTGGTGGAATTTTAATATGTATTCATACTAGCAGGTCATCTCACAGGAAAATCTTATCAGAATATACTCCAATTTACTTATAATAAGCCTTGCAGTATCAGGAAGATCAAGTTTTATTTAGTTTTTTACTAAGCATACAGAATTGGTGTCACATAAGGGCATGATATTCTAAAGAGTTTCTTATTTCTAAAGATAAATATAAAAAGTGCACTGCTGCAAAATTGGTAAGAGTGTATTTTGAAGCTACATTCTGTGTCACATCTAATAGAAATGGAAGCTCTTTTTTTTTCACAAATAGAGTTTTATCACATACTACTGGAAAAAAAAAAAAAAAAACCAAAAAAGGATAATGGAAATTTGGTTCCAAAGCATGACTTAAAATTCTCCCATTTCCAAGCTTACACACTGCACAGTGCCACCAATGAAATAAGAACTTGAGTTTTGAAAACAAATTAAGTACTTCCAAGGTTCTGTTCCTAACATGGCATTTTCCTTCCTATTATGAAGTCTTCTAATACTGTAACACTAAGCAAAATGCATCTGTGTTCATATCACACATGCTCACGAACAGGGGATCCCTGTTAATAAGCAACCATACAAAGAAAACTGACAAGTTTCACTGAAAAGTTTGTAGCACAGAGGAGGAAATCCTGTCCTCACAGAAACCAGTAGAAAATTCCAGTTGATGCTGACATTGGGAATTGTATCCATTGTTTTAGCCACTGTGCAGAATAAAGCCAAAAGAAGTAAGTATTTTCTAGCCTCCTTCACAGATGATCTATACATTCCTTGTACCACGAATGACTAAAAAAAAATTTTTAAGTGGATTAAAATCACCAGTGAAACTTAAGTTTTGCCTTATTTTTACAGTTCAGATGATGATGGTGGGAAGGGTAAAGGGGACTTTTCTGTGAGTCCTGATTTACTTCTAGGTATCCTGATAACACAGGAATGGTGCACTTTTACTGCAAAGTTATGTATGTGTTTCTTTGTTCCCCTTCTTTTTGCGTAATGCTGCAGACAAAACACAGAACATGGACATGAGTGGGGCTTTTAAACAAGAGTACAAACCTTCATAGAGTTTGCAGAGAAGCCTTCAAAAAA
>VYXC01007756.1:207145-248302 GCA_013397175.1 Platysteira castanea
AGCCGCCTTCCCCCGGGGCCCCGAGCGGCGGGAGCCGTGAGGGGGAGCCGAGCTCCGGGCAGCACATCTGCCGGGGGCCACCCGCCGCTGCGGGAGGGGTCCGGCTTCCTGATCGATGCTAAAGGGGAGGGTCTGAGGGTCTGGGGCTAACGCGGGAGGGCCGGGGAGGATTGAGGCTCTGTTGTGGAGTGGGAAAGAGGAGCGCTTGGGAAGCTTGCGGCGTTAAAGGTGCTGTCAAACTGCGGTGCAACTTAGGCTTTGTGTTATCCAGCGGTGTTGGCATGGCTCTAGTTCAGGGCCCCGGGTAACCACCACGAGGGATCTCCACCTGGTGGCAAGGCTGAGTCCTGCCGGCTCGCGGGGCTGGGCGCTCGCCAGTAGCGCTGCTCGTGGCCAGCTCCAGGCCTGTCTCTCGGCGTAGAAGCTGTTGTCCCTGTGGCAGGGGTCCTGCACACTGAGCCCGTTGGATGGTCATTTAATAATATTTTACTCTTAAGAGGGGATAGTAATTACTTGGCTGACTCCCTTCTTCCCTGAGGAGCTGAACTCCAGCCTACTCTCCCAGATAGGAGGTGGGCAGTTGAGGTCTGCATTGTCGTGTGGCTCTTAAGTCTCCCGACTATTGTCCTAAAGTAGGCCTAAGTGTCTGATCTTGGCGGTGTTTCCTGTAACTGTGTGCAATAGTTCAGACACCAGGTTTGTCGGGTAGAGCCAGCACGTTGTTGTATCCAGTCCTCATACAAAGAGAGAGAGGAGAAATGTCTGCCTAGTTACCTCTCATCTCCCGTGTCGGTTGCTCCCATGCCTGGTCCACAACAGACACGGTTAAACAGCTGTAGAATGAAGGAACAAGCTGGCTGGCACTCAAACTGCTACTGCACTGTGCTTGGAAATCATCACAGAAGATATGCAGTGGAGGGTAACTAGTAGACTAGCTAACCAAGTTATTCTGATTGTTCCTTCAGTTTGAGTTAGTGGCCCCATCAGCTCTCTTCTAGTAGTTGCAATTGCCAGGGTCTGGGAAAAGTCTAAGCTAGTTCCTATGTGAGCTCTCGAAAGGTTTCCCAATCACGGTTGGAAGCTTTTCTGGGACTTGGTGTCAGATGACAGTACACAAGTGTCACATGTTTGAAGCTGCCCAGACAAGTAATCTGGCAACTTGCTTGAGGGGCTGAGACTAACAGTGATAGCAGAGAAATGGAGAAAGGTAGTTTAACTTGGGTAGTCAGTGTAACATGAGCCAACTTCTAGTAGGTAGTTACCTGGGAGCAGTAAAATACTATGTGTTAGCAGTCACAGGCTCCGATGTTTGGAAACATCAGAGGTTTCTCTACATTTTTTAGCCTAAGCCATATTCCTAGGAAGAGAAAATGTGTGAAGGTGCTTCTACTGTATGAGTAGCACATAAAGAGAAGCTTTGAATTAGTGGCTAATTAATGCTGATCCAAAAATCATTAGGTGTCTAGTGACTGAAGGTGCAACTGAGGTATGACTCTGTTGCTCAAATAACAGTGGATTAGATTGGTAGTGCCTAACTAAATGGTTACCTGGCATTGTAGAACTGTGCATGGTGTAAGAGAGGGAATCAAAGTTACTGACTGCACGTAATCTTCATCTTAACTGGAGCTCATTTCAAGTGGCCATCAGAGTCTGACAGACATCTTCAGGAGCAGCAGCAAATGCTGACCTTTACCTTTGTGCACCTGTGTAGGTGTTAGGTCTTGTTGAGTTTTACTTGTTTGTGGGCTATCAAAAGTAGTTGCTCAGACGTTTCTCTTGGCTGCAGAAGCAATGATATCTTCTTGGAATGGCTTTTTGTTTGGATTGTAATTGTAAAGTTATAGTCATTACTACAAGTTCATCTCTTGTTTCTGTTAGCCTTGTCTGTAGCTTCCCTGTAGCATTTGGTCAAAATGATGTCATGTTTGTAAGTCACAATGTACTAGGCAGCCTTAGCAAGCCTTTTCTGGTTATTCTAGCTTGAAATAGAGTAACTAAGGACCATGGAGTTATTTTGGGATCTCCTTAGTGGCAGGCTTAATCTAATATCTCTGTATGCTATTTTGGGAAAGGTTGACTGTTCTCACTCTGAATGCCTGGATGAGAAAGTCCTGAAACTAGCAGGAGTCAGTTGTTGCATATTTTATGTTGTAGTACAGTAAAACCTGAAATATGTAACCAGGGCTCACAACTCTAACCTTCTTATAGAGGTTGCTGGACAGGAAGGTATCAGGCTTAGAACAAGCTGCTAATTGTGGCACCTACTCCCACTCTCAGGTGGCTAGGGTGTGCCGTCTAGCACAAGGCAAGCTAATTGATTGACAGCTCATGACCAAGTAGTAGCAGCTTTACAAAACTACACTATTAGAAAGCACACGCTGATGTAATTCCCGACCAGAAAAGGAAACGGGATGGAAACAGTAAACACAAGAACTGATGTTCTGATTTTTGGTACTTTTTGAACATAGTTCCTGTGAAAAAAGTTCTTAACTTTGTTCTTACAAGTGGGCTACTGCTTTACTCTGCCTGTAACACTACTAAAACATCAGCAGAAGGCAGTAAGATGCTGTTTCACCTCTTTGATCGTGAATTTATGTGGGACATTCAGTAGATAGAGTTGCTCATATTGTTCTTGCTTGCACTGTCCTGCATTTGTGAGTGCCTCGTGCATGGTGGCTAGCCAGCATGATGTGAAACAGTTTCTACATGGAAACTGTCTTGCATTTTACACATCATACAGACAGGATATAAAATAGGAAATAATACTCTACTAAAATTTGGTGCCCTTTGAGCTCTGGAATGCCAGGACAAAGCATCCTCACTAAATGATGCAATAAACCAAGAAGGATCAGGAGTCTTGCATGATGCTGTAGTCATGTGCAGCCACTACTGATGCACAGTCTTACACACTTGCCTGCACGCATTAAGTGGAACAGCTCTGGCTTAGCTGCTGAAGATGCAGGCTGCTGCTTTTAGTGACAGTTATGACAGGGCTTCCAAGGCAAAGCACGTCCCCTTGAGGGATGGGGTCATACAGCTGTAGAGCTGAAGGTACTCTGGAAAATGCACTCTTAAGGATCTTGCAGGAAGCAGCACCTTTCTCAAATGTACTAACAAATCAAGACTTAGCAGTTGTGAGACAATGGACTTGATTCCAGAAGGAAGTGATAAATTACTTTTCTCTTCTTTTAGTGTATACCAAGGAATGTCTCTGGGTGCCACTGTTTGAGGAGTAACATAAAGCATGAAAACTTCCTCAGCTACAAAGCAGTTATATAAGCTACCTTTACAGATATCTTGGGGATTCTGCTGTAATGTGTTAGCAGCAGAGCATTGAAATGCTGATCCAGCTTGACATTAATCAAATGTAAACTCAGTTTGCTTAAAGTTTGAAGAGTTTTGAGAATGCAGTGCTAGGTGCGAGACAGCAGAGTCATTGTGGGCACACGTTTTTGCAGACTTGACCCTGTCTTGAAGAGGAAAACTGAGTAAGAATAACACTGATACTGTTTGCTGCTGTTTAGCAGGTGGACTGTTATGGTGCTTAAACTCTGCCCTTGTACTGTGAAAGGAAAGCTTTTGGCTCTACCTTCATGATTGAATAAGGTGACTGCAAAGATTTGGAGCTCAGATCTGGTTTCATGCTGATGTTAAGCTGTTTATTAAGCTGGGTAGCTTCTTGATCAGTGGGGAAAGCAAGAAAGTATTGCTTAACAGTATCGAGGCTTAGGCTCCTTTTTTCGTTGAAGGCGCAAGAGCAAAATGTGAGGAATCCCAATTTGCATGTGGTAATGGACGCTGTATTCCTCAAATCTGGAAATGTGATGGTGATGAAGACTGTTTAGATGGCAGTGACGAGAGTGCTTGTGGTAAGTAATCAAAATATTACCTCTATAGTAGTAGTACTTGCTAGTTGGAAGTGGGGAGGTAAGAGTGGATAGCTGGAGAGATGCTTATCCTGTCTAGCACTTCTGGCAGTTGGAATACAAAGAAAAATTCCTTAGAACAATCACTTTTGATTCCTTGTATCCACCTGAGGCAGTTGAATTTTCTTGAGTGTTATCTAACTCTCCTGAAATGGCAACTGAGGCAAAGCTTGTGACCAAAATTCTTCACATGTGAGAGTGATGACTGACAAGAACAGAATATAAGCCTGTTCTGAGTTGTTTCTTGAATACATAATAGAAAATGTTTGCTATTAGCACTCTGCTGTTGGCTATTCCATGGTTAGAAGCCCTGTTTTGTATGTGAAAGTGATTCTGCTGAGTCTCCTATAAACATTGAGTCTAGCTTTGGCTGCCAACCCTTGCTTTAAGCAGACACAGAAGCCAAGACAGATGACTAGATTTACTTGGAGACGAGGCAAAACATACTCTATAGCCATCACTGGTGTGGTTGAACTGCCAGTCTCATCAAGCAGACCTAAACTATTACACTAGAGTTACATAGTGTAACCATGCTTCTGTAATGACAAATCAAATGCCTTGACTATAAACTCAGTACAAAACCTAAATACTAATATCAATAAACCTTACTTTAACTCAAGTCTATTTGAAGCAGCCTGCTAATACAGACTAACCTGCTTAGTCTCCTTAGCCATAGAGGTCCTTCAGTGCCTGATTACAGGAATATAAATGTTTCTCTGTACACAGAATAACTCTGTAGGAAGTGTTCAACAGCACTGTTACTAGGTTGGTGGGGGAAACCAGACCTCGACAAACCAAGAATATTGAATAACTGTCTTAGGGCAACAAAGCTGATCCATGTCAGTGATGAACAAGCTAAGCTCTGGTCCCTAAATAAGTGTCTTTTTCTCCCTTGCAGTGAAGAAGACATGTGCCGAATCTGATTTTGTGTGCCTCAGTGGTCAGTGTGTGCCTAACAGATGGCAGTGTGATGGGGATCCGGACTGTGAGGATGGGTCTGATGAGAGTTCTGAACTGTGCCGTAAGTGAACCTGGCATGGTGATGTAGGCAAGCCTGTGGGGAGGAGCATTTTGACTTCTTGCCTGCTTGCAGTCTGACTCTCCTTCTGAAGGAAGGATGAACTTGTCTTGGGGAGCACCCTCCTAAGTGCTTGGCCATATCAGGGTCTTGAGGAGACTTTTCAGTGCTTAAAAAGATGTAAAACTGAGTGGGTGCTCTGCAATTGTACTGTTAAGAGATAGCAACTACAAGGTTTTACTTACAGTCAGAAGCAGTGAGCAGAACAAGGCAGGCCTGACCATCACTGTGGCTTGCCCACCAAGTGATTGCTGTTCTCCGAGGCAGCTACTTTGCACGTGCCATCCCAATACTATCAGAGCTATCTGACTACATACTGGGCGTGGGAAGCAGTAGTGCAGAAGCTTAACTGTGAGGTCTCAGGATTAGCACTTCTGGTCTGAAGTGCTGTAACTCATCAAGGAATATAGATCCAGGAAGTGTCATTTCCCTGTATCAATAGGACCCACAGTGGGGAATACTTCAGCACCAAGTCCTACTGCGCTTTGGCATTACTCCTCCCTGCTACTACTTGTTGTAGCTCAAGCTGCTACAGTGTAATTGGCATGCAATCACGAAGTTACCGCTACAAAGGTACCCTAAAAGTACTAATCTATCAGAAATTGGAAGCATCTTTTTTTACTGAACGCCACAGAATAGTATAGCCTTTTCCATTAATTTATACAGATGTTGGCATCTAAATAACTGCAACTTTGTCCAGACCTGAAGCCTTTCAGTCTCATTTTTCAGGACAAATGCTGAAACCCAAGATCAGTAGGTCTTAGATTGAACTTAAACTTTTTTTCAATAGATACAAGAACATGTCGGGTAAATGAAATCAGCTGCGGTCCTCAGTCAACTCAGTGTATCCCTGTGTCCTGGAAATGTGATGGTGAAAAAGACTGTGACAGTGAAGAAGATGAGCAGAATTGTGGTAAGGAGAGAAATGGCGGCTGCGTAACTATTTGAAATTGACTTGTCTGGAAAGTAGCTAGCTGGGCAGTACACCTGGGAAGATAAATTTTTCATAGTATCAATATCTCTCATAGTATCAATATCTCTTCATCTTGTTTTGCAGCCACTTAAAGCAAACTTTTTCTGACACTCCTCTGTCCTGCTAAGTTAAGAGCTACAATAATGTAAGCTATTTAATGTGTGTCTTTCTTCTCTGCTGGTTTTGGCAGTAGCCATAGGTAGGCTTAGTCACCTGGCAAGCCAACTGTCGGAACTTGTTCTCTGGAGAGTTTCTGACATCGCTGCTTACGTTAACAAATTGTCTCCTGAAAGTGTAGTAACAACTTTTAGCTAAGAGCATAAAATCTACCTTATAGCCCTATCCTGAAATATCTGTGAAGCAGGATTTCTGGTGTTTTGGTGGCAAGGTGAGGTGGGTAACTTGAGGCTGGTACACAAGTAAAGCTGTCACTGCAGCATTAGAGTGTAGCACTCCTGGCTTATTCAAAAGAATTTGCATACATATGAGTTGGCTGAGGTGTCCTGAGACATATTTGCTGTAACCAAAGCCACAGGGCTTGCTTCCATCAGAACCGCCTTACCTGGATGGCCTAGTGAGACACAGATCTTTAGACTTTTGCTATGTGCCTGTGGAGTTGCCATCTTACTCAGCAAACAAATGCCTTAATCTACAAGTAAATCTCCAGACAGTGTTTCTAATGAAGCTGATAAAACTATCAGTCTAGGTGTACTGAGCTGCTAGCTGCATTGCTATTAAACCAGCATAATTTGTACTGACATAAATTGAATGGGTGTGCTCAACCACGAGATCAGCTTGGGCAAGATCTTGGTCTGTTATCCCCACTGGTCCAGGCAAATGGGCCACTGCTGTCCTGGGGACCAGCAAAAAACACTTCAATTTCAAACTGCAGTACATGCTGACAATCAGACTACCTTAATCTTGGTCTGTACTCTTGAGTTAGCAGTTCTCTTACCTGCTGCCTTTGGTTCACAGGGTTAGAGCCTATTTTCTGAAAGGCTTGCAATATGAAGTGCAGGACAGCCTAGCTACTTCAGAAGGTTATTTTCATTCACTATTTCAGTAGTTCAAATCTGATGCCAATCACAATATCCAGTGGCAAGGAGGATGGCCTGTGGAAGCCAGGTTTCCTCTAGATGGTCATTTAGGCTTCCCTATTGCCTTATACAGGATCTTTTGTCAGCTAACAGCTGATAAAAAAACCTGCAAAACAAAATACCTTCATACAAAAGTCAGCCTTCTTATGATAATGTACTAATCTCTCTTACTCCTGTTACCCCAGGCAATGTGACTTGTAGTCCAGCAGACTTCACATGCAGCAGTGGGCAATGTATTTCCAAGAGCTTTGTCTGCAATGGTCAAGATGACTGCAGTGATGGTAGTGATGAGCTGGAGTGTGCACCGCCTACCTGTGGAGTTCATGAGTTCCAGTGCAAGAGCTCGATTTGCATCCCCCACAACTGGGTGTGTGATGATGATGCGGACTGCTCCGACCAGTCAGATGAGTCTCTAGAGCAATGTGGCCGCCAGCCTGCACCTCCTGTAAAGTGCTCTGCCAGTGAGGTGCAGTGTGGCTCGGGTGAATGCATCCATAAAAAGTGGCGCTGTGATGGGGATCCTGACTGCAAGGACGGAAGTGATGAAATCAACTGCCGTAAGTTCACTTGATCCTTCTCTAGGAGGTACTGCTTGACTCCTTTTTATTTCCTTTGCTTCAGTAAAGCTCAGGAGTAAAAGTCTGTAATGGCTGTGTCCTCAGCTTCTCGGACCTGCAGACCAGATCAGTTCAGATGTGAAGATGGGAACTGCATCCATGGGAGTAGGCAGTGCAATGGTGTGAGAGATTGTCTGGATGGCACAGATGAAGCAAACTGTAACAATAGTAAGTGTGGAACCAAGCAAGAATAAAGTCTTTGCAGAATATCTGTTGAAGCTGGTAATCACCCACACAATCTTCCTTATGTCAGTTATTCAGTGCTCTGGACCTGGCAAATTCAAGTGCAGAAGTGGAGAATGCATAGATATCAATAAAGTTTGTAACCAGCAGAGAGACTGCAAGGACTGGAGTGATGAGCCCCTCAAGGAGTGTAGTAAGTCAATAAACTATTTGCATGATGTTGACTACTAGATATGCTTGGATATAGCCTCTGAGTTGTCAGATGTCAGCTGGAATGCCCATTGGCACTTCTTGGTGGCAAGCTTACAAGTGAGACCAAGCTAGTTAATAGGCTAGTTTTATCCTAGCCGAACTGGCTGCTAGGATGATTTCTCTGTGTCCAGAAGGCACTTGAATGCATTAGAAACCCTGAAACATCAGGAGCCTCAATCTTTACTGCTGCCTGCTTGTAGCACAGAGAAGGTCTTGGTAGCTGAGCCAACATGAATTTGAGGGGGGTCTCTTGCATATGACTTTGAGTACCAGAATGGTTTATCGGATGTGGCAGGCATCATTGGAAAATGGATGTGTACCTGGTACAGTGCATGACTAAGACTATAAGACTAAATATGCATGCCTTCTCAGAAGTGGCTAATTCTCTTTTCTAGACATAAATGAATGTCTGGTGAACAACGGTGGATGCTCTCATATCTGCAGAGATCTCATTATTGGCTATGAATGTGACTGTCCAGCTGGATTTGAGCTTCTGGACAGAAGAACCTGTGGAGGCAAGTGTCTAGTAGTTTAACATGGATTCTACTGGTGGTATTGGAGGTGAACATAAACTATATTGTTGTTTTTATAGATATTGATGAATGTCAGAACCCTGGCATCTGTAGTCAGATCTGTATCAACCTGAAAGGGGGCTACAAATGTGAATGTAGCCGTGGCTATCAGATGGATCTCGCTACTGGGGTGTGCAAGGCAGTAGGTGAGTGTTGACATAAGACTTTTATATCCCCACTTCAAAATGAGTCAGCAAGTGATGCACTGTTTCTACTACTGTGGTTTTTACACTAGCTTTTGTGGTGTCACTGGTGTAACTTGTACAGATCTGATCACTACTAACACTTTGAATGATGCCATGATACAGTACTTCAAACTGTGTGACATAAACTACTTGTGTCTGCTCCCTGGCCAGGAGGATCCTCCCCATCAGGTTGTGGAGGGAGAAAAGGATGAGGCATGGTACAGCCAAGACCTCTGTCAGCATCTGCTAGCAAGTGTGGAATGGCAAATACTAAATATGATGACTCTTAAAACTTTTTGTAAAAGAAAAGTATGTGACTGGATATCTAGAAGTACAGATAACACTTAAACTCTTTTCACAGGGAAAGAACCAAGTCTAGTTTTCACCAACCGTCGGGATATTAGGAAGATTGGCCTTGAGAGGAAAGAATACATTCAGCTTGTAGAACAGCTAAGAAACTCTGTAGCTCTAGATGCTGATATTGCTGAGCAAAAGCTTTACTGGGCAGACTTCAGCCAAAAAGCAATCTTCAGGTAAATGGGCTTAGCCTCTGAACCTAGTGTGCTTCCCTAAACCATCCTGTGTTTTACCCAAGCTCTTTCTCTAGTCTCTGGTAATGAGAACTAGATTCCTGGTGTCCCAAAGACAAAGTACAGTTGATGCAAGTTCCCACAGCTAGCAAGGTGTATGCCTAGTGCACTTTGTACTAACTGCTGCTTCAGTTGTACAAAAGGCACTCTGTGGAATGTCCCACATGCATCTGCTGCCCAAAATCTTGTCCAGTATTTGCTGAGGTATGCCAAGGGATAGTATCTGCGGAGGATGGCTGAAAGCAAGCAATTCTTGTCTTCCAGTGCCTCTATTGATACCCGTGATAAAGTTGGAACGCACATCAGAATCCTGGACAACATACACAGCCCTGCAGGCATTGCTGTTGACTGGGTTTATAAGAACATCTACTGGTCTGACTCAACTGCAAAGACCATTTCAGTGGCTAGCCTAGATGGCACAAAAAGAAAGGTTTTGTTTCTCTCTGAGCTGCGAGAGCCAGCTTCTATTGCTGTAGATCCTATCTCTGGGTGAGTATTTGTCCTGGTTCTTTTAAAAGAGCAGACCTACCAACTACGTGTTCTGATAACTGACTTGGGTGGGTGGCTTTTGTTAGTTACTGGTCGTAATAGAGTGATACTACACAGTACTATAGTGCATCATACAACATAAATTCTGCTTCACAGCTTTATGTACTGGTCAGACTGGGGTGAGCCAGCAAAAATTGAAAAAGCAGGAATGAATGGATTTGACAGACAGCAGCTTGTGACAACAGAAATCCAATGGCCTAATGGAATTGCTCTAGGTATGTTGAACTTGTCTCTGTGCCAGAGGTATTCTGGAGCTTTAGCAGTATTTTTGCTACAAAAGCTAAGGTCATTTTTCAGAGAACTATTTTCAGCTTCTGAGAAAGGGAAGTTTCTGCATGCTGAAGACACTGCAACAGGCATCAGCACTTCTCAGATACTGAAATAGTAACTTTTCTTGAACTGCTCTGTATTATACTTGAGACACAGGCTGCATAGGCATCACTGCAGCAGCTCTCTGTATCCTGGAATGGTAAGAAACTAGGGCAACGCTGCCACCACTCTCAAACCTGTGGGTGTTTCAATTCTTGCAGCAAGCTTTGGAGGTTTCCTCCATGTGGACACTAAATATGTTTGATGTTTCCCCCCTCCTAGATCTTGTAAAAAGCCGCCTGTACTGGCTTGATTCTAAACTACACATGCTGTCAAGTGTGGACTTGAATGGCCAGGATCGTAGAATTGTGCTGAAGTCACATATGTTCCTTCCTCATCCTCTTGCTCTAACCATTTTTGAGGTAAGAATGACTTCCTATAATCGTAGTCAAAAATCCTCTTCTTGCTGGTATGTGGCAGGAGTGATGGGACTGATAGCGTCATGGCAGTAATGGGATGCAATGACGTTGTCTTCTAGGACCGTGTATACTGGATTGATGGAGAGAATGAGGCAGTCTACGGTGCCAACAAATTTACTGGAAACGAGTTGGTTACCCTAGTGAACAACCTCAATGATGCACAGGACATCATTGTGTATCATGAACTTGTTCAGCCTTCAGGTAATTTCAGTACAATTTATAGTTAAGTCAGTGTATACTTGTAAGAAGCCTGCCCTGCCTGGATGGTGGCAAATGGTATCCCTTCACTGTACAGCAGTCCATCTCTACTTCTGCTTGGAGCTTCTAACATAGGCACCCCATGGGGGTTGAGAGGTCTAGCTGCAATTGCTCCTTCTTGGGCAGAGCAGGTGTAAGTCTATAAGCAGCTCAGACAAGTAATTCTACTAAAACAGTTACTGAGCAAATCCTTCTGCTACGCACCTGAAGCATGAAGGCTCACTTCTGTTCACTCCTTAATTGCTGTACCAACAGGTAGAAACTGGTGTGAAGAGAACATGGCAAACGGAGGCTGTAGCTACCTGTGCCTGCCTGCCCCTCAGATAAATGAACATTCTCCGAAGTACACCTGTGCATGTCCTGCTGGGTACTACTTGCAGGAGGATGGTCTGAGATGTACAGGTACTGTAACACAACTGAGATCTTTCCCAGGATGGATGGAGAAGGATAGGGAGAGTATTGAACCTGTTAGTGGGAAGGAGATACAGTGGTATAGGCTGACAGCTTTTCTAGAATTAACCTGATGTAATTAATCTTGAAGGGGAGGGTCTTACGCATTAACACGGCCCTCAAAGTCTGTAGATGCTGTTCAAAGTCCATGCTTTGCTTCTGCATCATCATCATTTGCAACAAGACTTTGTATCTCCATGGCTTTCTGTGGACAGCAAGCACAAGGACAAAACATACTCAGCCTCTTATAAAAGAGGGGTATAAACTAACATGGCTGTACATATAAATACACAATGTTCAAAAGGTGGTCAGCTAATGTTGCTGTCCAAGGAAGTTTGTACCTCCTTTATGGTTCAGATGAGCATGCTCCTGTGCTACTGTTGTCAGCACTGACTATGCAGCAAGCTTGCTTTGTCCAGTGGAGTGGAACTAGAAACTCCAAGGTGCCACCTACTCTATTGCATGTTGATTCTGACTGCCTCGGATTGCTGAATGCAAGGATGCTGGCCTCAGCTGGCTGCTCTGAAAGGTTGCTATAGGTATCAAAGGCTGTACCTAACCAGTAAACTTGTAAAACTAAAACCTCACTCAGAAAACCTTATATGAGGGATGGGATGGCTTACGATTGTTGTGACTTTAAGTACATGTAATGCATTCCTGATTAACTGTCTGGCCTTGTTCTTGGAACTACTTTTCATCAAGAACTCTCTGCTGAGGGTGTGCTAGTGAAATAGCTAATGTCAGTGATCCCAGTGAAGCTAATGAGCTGCATGATCATTTTTTGCCATCTGCTAAACCTTCACTACCATGGCTCTCATAGCAAAGCCATTGCAGGACTTCAGGATTAACTGATCTATAATTAGTTCTTGGTCTATAATTAGTTTCAGGTACTGGAACAACTGTGGCTTACACTGAGGCTAAAGATACCAGCACAACAGAAAAATCTCCAACTGTTGGACTGGTTCCTGGAGGTACTGGTCCCAATAACTAACACTGCTAAACATTAGAGAAATTAAATGCAAACTGACCAACTAGACTACTTGGAAGTTTTCTCCTTTGCATGCAAGTAGAGAACACAGGCCAGATCATTTGTGTAGTGTCACAGCTGGAGCATGTGTTAAACAGAATTAGTTTACATATGACAGTGTAGAACCTATGAGTTCCATGAATCCCAGGAGTGCTCAGAGAAGGCAAGCAATAAAGAAAGCTTCCACCTAATGCAGGATGAAGCATGTTAGGCTATTCTAGCAGTGTGCTACTGAGAAACTAATCAAAAAGGAGCTCCTGGGTTTGGGAAACAATTGCATATGACAATCTGCCAGCCTGTCAGTACGCAAGCTCACTGCATCAAATTCTCATGCAGGATTCAACACTAGTGGTACAAGCTCTGAAGTAACTGCAGCTGGAAGAACATCAGCTGCTTGGATCATTCTTCCTGCTGGTGAGTACAGCATTTACTAGCCTTTTGGACCCTGTGCGGTGGGACAAGCCACTCTTAGGAGCTTGACCTTACAGTACTCCATGTGTGCAATCTCTTTGTTTCCCTGCAGTATTGCTGATGATGGCTGCAGCAGCTGGCTACTTCATGTGGCGTAACTGGCAGCACAAGAACATGAAAAGCATGAATTTTGATAATCCCGTTTACCTAAAAACTACAGAAGAGGACCTCACAATTGATATTGGAAGACACAGCGGTTCCGTAGGACACACCTACCCTGCAGTAAGTAAACCTATTAACATGTCTGGGGCTCCAGGTTAATAATTGGAGTAGAAAGACTGTCCAATGATACCTGAGTGGAATTTGAGAGGTCTCTGCTTTTGAAAGCTGCTGGCTACAGACAAACTACTGGGCTGAATCCAGTGACAACTTTACCCAATGATCAAGGTTAAAGTTGTAGTAGGTAACTAGTGTCTGTACCTGGGATAGAGTAATCTGTGCTGAATGTGGTCACTAGCCTGCAGGATTAGCAGTGATGTGCCTTGGTTTATGTCTTTTATTAGTGCAATTGTAGCTAACATGTACTTACTTTTTTACAGATATCTGTTGTCAGCACAGATGATGATATGGCGTGAGCACTGGGTCAGCAATCACTTTCAGTTTACTTGTGTCTTACACTCTTTGGGGATAGTAACCAGGTTTGTGGCTGAAGGACTTCCTCCATTCTTGGAAGAAAGAAGATACTTTCTGTATTTATGGAATACTTGTGTAAATAGCTATTTTATACAGCTTAATAACTCTGTAAATACCTGTCCACAACAATTCAGCTGTTAGTGGTTACAGTTTTATCAGTAACCCTTGGGTTGGTTAGTCAGTAACATCACTGACCAAATATAAAGCACTTTCCATAGAAAGCCATATTCCAGCCACAACTTGTAACACCTGTACATATGTCAATAGGCCACTTGTAAATAATTATTGGAAAATCACTATCAAGCACTTTGAAATACTTCAGATGTAAATTATTGTACACACTCTTTTTCAGTGATTGGGGCTATGGCAATAGGAAAAAACGGGTTACTATGATTGCCAAAAATTTATAAACATGAGTAATTTTGTATGTATGATTGAAACAATCTTGTTTGTTACCTCTTAGAGGTCTACAAGAATGAATGATCTTTAAGAAACCACTGTAAAACTCAAATGCAGCCGAGGGGATAAAAATAAAACGAGTCAAGCAGCTAAAGTATTGTTCTCAATTATTATGTTAGCACTGAAGTAAAATGGTCTATCTCCTAAATTGAAGGCTTTAGTAGGCTGCACTACCACTGCCAGCCAGATCATGAAGTATTCTTCAATTATTTCAGCAGTATTCTAGGCAGCTAAGACACTTGCCAGGTGACGTATTTGTTCTTGAGACTAATAGTCTGCACAGAGCAATGGACAGAGTGAGTCTTCTATCACAGAAGCCCAGCTGATCTCCTAAGTTAGGACTGACGCTGGCTAAAATTACTCAACTACTACTGCAAGGTTCTGAGGGGCAGCATTGACAGACATGGGAGATGGAGACATGTCAGAGCGTGGTCTGCCAGGTGAGTGTGAGGTCCTTGCAGTGTCAGGCTGGTGGCAGTTACTCCCCATAACTTTTGTAGCATGAGGTCCTACCTGGCTCTTGGTAATCCTTCCCCCTTCAAGGTAAGAAAAAGTTGCTTATGGTGGGAGGGATGCAGTTTCAAGGCTGGCTAAGACATAGTTTGGAAGAAGCAATAATCTTTAGTGATGACTTGTTAAATCATGTGCAATCAGTCCTGTCTCTAAAATTGTAACAATGAAAATCGTTGAGTCAGATTTTGGATCAGTTCCTGGGCTTGCTTCTAATGCCTGTTCTCGTTGCAGTTACAGCTGGGGTCTGTTCTCTTAATGGTCTTCTTGTATTGTGGACTCCTTTATTCACAGATGAGGACAGCTGCCAACTTGTGCAGATTTAAAATAAGTTGTTTCTAGAAAGTTCACAACTCTTTGGGGATTTGAAGCTTCTAACCAACTATCCCTGGCAACTCTTGACTGCAGACATGTAAGATGTCTGGAACTCATGTGGACTAAGTTGTCTTGCAAAGATTAGGATGTAAGGGGGCCTCTAAAGTTTCTGGCTAGCAATACTGTATCTGTTTTACCAAGTACTTTTTGGGATAAAGTGCCTTTCAATTGCTGCCTAATATGTGAGGTACATTAGTTATGGGGTGGAATTCAACTTTTTCAGTTAGACACCTAACTTCGGATACTCTGAAGTATTTGTGTTCAAACGTGACAAAACAAAACATAATTCTCAGTCAGAAGGTTGATTATAAATTCACATGGCAGCTAATTATGGGCAAAATGCTCTGCCTTCCCAGTCTTTGTACAGAAGAACAGCTCTACTTTTTGCTGAAGTTCATTGCTCTTACCAGTATCATACCAAATGGGATAAGGAGACACCAGTAAGACCAATAAAGACATTTCTTCCTGAGGTTAATATTTATTTGAAGTAGCAACTTAAATCTGTTTTGGGAACCTGAGGCAGTTTTTACAGACATAGTGGGCTCTAGGAATTTTTCTGACTTTACTCTGATGTGCTGAACAAAGAATAGTGCCTTGACGTGCAACATTAGTTCCTGTAGTCTAGAGGAGATCTAACACTTTACCAGACAGAACTTCTATGGCTTCATACAGCAGGAGGGGGGAGTGGGGAATATAAGGCAGTAGCAGGAAATGATATAAAATGGCCAGTACTTATTTGCAAATGTTGTTTGGTTTTTAGTCTCACTAGGTTTATTCTTTCCTGCCCCTCTTCATTTTTGTGTTATGAAATCATTGTTTACTTCCACAACAGGCTTGGAGAGTAGTCAGGGATTCCTTCTGTAAAAACAGATCCAACCTGCGCTGACAAATACCTTCCTCTCTTTGAACAGTTTTTTTTCCCCCTGCCATCTGGAAGTGTTTGACTGTTTTACTCCTTGTCATATGACTCTTTTGGCATCTGATGAAGGTGGTATAGCTGTACTGAGCACTCCTGCAGCAGCACCCTGTGATTGTGCTGGTGTCCACTAAAGGAATTCTCAGTGATCACCCCTGTCTCAGCTCCTCTGCTGCAGTCTTGTGGCATCACGCAGCAATGGAATGTTAATAACCTCTTTGGTCAGATTTCACTGTTGAGTTGACTTTGTATTCCTCCTGAAGAATTTTCTGCTTATAGCTACAAAAATACGGTTTTAGTTTGTTATTGAGGTAGTATTCAAGGTAATGGTACTGTTTTTGCTTCATGGAAGAATATATAAGCCCTGTGGTTCTAAATACTCCTATTTCTGTTCAGTGTCTGCTGCCCAGTGTGAGTGCAAAGCTAAATTTGAATCTGGCTTTTTCTTTCCCTTATAAACATGCAAATTTCTCTTAATACACTCCCTCTGTTCCCACATATTTTTCTGCCTATTTGATCTGCCTTTGTTTTTACAGCACTGTAAATATTTTACATTATTGCTCAGAGAGAAATTAACATAAAGGGAATTTATGCTGCTCCTGTGATTTTTCTCCCCCTTCTGCGCCTTGTTACTCTACAGCTAGCTACAATATGCCTTTTCCAACCCAACTTGTATTTGCCTACATTTTTAATGAACATACCTTTTTTCCAATCAGATCTTTCCTGAAACAGTGAAGATCCATTTATCTATTTTTATGTACGTGCTGAATCTTGCTAGATAAGAGAAGAAGTACCGAAACAAGGACTTAGGCTGGAAGAAATAGTGTGGGAGATCTCAGATAAAGGAAAAAAGCATACAGCTACAGAAGCACTCTTCAATTCACAACCTAGATGTAAGTGGAGGCCTGCCAGTACTTTCTGTAGATGTGGCACAGTATGTCTCAGAAGAAATGTGGTCCTTTTCCTTCCTTGAGCTGGCTCACAACAATAGATGGTATTGTCACTTACTGGAAGGTGTTTGGAGAGGTCTGTCTGCTCGGTTGAAGTGCAAAAGCCAACTTAATTCATTCCTGGCTTGCTGGTTTTTGCTTTTCCTCACCTGAAGGGGCTGTGAAATCTGCCCATATCAAATGAAAAATTCTTAAGAGCAGGCGGGGGACAGACAGGCTGTGCAATCAGTTAGGCTGCCGAATATCCAGGCTGTTGAACATCTAAAATAGAGGCTGCCTGTGGAAAGAATGATTGATTGTCTTAATTCTTGCATGGCCCTGGCTGGGACACTTCCACACCACTGTCAAGCAGTGGAAAATGCTTCATATCATACATTTAACTTCCCCCCCGACCCCAACAATCTAAACAGGTAACTGAAGGCTAACTTCACTAACATGCCCTTTGGTCTGTAATAAGTTGCTTGAACATAGGAAACACTAAGCATTAAATCAAAACAAATGACTGGGAAAAACACATTTCATAGAAATGTTTTTTTTGCTGTAGAGCTGTCCTCTAAAAAAACTGGACAGTTTTTAGGTAATCTTTTCCCTCCTCCCTAGACATCTTTTCCTGGAGTCAAACTTCAAAATACATGGAGATGTTTTATTGTACTGTCAGTGCATAGATTTAAAGTTGATAGCTGGATAGAAGTGTAAAAAGATTATTTTAACATTCAGCACACTTGTTTCTTTCCAGTGGAAAGTATTTTTGAAAGGCCTCTTGGAAAGGCTGATCATTGAATACTGTCAATACCACAACCCTCTAGAAACAGTGCTGCATGTTCTAATGTCTGCTTTGTGGATGTGTCCAGCTGAGAAGTGGTGGTTTGGTTTAGACAGCTTATTCCTTTTTTGGGCCTTTAAATATATAAGAGCTCATATGTGCATTTAAATGAAGACTTTCAAGAAAGTTAGATTGTGGTTTGGTAATTCTACAGTGTATTGTGGCTGCTGCTCTCTAAGTGCCAAATACTGAGTTTCCAACTTTTTGGCTGGTACCTCTGGTGGTAAAAAAGTTGATCCCATGAACTTTCTACAATTAATGATCCTTTATAAAGCCTCAGTACAAAATTCAAGTTATATGTGCTATATTTGTGCAGGAGCAACTTGGTCATTCTGGTTTTAGTGGAAGAAATGCTGATTATTCTTTAATTAGACGGCATTCAACCCACTGCATCTCTCCCCCAACTTTTTTTGGTGGAAGAATAGGTCAAAGTCATTTGGGGGCAGAGGGAGCGGGAGGATTGTGTCTGTAGAATTTATGTTTAAGTTGTTGCTTGTGATCCATATACATTACCAAATTCCTGGTATCAGGTAAAACCTGGCGCTTTTGTAACTGTAGTATACCTCTGTCTTGTCTCAGAAACAGAGTTTGAGCAACTGGTTGGATGGGAGTGGGTAGCTGGCAGATTGTAGCATATAGAAATAGCTATTTCTTCCTAGCCTGTTGTCTTTCTGGCAGCCTCCACTGCTGGTTTAATTTATGTAAGTGAAGGCAGAGAAAGAAAAGTTGTAAAACTGCTTGCTTAGAGAGAGCATAATTCAAATGGTGTCATGAGAACTGCATTTCAGTATTTGATACAGTGCATCCATTTGAGAGAAAAACCACTCAAGCCATTTTTCACCATCTTAGGTTTCAGATGCAAATAGCCACTGACTGCTGAAGCCTAACATTTTGTTAGCTGTCTTTGTAATTCAAATGTCACAGGCAAGCAGTGGGCATTCCCAGTTACATGATACCATCTAAAGGTCCCTTGTTGACCATCAAGAATCTCTAGCAGAAGACTGTTTAGTATAAACATGACAGACATGACTTTCACTAGGAGCTACCCCAACACTTTCTTTCAGTGTTCAGCAGTTAAAAGGATCCACTCCAGAGTATGGCCTCTGCAAGTGGCTGTGAAGTATAGCATTAATAATTAGACCTGACATTCATTTTGTTCCTCTCCTCATCTGACACTTCAGCAGTAGTTAGTTAATTTAACAAACACTAAGTGGCAGTTTTTAACATGGTACTGTAGGGGCAACTGAGAAAATGAATCTGCCTTTACATTACCTCAGAATGGAAGAAGTCAAGCAGCCAGCCTGGTCATTAGGAGCCTAACACTCACATTAATGAATCAGTGAAGAATTGAAATAATCACAACTTAGGTAAATCAATTAATTATTCTCAGAGCTTCCCCTGTAGGGAAGAGGTGAAGCTTCACATTCTGCCTGAAGAGACAGGGCTAAGCCAGGGGTCTGCTGTGAGGAACCCAATCCCCAACAGCGAAGATACTTCCGGTGCACTTAGATATGTGGCAACTTCCCCTTTGCCCGCACTTCCGCTTTTAGTTGTTTTTTAGAAGACTCTTGATGCTATAAAATCAGGTCTTTAGTGTTAGCCATGGATCACAGGAAGGAACCTGACCCAAATTCACAGCAATCAGAAGCAACTGCATGGGTAAATCCAAGAACAAAAGCGAGATACGCAAAACTCCCACTGCTCACGTTGCAAAAGGTAGGGCAACCAAAATAGCACATGAAGTCTGGGAGGCCTCCATTAGGCCTGCAGCAACATCCTTAGGTCCTCTTTGAAGGAGGAGTCCCTGCCAGCAAGTCTGGGGCTTGTGGAAAGGCTCCAGTTATCATTTGAGGGCAGCATGCAATGCCTCATCCATCTGTTGAAACGAAGCATCAATAATAATCAGGCAGAAGGATATCCCGTGTTAGTTAAGATTTTCAAAAATTATTATTAGAAGTGGAGCAATACATTGAAAACAAGAGCATAAAATCAGTTTAAGTCAAAGGTGAAGCTGCCGTATTAATTCTTCATGCAGGGAATCCTCAGTACAAGCTGTTAATTTATGAGCTGCATTAAAAGCTATTCTCTAGTTGGACTGTATATGAAAGTCAGAAGGCCAGCTAGGCACAGCTCAGCTCTTAAATGATGATGATTAAAAGGGCCATAACCAGGGAGTAGCAGAGAATATACATTACCAATAATTTAATTTTGGTTCTTATTATTTGTTACAAATAGGAAGGAAATCAAATCAATATCTTTTCAGCTTGGCAAATTTATAGCTTGACTTGCTAAGAACTTACAGTTTGCTTTTAAAAGCAGTACACAGAGAAGTGTACTGACAAAGAGCCCTTATTTGCTTAGCACAATATTCTTGAGAGAGGAAACAAAGCTCAGAGAAATCCTCAGCCTGGCACAGGAGAAAATGCCTCACTCAGCAATTTATCTTAAGCACACAAGCTGACACAGTTAGCTACAAAGAGGAAGTGTCACAGGATCCTTTGGCACTCCAGGGTTTCTGTGTTCTAGTCCATCATGTTTGATTGTTTAAGCTCTGTGGGCCTTATAAGTATGGCTAGACAATATAGTCCTGTGCTTTGTAAGGAGTTGCAGCTGCCTTCGGATTAGGTATGTATGGAAGGCTATTAAATAGCTCATGTGGTAAGTAAGTGGAAAGTGTGTTGCACTCATTCTGCTATTTGTTTCCTGCTTCATTTAAGGCAAATCTCTTCTATGCCTCAGCTTTCCCACTTGTACCAAGTCATGGGACTATTGGAAACATAAACTAGAGCCTGTAAAGCTCTAGGGGAATGATGCGTGCATGCTCATCCGCAGAAGCACACGTGTATAAGCAGATTTCATTTAAAGATGCCCAAAACCATCATTTAACCAAATTTTAGCAAAGATGTGAGGTGAGTTATTCTAGTGTTCTGCTGCTGTGGTTTTTCCACTAGGCAGTGTAGGTGATTGTCCTGCTTTTGGCCAAGGACCAGGTTTATCTTTGGCAATAGCTGAGAAGGGCTGTGGCCAGACCCTAATGTTATTCCATATCACCTCAGATCACTGCCAGGGGCAGGCAAAGGGACCCTTGCTTCCAAGAAGGATGAGATTTCTGACTGAAAGAAAGCATGGTGGGGAAGGGCTGGTCGGGATTCCTCATGGGCTTTCTGGTAAATCGTTTCTTCGTCTTAAACATTTTGTTATTAATATTGTTGTTGTTACTGTTCATTTTCTTATCTCATTGCTGTTTCCAGTAAATTGTTCTTACCTCAACCCATGATTTTCACCTTTTGTGCCTCTGATTCTCCTCTCCATCTTGCTGGAGCAGGAAGCAGGAGGGGAAGAAGGGGAGTGAGTGAGTGGTTTGGAGTCTTGGTGGGAGCACTGAAGTGGGGAGTACCCTTCCTAAACCACAGATGTGCACCATAAGGACATTTACTTCTCTGTTAATTGTAAGATTTTGCATTAAACCTGCTGTGCTAAAGGAGAGAGATAACAGCAATTGCATATATTTGAAGTTTAATCCAACCACATAAACTGTGTATATGTTCATTCTGCAAGACATAAGGCACTAGTCTGAGATGGAAACAGGACGTTTGAAAGAAACAGAGTAAGCACCAAACACTGTCATTAACTGGATTTCAAATAGCCATGGAAAAATCCTTGGAGGTAATTTTGTACAGCCTCCTGCTCAGAGCAGGGCTCCTTTCAAAGCTAGTCAGGTTGCTTGTCCGGGCAAGTTTTGAGTTTGCAGCTTAGATCAGACTTTATTACTCAGTTTTGATTAACATGTTTATGATGCTAGTTTCTTTTAGCAACAAGTTGACTAGGCTTTCTGGTAAAAGGACACAAAACAAGGCATTGTTCTTTGAAAAGAGAAATGGATCCAAATGCAGATGTTAGCCATCAGAGTGAGTTCTTCAGCACAACTAGCATAAAGCTTTTGATGAAAATAAATGTATTTCAGGACCTGGCTCAGTGAGCCTTATATGCTGACATGCTTAAGACTGAATTTTTTTGTTAACTCACAGCCTCAGTCAGTAGCTCCAAGATTCATAGTGGTTCATATGTTCAGGTTACATGGGAAATTCAACAATAATCTGAATTTACTTTATGTTGTTTGGAAGTGTCATGCTTGTGCCTACTGTACTGGTCATGCATTAACAGCATAAATACATTTTCAAAAGCATTGAGCTAATAGTGTGAGAAAAGGCCCTAAGGATGTAGTGTTGCTTACCTTCAGATGTTTCTATTCCGTTTTATGGGATTAAGCCACTAAGAATATTTGTTAAATCAATATTTCTCTTAAACTTAACAAAACTGATACATTGCTATGATTGTGACATTTACATTGTGATAGTGCTAAACCACCTCTGTCCCAAAGAAGTGGAGAATTTATCAAAAGTGTAAGTTAAAGGGAAGAAAAAGGAAAGTGTCTTGGGCTGATTAGCTTATTCATCCCAAAGACAAAAAATAAGCAACTTGTATCACTATACCATTTTGTCTTTAGGACAGAGGACTGGCATAGAAGCTGGATGTGCTGCACCGATCTGCCTGTCCTTTTCTGCAGTAAAGGAGGACAGCTGAATAAAATGTGTTATTAGAAAACTGCCTGATGGCATTAAAAAAAATCAGTAATTTGTTAGATCTTTGCTAAAGCTATAGTACTGAATATGTGAACGGTTCCCTGACTTTGCCTGTTTTAGTTCCAATCCTGCACTGCCTGCTCCCTGGAAGTAGGCATTTTTCCACTGCAATTGGTCTTTTTTAAAACAGTCACAAAGAAATGTTTAATTTCTGTGTTAATATTGCCTCATGATGCTTTCATTTTTAGTTTCTACAGTGCTGATCTTTCTTCTCAACAGACTCCTGAAGTCATTAGCAAACATGAGCAGTCTGGGATAATCAGTTACATAGAAAGCAAGACATCAGAGTCAGTAAAGTAGGAAGAGAGACATCTTTCTGCTGGAGGCTATGTCACCCCTGTATTGTTGACGATATCAAAACAATCAAAGGTTTTTGGTTTTTGGTTGTTTGGTTTTTTTGTTTGTTTGTTTTGGTTTTTTGTTTTTTGTTTTTTGTTGGTTTTTTTTTTTTTTTTTTTCTCTGCAAACAGTGCTGAGCATTCAAGTTAGTGTGCTGAAGAAATAAATTTGACTGGTAAGCTGGCAGACCACTCCCCACCTGGCTTCTATCTCCTGGCCCTTCTGCAGTAACAAAAAAAAAGCACAGATGTGCCTGCAGGAGAACTGAACAAATTTGGAGCGTGATGGGGCAGGAGATCACACTTAACCAGAGCACTGCTGCAGCCTGGCAGACCATTTGCTGAGTGGTCCCATGTGGGACTGATCCTGTTCGTTGATCCTGTTCGTGCTGGGGATTGGGACAGCCCTAAAGAAACGAAGGATCACGAAGGTTGTACAGTTGCTCAGTTCTTTCCCTCACAGCTGGGACCTCTGCCAAGCACAGGCGAGCCCTGAGGATGTGTGCTGTCTCTCCCCCTCCTCCCTGCAGCAGCTGTGCACTCCAGCACCCAAATAAATCTTAATGACTCCATGGTGGCTCTTTTGTTCAACTGTTTTTAAACTTGGAGACCCATTTATGCAGTCAAGTTAACACAAGACTCAGGGTTTGAATCTGCATTGTTGTCTGCTTTGTGCAGTAATTTAATGGGCATGCCACATGGTAGTTGAACAGCACTAAACCCTTGACCAGCTTTTTTTTTAATCTTTTGTGTACAGACAATCAATTATACAAGAGGCAAAACAGAATAGCTTGTTTGATGTAAAACAAGCTGCAGATTTTGCTGTATTGTCATTCCCATCCTTACTACAAATAATTAAAATTCACTTCGTGCAACTGAAGGAGAGGCCCATACTGAGATCTATTCCTGACTGTACCCAGGCATAACAATTGAAACAATCGATATTAGGTGTAGCATTGTGCACACGTTAGGTGGAACAGGTTTTTTTTTCTGAATGTTTATGAAAGTTTGCCCTGTTTTCAACAAAATCAAAACAAAATTATTAGCTTTAGATGAAGGGGGGAAAGGAATGGCATGGATTACAAAAAGAAATACCATGTATTAGAAATTTTTTTTATTGGTTACTGCTTCAGAGTTAGATATCATTTTAAGCATAACAGTATAAGAATATGATTTTCTGTGTCTGAGACCCTACATGTGGGATATGACTGCGTGGAATCTGGAGCACAGTCCTTCCTCAAACATCCACAAGAAGCTGGAACCCTGGGACTGAAACCTGGTTTCCTCAAAGTAGCAGCTTCATAGCCAAAGCAATAGCCTGAAAGTAACAGTCAACTAAGTTCAGCAGGACACATTTTACAGGAGAAAAATCTCCAGGATCAGAATAGCCTAGATGGTAGTGGTAATGAAGATATTACTGAGATGAATTCATTAAACTTTACAGCGCAAGACTTCCATCTTAATTGTCAGGTAGCTTGTTGACTGTGCAGGAAACAGCAATCTTTGCACAAGGGGAAAATCTCTGCGATGCTGTAAAGGTCTGGAGTGTATATTTATTGCATAACAATTTAATCTTCTTGAGTCGATAGGGTTTGCCACAATTATACCAGCTTAAGAAACCAATGAAGCTTTAAGGACACACCCAGAGTTTAGAATATCCTTTCCTCTTCAAGGATAATTTTAATCTGCCTTTAAGAAACGAAAAAGAGTTCTCTTTGGTTTTTTGGGTTGAGAAATCTATTTTTACCACATGGTGTCAAATGCCAGAAGGAATTCTCTTACTTGAAATTATGTGAAGAAAACATATACAACATATTTCAATAGTGACATTCTAAGATTCAAACGGCCCTGAGTGAAAAAGGACATCTTCATAGGTTTAAATATTTAAATGGGTAGAATTATCTATGTTACTTTAAAAAAAGAGGAAAAAACCTAAAAAAATCATTGGAAGCAACATTTTATCTTCTGATGTATTCAGATGCACATGTAGATCTAGTATTCTTGTGAAACATGAACTGATTTGGGTGATATGTCTATTTAACAAGCAGAAAGAACCATATTAGGCTTCCAAAGGCTTCCAAAAAAACCCCTATACTTGAATATGAAGACCCATGAAACAGGGCAAATGATTGGTTTAAGAAAAGAATATGATTTAATTTTTGGTATGTAACAGAGTAACATGTTTTAATGGAAGAAAATTAATAAATATAACAATGTCAGCCACCAGCAGGAGCAAGGAAATTTGCACAGAGAAATAGCTGCTTTATAGCTTTTATTTTTTTGTGCTGTACATCTACCAGAGTCTAAAACTATGACATCATGGATACTTTCCTCATGACACGTTGTTGTGTCAACGTGGAGAGCAACATGATAAATTTTCATCAGGCAGTCTGTCACCCAGCTGGCAGACAGTGAAATATAATACTGTCAGAGAGCAAGCCAATAAAGAAAAGAAGACAAGAGACACAATGTTTTCCTGGCCTATGACCACCATTTTAGTTATGCTAATCCAACAAATTAAATGCAAGAAAATCTACTTAAAAGGCAATGTTACGCTGCAGCTGCCAAAAAAAATCAAGAAATTGCAGTGTGATGCTGCTGCCAAAATGGGCCCTCTCCACGTGCACATGCACACGTACACACGCACACAGAGCGTGGTTATGTCACACTCAGAAGTAATGCTGAGAGTTCCATTTAAGGGGAGCCAAGCAGACAAGTGAGTAAATTAGTGCTGTTAGAACAGCTGGAAATAGGTTTTTCTGTCTGGCTCCTTTCAATTTGTTTGCTTATATTGCATTAATATTCTGTTTTCAGCCTTAAGAAAGAGGGGAAAGAAAATCAGGAGATAATAAATTTCTAGTTCAGCATTTCCCTTGTCTTTCATGTTAATGGTTTTTCCCAGGCTCAGGGCTGTACCTTAGCTATGGGGCAGCCTGTAATATTTCCTCTGAACAACTAGTTCTTACACTTGAGTATTAATCTGTAGGCTTAATTCTGCATCTGAGGATAGATCCTTGTTAGGCCATTTTCAACTCCTTTTTCACCACAGACCATGTGTACTAACATATTTTATACATATAGAAATGAATATGTAGGGTTTCTTTTCTGTGATTTAAATAAACATTTGCTTCTATGGCATAGGATTCACCAAGAGTTACTTGTAATAAGGAGACAATCTTATTTTGATTTCTACTATTTTAATTTTAGATTATGTTTTAAAGATAGTAAGTTATTGTTTTATTGAATTGAAACAGGACCATTGTTCCTACATTTGCAGGTTCTTTTTCAAGCGCTTGTTCTGTACCAGCTCAAGTCTCTTGTGATTACATGTCTTTCTTAGACAAGCTGAAAGGGGATCATGTTACTAAACTGAGATTTTACTTTTTTAACAAAAGGGGTTTGGGTAATGTAACTGGTAATGATGGAGACCAAACATTGTACCATGAAGCTGAATAAAAAACACGTTCTCCAGGCAGTTTCCACCTTAAGGAATTCAGAGGTGGCAAATAGGACCTTGAAGCAGAAAGTCTGCGAGCTGTTTTGCTACTGCAAATCTCAATCCCTCAAGGAGGCACTTTCCTCCTCACAGAGTAGAGTGGGTATCACCTGACAGGTGGGAAAGTGTGGGAGGAGTTTCCACATACGAAACCATTTACCCACCTGATTATAGACAGAAAAGGCCAAACAGACAGAAAGCACCCAATAAACTACCATGAGAGAAAGGCTAGAAAGAACATGCAGATCTTTGGCTCATCGCAGTATGACTACACACAACCTGTTTTGGGGCTTCAGTGGCCCTCAGCCCTTCAGCAGCAGCCTGGGAAAGGTCTGAAAAGGGATTGCAATTATTACTGACTTCATGAGCCATAAATCTTCCAGCATTATTATTTCTTAATTGTTGAAGTCAGGTGCAACTTTCTGAAGGCAGTTTGGCCTGTAGGAAGAATCATAGGACGATATTTTTACAGATGTTCATGGATTTTATTTGTTCCAGCCAGCATGGCTGGGACCCTGGACCAGACTCCCTCCCCCTGCGAAATCCCCACAATTCCCAGGCTGGGGAACCTGAAGTGCCCAAGGACCAGACTCCCTCCCCCTGCGAAATCCCCACAATTCCCAGGCTGGGGAACCTGAAGTGCCCAATGGGATACAGAACCCAAGAACATGTGACAGAGAGCAGGGGTCCAATAAACCCCGTGTCCCGCCATGTGTCCCCCCAGGGCTCCCTCCCCCCAGGGGAAGCAGAGGGGGCACCTCCTCACCTCACCCTTTTGTTTTAATTAAAAAATGACAAAACAATTTCAAAAGAACACAAGCAACTCTCTGAGTTCCAAAAAATCCAAACAGAGCATTTCTGGACTTAATTACCAAGACACCTGGTGAAAATTTGCAGTCCTGAACAACCATCCAAGCATGCCATGAAAGACACAAGCACGATGACGGTGTTGGCTGTGTTAACATCACGCTCTGTGACTTGGTGCCCAAGAAGGTGCGGAACACAGATCCTCATGGCTGACTCCACACAGCAAGTGCAATTTCAAGTGATTTCATTAGGTTGCCCTAAACCAACCCTGGAATATTGAGTAGGTGCAAGAAGGGCTTGGAGCTTGGCACACTTGAAGGCAGAGGCAGGAGATGCTCCACGCTGGGACCTCCCTGTGGGCCTCAGGGCTCTCCATGCTGCTTCTACCTGCAGGCAGGGGGCCTGGGATGGCACCTCGGTTTCTCACTTCTGCCTGGAGAAAAGCAGCAGTCCCCAGAGGCTACCTGAGAAAGCACCATACCAGGGGCAAGATTTAAAACGTCCGCCATAGCTCTTTCAGTGAGACCAAGGGAATGTTACACTTAGCAGGGGGACATAACACACCTGCCTTAGGTGTCTGTCTGTCTGTCTGGCAGGCAGTTGACTGGGGAAAATTACACACTTGTACACTCAGGATAGCTTTCATGTTGTTTGTGTCTTAATGAATTAAACTTCCTTGGATTACTAAGAATGAAGAGCCTCCAATTTTTTTGGCTTATTGCTACACCGTGGCTTGTTCAAGTAGGTCCAGGCCTCTCAGAAACTTTTACTACCATCAATTATATCTACCATCTATTATATCCCCCAGCATTTCAGCCATACTTTCTACATGCTCTCATTTCCAGTCTGACTGACACAACAGTTGCTTTCAGGGAATGTAATCTTTAATGAAGCAACTTACTAGCAGATGTTTTCTGCAGTCTATAATTTCTTGTCTAAAAAGACATTTTTCTACCAAGAAAATATAAGGCTGGTAAAAAAAACCAAAAACAAATTGTAGCTGCAAAAAGTAGTTATTTCCTCTGTTGTAAACTTCATCTCATCACTCCAGTGATGTGATTTGGCAGCCAAATCTTCAGGGTCTCTGCTGTCAGTGCCCATTATCGCACCTTCTGGTGAATGCTGGAGTGTTGAAACGCCATCACAGATGAACAAAATTATGCTGCTGACTTGCTTTTCACAGTGATGGCCAAACTACAATAGTAACAATAAAAACATTTTTTTTACCCCACAACTGACCATAGTGAAAACTGGAGCAGAAAATAGGAAAAGAGATTCTGAAGCTTATATCAAGTAATCTAAATTGTTCATCCTCCTCTGCAGATCATAGTTTTACAGCTATTTACGTATAGAACTGAAAAGTATCCCAAACAAAAGGTTTATAAATGTTAAGAAAGCACAATGAGCCCCTATTCCTTAGCTGAGTTTCATCCAGCTGCTATCACGGTACAAAAGCTGATCACTAACAATTCTTCTGGTCTTGAAACTTAATTTTATGGATGCATCACATGCAAGAAAAGAATGTTATAATTGACTCTTTGTCTAAGGTCACAGCCTGTGGCTGTCAAAGGAAGGAAGGAAAGACTATATGGCATTTGTAGAGAGCTATTTGTAAAGTTATTGAGCCGTTTTGCCTACCACATATTTATATAGCTAAAGTCAATATCTATCTTTCTTACAGAACTCGATCAATCCAGTTTATCTGTATAGCTATCAGACATTCTTGCACAGCATTGTGAGTTTAGCCTTTTGTTGCCTTTTAAATATAATAATAAATAATATTTGGTAATCTGTGCCACACCTCCAGCACCTGTAGGCTCAGATAAGCAAGGCCCACTGTCTTTACAAACTTTTGTCTGTCTGCAAGGGCAGCAGAACTGGGCACCAGGAATGAGAGTTGAACTGCGTGGTTCAAACTGTGGAAACAGCAGCAAGAATCTGAGCACTAGTGGCTGCATGAAATCTGAGGTGCTAATGTCATGAGTCAGGATAGATCTACTTTAGTGATACAACCTAAAACACACCTTGTGGGCTGTACAGTCTGTCTGTTTGGGGTACTGTCTAATCACTGAACAGCCAGTGGCTGTTCCCATTCCTACTAGCAGCTAACAGAGAACTGGAAAAGACAGGATGTACTTTCTCATCTCATTCATTTCCCTGTCTTGCCAGTCCTTTTGTGCTTTAATTAGACTCAATAACATGTCCAAAAAGCTCCTGAATGGGAGATCTCACATGAGAAATTCACATTTGACAAAGTTCAGCAGAGAGCAAGCCAGCAGGGAACTCCTGTTGCAGTGACCGGGGTCAGAGTACACCTTTTACTCCCACAGCAATTAGAGAAAATCTCAGCCTGAGCTAAGAAATCACACTAGAATTCCTCTTAATACAAACCAAGTCATATCACTGAGAATTTTGTAGCAGGGCACAGTTCCTTTTCCTATCCAATTCAGCATTAATCATTACAATATGCCTCAATAAAAATTATTGCTGTTTTGTCACCTCCTATCACTTTAATGTTGCTGAGTGCTGTGTGGCCACTGTGCATTTTTATTTGGGGCATATCTGAAGTCTGTAAATTTGAAGAGGCTCACTCCAAGACAGAAATTAGCAATTAGGTAGTTAGGACACGTAGACAACTGAGTGTGCAACTTATTGCACGATAGTGGGGAAAATTAATAAAAGAGTATCACCTTTATTATAGTGTTACTGACATTTTAGCATAACCCGAATCCTTTGTGAAAGTAAGGGTTGCATCATACTAAATAATGAATAGAAACAGGAAAAGTGATCCTACCCTAAAGAATTTCCAGTCCATTGGGAACATAGTATAATAAAATAAATAACATTCAGGTAAAATATACAATCATAACATTATTGAAAAAAACGCTGTTTTCATTATCATATTAGTCATGTTTTCCATACTCAGGACTAGCTTTGTTCACTGAACTGCATATCACAATCCTTAGAGCCACAAAGTGAAGTCTTCAGGCATCATTCCAAACACCAGAGCTCTGAGCAATGTTAAAATACTTCCTCCCCAAATAGGAGGGGAGGGGGAGAGTTGGGTATCCATGTTGGATTTCCCCAAGTTGCTTTCCCCCAGCAAAAACATGACAATAGTGCCCTTGAAGTTTTGCAGACTTCTGGTAATTTTTACAGTCCCTAGAATAACATACTTTTGGTCAAAATGTAACCGGCAAAATGGGAACCAAAGCAGCCACAGTATTGAAGGAAGCATCAGAAACTAAAGTTGGAAAAGAATTTTTCAGCACCAGGCCAAAAGAGTCCATAGCACAATCAAATAATGGATTTTCCATGTTTGTATTGATGCAGCTGTATTTTTGTGAACAGAATTGGTAATGAGCTAACAACTAAGAATGTGTCTCACAACCATCTGCTGTTCAAGCAGGGAATCTGCCTGCAGGTGCAGCAAGATCTTCTCTTTCTTTTTGTGATGGAACCTCTGGAGCTTAGAATAGATTTGCCCCTTGAGGACAGTCCGCCTACTGGTGTTAGACTTAAGAACCTGAGATTTGCTGCTAAGCTTCCTGGGGATACACTAAGGTCACAGATGCTGTATACCACATAGTATTTTCTTAATGGATTATTTTTGTTGCATTTTTCCTTTTAAGTTTTTTGTCTTCCCTGCTACTATTATCTGTAAAGTGCTTTTAGCCCCTCTGTTGAAAACCTTGGTTTTGTAGATACCAACCACTCCACTTTTTCATTTTTCAAACAAAGAACTGCCTAGTAGGAAGTCCAGATGTAGATGTCTTACACCCTCCCCACCCCTTTGTCAGGATTCACCTTTTTTTCTGCTCACAAATCTCAGGCTTCAAAACTCTTCAAAAATTGGACAACTTTTTTCTGTTGCTTCCCTTAAAAAAAACACTGAGTGAAAGAAATAGTTCTCTCCTCCTCACACCTGAACCTTTCCTTATTCTCTTAACTACCTTCCCAATAGCTGGGTTATATGTAGTCTATGTAACCAACACCAAGGATATGGCCAAAGAGACTCAGTTTATTAATTTTTTGCCTACTTAGAGTGCCTTCCATCCAGGTAGTATCTCCCTGTTCTCACAGATGACCAAAGCAGCAGATACCAGCTCTTCTGGAAAGGTGAGAATGGGTACAAAAGTATCAACAACTCTGTTAGGCACTAGTTTCTGAAACTTAGGCAGAGTGGAAGAAAAAGACCAATTTTTGGTTGGCCAATGTCTATATTTGTATTCTATCACAGGTGTTTAAATGGTCTGTACAAAGACTTCCGAATTCCATTAAGGCTTTCTCCTTCAGGGTAGAGCTGCTGATATTTAAAAGCAGGAGTCCCAGTAAAGGCTAAAAAGTAGAAAAAATTACTATCTAAGGTAGAAATGCCCTAATTCAGTAGAAATAATTGTTATTTATATAAATTTGGAATTATTCCTTGTTTCTCTTCTGAGCATAACTAGATTACTCTGAAAAAGCTACAGAAGAGAACAGAAAGCCCAATGAGAAATGCTTTCTCATTCAGCTGCAGTTTTAACATGACTTTTCATTTCAGGTTTACAACAGCCAGAAATGTTGCGATATTGCATCTTAAAATTGTTTATACTCCGTACTAAACTTCTGACAGATTTCAAAGAATGCATAAATGGACTAACATAGTATCTACTGTCCTATAATTATGTTAGATATATCATGCATTATATATAACTTAAGATCCTACAGAGATTTTAATCTCTTTTACCCCATCCCCAAGCACAGCGGCCAAATAATGAGCAGCCTGACCAAAGTCCATATGATGTTCAGAAAATGTACGTGCACCATACAGTCCCACAAGGGCCTCATGTTCTTAATAATTTCCTGCTTTACTGTGCTTTATTGTGCAGTGTCAAGGATCTGAGTAGGTGCTCTCTGCCAGCTGGAGACAGCTGTGATTCTGTGATAAATGAAGCAACCCATACACTGTGGGAGCCTAAGTTTACAGCATGATATCCTCAGCTGGTATGAATTAGCTGGAGCCCTTTAAACTTAATGGAGTAGTGCTGATTTACTGCCTGGGAAAATGGAGATGTTGGTTACTGTGGAGTGTGGCTCTCAGCAGCTCACTAATGAGATCTAATGGCATCATATTTTTATACCTCACAGAAACCAGACTGAACAACTCTCAGTCATTTAGCTGCCCTGAGAGAAAAGGCTGTAAAGTGTGTTGTAATTCCTGTACTAACCTGTTGTCTGTGGAACTGTTGATTCAAACTTGGATGCTGCAGATGAAGAAAGTCTGGTAATGTTGAATTCTGCATATCCATCTCAAGGGAGTTAAAAAAATGTACGCACTTTCAAGGACTTTCCACCTGCCAGTTGACAAAGTGATGATCAGTCAAAGTTTAGACTTGACCTTGGAGGTCCTTTCCAACCTAAATGATTCTGTGATTCGCAGCCAAAAAAAATCTTTCTCAAACAACAGGATTCTTGAGGAAAAGATGTCAGCTGAACTTCTCTGGCTGATACATCAACATTTACTAGAATCCTGGTTTTCTTCAACCAGTTATCATTCACCTTTAATGATTTGTCTGAAGATAGCTCAGCGCTATACAGCCATAAAGATTCTTCAGGTTATCTTATGCCCTGCAGGCCCTGTCATTATCTGCTCTCCTGATTCCAAATTACATTAGGAATGTCACATTTCGGCCCAAGCAAATGAATTGCTCATGAAATATTTTACCTTAAGAATTACTGCACTTGAAATCCTGTGCCAAACAAACAACTGTAGCAGGCTATTTTGAGTACACTGCTAGGATGAGTACTGTATTGTTCTCTTCTCCACATCCTTCATGAATGCAAACCCAAAATCTGACATACTTCCAGCGTCACAGTTTGAGTCCCTGAACAGATTGTTACTCTCAGAAGTGGAATCAAATACAGTAAATTGAAAGCACTTCTGACTCCCTCTTACCCTGCGGCACACAAATGACAAGTATGCACCTGCGGTGGGAAGCACTGATCACTCTACGTTTTTCAGTTCTGCTTTTCGAAATGCCTCCTGCCTTTTCTCCTGTATTTCATCAGCCAAAAATTCTGAAGCTAATTTTTGTCTTTAATACAATTCAGTGGATGAAGATGACCTTATGGCAGGAGGGAAGGCTGATAAACTGTCTCTTTCCACAAGTTAAAATTTCTTTACTGAAGAGTGGCCTCTATTATTTTTAAGGTGTAGAGTTATGAAGGCATATCTTCCTGTGACTTACTTATTTCATACCATGAGACATGCTGAAATAAAACCTTTTTTTTTGGAGAGCCTGAAATTCAGAGGGGAACATTATGCAGAAGTCCCCAAACTGCCTTTTTTTCCTCAGCAATCGTGTCACTGTAGTAACAGATTCTCAGTGTGATGAGTGAATGAGTTGTTACATATTTAGGTTATGTGCTGCAAGAAGGAGGAAGGGCCATATGGAGTCTCACAATAGCCAGCTCCTAAGAGGGTACCTCAGCTTGGCTGTTTAATTGGTGGTACAGTTAGCAACTGACAGGATGGCACAGTAGGATAATGCAAGACACTGTGCTTCATTTTTCTGCACTGCTGCATGGTTTAGGTTTTACACACCTGGAGATGTTTTACCTAGTCACTTTAGTGTTTTAAAACCATTTGGGAGAACTGTGTTCTCAATGCAACAGGTGAAAAATGCTGTAAGAAGGACAAGTCACATTACCACAATTACATTCTGTAGTTCTGATTCCAGGTATGCCTGCAAAACATCCTTTTTGATCCAGGGAGAAACCCTTGGGTATAAATCAGTTTTATCAGGCAATGGCAAAGGCAAAGGCAAAGGCAAAGGCAAAGGCAAAGGCAAAGGGTTTCCCTTACCATTTCTCAAACAGCAGATTAACAGCCCTAGGAAAAAATTAAATTCTGCAGGCTTAGAAGCGGAATATGCTCTGCTTTCTGTTTAAACTAGTCCTTTAAAACACCTCATGCAACACCGTTGCTGAGTACGGGACCACAGCATACTGTACACTCGAAAGTCATTTAGGCAGATATGGAGCTGGCACCACTGTATGAGCACCAACTACAGAAGAAGGTTCGTGCTGCAACCCTTACCCACTTATCATTTCTCTCAACATTCTTATTTGTATTTTCTCATGTATTTCTCATGCCTAGGAATTCCAAACATTAAATTCCCTTGATTTTATAAATACAGAATACCAAGTCTTTTCTGCCCTCAAAACTTCCTGTCAGTGGGCAGATTACAGACAAGAATTACAGCAGATGGACAAGGTCATCACATGAGGAGAAAATACCAGTTGTGCCAGGGCATATCAGAGATCTGTCTCTGTCTGCTCCCTGGCAGTAGCCATCTGTGGGTGCCTAGGGAGAATTTAAGGACATCATACAGTGATACTTTGACAGAACACTTTGACAGAATACATTGTCACTTAAATGCAGTTGTCTTCCTTCACAACTGTCCTTCATGTTTGATTCTAAGAATTCATATAGTCTTATTTGTGAGCCATTAAAACTTCAGCATACACAGTGTCTTTGTGTGAGGGGCTTCAGAGATTATCTGGTTTTGACTGGAGTAGACTTGCTTTTCTTCACAGCACCTAGCATGGGCCTGTGGTTTGGATTTTTGCTGAAAACTGTGTTGATAAAATGGAGATGTTTTCATTATTGCTGAGCAGCACTCAAACAGCATCAGGGCCTTTTCTGCTCCTCAGCCCATGCCATCAGAGAGCAGGCTGGGTGTGCAGAAGGACAGCTGACCCCAGCTGACCACAGGGATACACCACACCATATGGTGTCATGCTCAGCATACAAAGCTGGGGGAAGGTTAACCAGGGAAGGCCACAGCTTCGGGCTGTGCATTTCTCCACAGAAGCTGACAGGAGGGGATTAGTAACAGAGCAATTTGGATTTCTGAGCTCGGTGTGCTTGCACCCGGTGACCTGGCACAGCCTTTGCTCAGCTGCATCGCCAGCACACAGACCTGTCCCACAACTGAACCGCGCCAAGTCATGCCCAAAGCTCTCTGTTTGCTACCTAACCACACCTACAGATGTGCTTTCACATACTGGTCACAGCTGGGGAGACTGCACGTGCTTGCATTTTAATTGTCTTGCTGAATTCACTGAGGCAGGGAGCAAGGCTGTGTCTGGTCTCATCAGCATACTGAATATTACCACACAGAAAGCTGCAATAACTCCAGGGTAATTAATTACCTAAGGTACTCTGGCTCTCAGAAACACTGTAAACAATTACTACAATTTAACTTTACAGCTAACACAAAAATTAAAATAGAGAAACAAATCCTTTTTTGTTGTTGTTACTCATTAAACAGGACATAAACTCTCCTGTGAACAGGCCTGATAAATGGAATTTCCCTTTAGGGCATTACTGATGAAAAATGACAAGTGTAACATTACTATCTAGCACTTTGCTGAGATTCTGTCAGCAAATCCCCAAACCTTGCAGAACAAAACTACTCTAAGGAAGATTTTATCTTTGAAGTCTCTTAGGAGATCCTTTCTTCCCAAAATATGTTGGGGTTCTGACATTATGGTGTTGTCCCTGGAAATGCTTTAAAACCCCAAGGTATTGCTCCTCCGCAGGAGACCAAGTCTGGTTCATAAAAAATAAGACTTTAATCTCATAGGTAGATAAATGTGCTGTGCAAACATTATGCTGAAATGCAGAGAGTTTTTCAGCTGGACTGATATTTTATGCCATGAAGAACAAGTATTTCTATCCATCTAAACCCTCTGCCTATTTATACTTCTGATCACCATGGCATCCAGTCACAATAAATGGAAAAAAACCCCACAAAACCCCTCTTCGTTTGTTAGTCGTCATTACCAGCATGTAAGAGCCATCAGAGCCTGTTTGCATTGCTCATGCAAGTGCCCTCTACAGCTCCCAGGGTGCTGCATCTGCAGTCTGAATGCATAGTACTCACTGCAAACTAGAGACAACATGCAATGCTGAATGCTTGAATGCTTAAATACTTTCTCCACTGGAAGTTTTTTTCAATAATTGTCTTTTGAGGTGGAACTCCGCTGGAAGCTTGCGTAGACAAAAGGCTAAAAAGGGACTTCTCTGTCAGTGATCTATTAACATCTATTAATACATGTCTTAGTATGCATTTCTTAAGTCTTACACTGTCTGGGTATGAAGGTATCAGTTCATCTCAAATGGACTAAAAATCCATCATCCCAGCTTCCTCATCACTATAACTTGTTAGAACCGCAGCTAAAGCAGCATTCCCTTCTGGTGTGCACAATATCATAATGATTTACATTGATTTCTTGAGACAGAGGATCAAGCTTGCAGAAGACTTGCTTCTACCACAGCTGAGTATGTGTGGGTGTAGATTTAGCTTGCCTAAATCAAATCAAGGATGAACTCTATGTGCTTAAAATACAGCTGAGGCTCAAGGAGCAATTTAACCCACTTACTTTCCATTGCAACCTAACACAGCACCTAAGTTACTTAGCTCATTCCACCATTCTAACCCGGCTTACGATTCTATGGTCCTCCCCTGGCACCAAGTTAGGGATCAAGCTATCCCTGCCCATCCTGAGGGATACCTGGGGATACAGGCACCCAGGCCACAGCCCCCCAGAGAAACCTGAGAGCAGCTTTCCAGGCAGGGTGTGGGTTGGTGATCCCACAGTGCTGCTCCCTGGGAAGCAGAAGGTTGCAGTCCCATGTTGCTGGAGGGAGATAGTGGCGACAGCGTGAGGCAAGTTCTCCTCTGTTCATGCCACAGGCCCTAGTGCCCCAAACTCCCCCTTTAGTGCCTTCTAACTTGGACACTTAAATCAAGTGGACTGATTTATGTCATCTGTGGTTAAATCTATTATGTGAGTATGTTTCTTTAATTTATAAATAATGCTACACTCTAAATGGTATTCCTCATGTGCTGCTTCACTTATCAAATTGGCTATAATGTCTTTTCTGTGCTCATTACAGTTCAGTCCCTCCAGACTTATGCCAGCCTAGGATGGGTATGCAATTCCTCACATTTGAGAAGAAAACCAGAAAAAAAAAGAATAAAAAGACAGAGTGCAAGGAATCAATGAGCCAAAGCTATATTGCTGGGTTAATTTAAGATCAAGATTTAGCTTAAAGCAGAATTCATGGCAAAAGAAAATTAACTGCGGTTCATTATTCTGAGCACAAGGAGAACAGCAACCTAGGACACCGTAATGTATGCCAGGTCCCCTCCTATTCTCAGGGTAGCCAAGGGGCAACATATATTCCCCAAAACACCTGCAAGGCACTGTTTGAAATGGAGCACCACAGGCTTCAGGACAGGCTGCAGCCACCAGCAGCAGACAGGAGCAAGAGGGTTGGAGAGAGGCAAAGCCGTGGGAACATCTGAACTGCCAGTGCCTCAACCAACAGTGCTAAATGGTGATCTAATTCTAAGAAAAATACTTTACATGAAGTCCCATGCATATGTGGCAAGTTCAGAGCTGCCCTGTGATGCTTCATGGCTACCATGCACTGTCTTGCCTCCAGCAGACTGTGTGAACATGTTGGTTCACCTCAATGGGGAGCCATGGAGGAAGAGCCAGAACAATAAAAATAGCTCTGGCAGCCACCTCTGTGAAGGTTCAGAAAAGCAAATACTAGGAAAAAAGTTCAAAGAGCAACTTTCTCTTTAAATATATCTCATATTTTAAAAATTGGGCTTTCTCCTCAAGGTCTACAAAACCCACCATGGTCCTAGAGAAGATGAGGTAACTGATGAGCTGTGACTACTACTGGTTATCACAGGATCACAACAATTTCACTCCCACTGTAAGCTTTCTCCCACATGTGCATTAGTTACTTTACCTCTTGCTGTAAACTCCAGTTTTAATTAATTTTGGATGAACCATGTTGCTTTTTGCATTTCCTGGGATTCTTCAGTGAGGATGGGTTTTGTTGCTTCTTCATCATCTTCCTTGTTCTTCAGTGTTCAGTACCTCAGTATCCCTTGGCCATAAAAAACCATTTCACTACTGTGCCCTCGTGTACAGAGCCCAAGCAGCTTCTTGTCACCAGGTGTAGGCTTCCTTACTGTTTCCAGCCAGGAAAGACAGCAATCCAACGTTTCTTCCTAGTCTTGTTCTCTCCCTCAAAGATACTGAAGATGCCGCTGAGGGCGGTGCATTTGTGTTAGTGATGGTGTGCTTATTTACACTGTCCCCAGCAGTAGCTAAAATCCTGGGTGCAACTTGTTGCCTTTACACTGTAGAATAGTAAACTATAACAAAATGGATCATTTCTTTTTTCATTGAAAAATGGAAAGTGTAAGAAAAAGAATGCTGTGCTTAAATATGCCTTTCATCACTCTCCGGAGTCTTAGACCAATTTGGTATGATCTCTCCCTGTCGCCTTCTCTGCCTGACTTCCTATTAAATGCTTAAAGATTAATACACCTGCATGTGTTGTTTTACATCAAGTTTCCTTCTTTCCTTGCTTCCTCTGGTCCTTCTGATCTGCCAGTGCTCCCTACCATTTCACACTTATCTCCCTCTACAATGGCACACCACACTTTTCATAGCTAAATAATGTCTGGCAGATTATCGAAGCCCTTGACCCACAGAGCCAAGTTTTGCTGTGAAGATATATGTAAAAACTGCAGTGATGAGCCAGTGGAGAATTAAGCTAGTAACAAAGTAAAACACTGGATGGAGGACAGTTAATGAAGTAAGACATAACCTAATGCAGTTAGTGAAGCAGAATGGTGACAGAGAATTGTCCTTCAGGATCCACTTGTCCTAGTGGAGGATTTTAGCAAGTTACTGAGAAAGAAATCTGTTTTGAACATATTAAGGAAATCACTGAGTGACAGGACAGGAAAATGACTATTGGACCATATGGTCTCTGAGGCAGGAAAATATCACACAAGCATGTGTGCCTGACCCATCACAAATGACTGACTAATCATAAGCCAAGGATCATGCTGGAAGGGACCTCCTGGCCATTAACTCAATCCCCATGGTCCTATAAGTGGCACCAAAACCCATACAAAAAAATTTAAAGTGCAGCATAATTATACTTTTACTGTGCTTTCCAGTTCCTCAAATAGATTTCAAACAAGGGTGCTGCCAATTTAGCCAAATCACTGTTTGCTCACTGCCAAAAACCTATATTAGCTATTATCAGTTAGTTATGTATGGATTCTTTCTCCCGAATCCCCCTCATTTGTGAATGAACTATATACTTCCCCAAATGCATTTCTCATTCCTGTTTTTGCTGCCTCAGGTCAACCAGTGCCAACTTATTCTAGGAAATATTTTCCTTCCTTCCTTACTTCCTACATCCCTCCCTCCCTCCCTCCCTCCCTCTCTTCCCTCTCTCTCTCCTTTTCTACTTCTCTCCCTTCTTCCCTCATGATAGTTTAGTGCTAAGCCATCCTCACACCAGGATGCTCTCACATTTTGAACTTCAGCTTCAGCAAGCCCAGTCTGAGCTGCAGTGAAGCCTACATAATTCAGGCAACCATGTCTCACCACTTATGCCACTCACTGGCACTTGCATCAGGGAAAAGCTCAACTATGCCTGACTTTTTCTTCTGATTTCCTGAAGTCACTCGTGATCAAATCAATGTTACTGTGAATCACCTTTCATTAATATCTTTTACTCTTCTAAGGCTAGTTAGAGAGATAAGATGCAAGTCAGCTGATACTGCTTTTTAAGCTATCTAGATCCTTTATTTCTGCAATGGTTATTCACAGTACCAACAGCGTCATGTTTCTGCAGAATATTTTCTAAATACTGTCTTCCAAGCAAATCTCAAGGGACCATCTTGTGTACAGAGGTCTTAGATGACACTGCAACTCCAGTTTGACACAAAACATCTCACAACAACCCTGTGATTACACCAAAATTAACATTCATAATTACAAAATAGGGATTTTTGACTTTTTTTTTTTTTAAACAGCAGAACACAGTGTATTTTCTAAAAGAATCATTTTTCAGGACTATTTTTAAAGTAGTATTTGACAAAGGTAGTGATTAGCTTAAACAGGCACTTGCTACTCCATCACATCTGAAAACCTTCAGCAGTTTTGCAGCTCTACGTATTTCTTTCTCTTGCCAACCTTAGAGGGCAGAGTAAGGAATGAACTTTTTTTTTACCAGAGGTCAAAATCAAACGAATATTTTCAAAGGTATAGTCATTGTTTCTTCTGAGGCAATACCAGCAAAAGATCTTTTCTCTGTCTTGTTCACTGTCCAAAAAATGACAGTTTCTGAGAACAACAAAGAAAAAAAGTTTTGGATATTGCACTGCATTGAGCAGAGAAGTACAGAGTTGAGAACTGAATTCTTCTTCTCTAGAAAAGTTTAGCCTATGAATCAAGCCAGTGCAGTGCAGTGCAGTGTATGGCCAGAGCAGGAAAATAAAAGATAACATGTCCAAATCGCTAAGCTATATATTCATGATATGCCCAAAGTGCTCACTGCATTAAAGTGGTTTGCAAATGGCACATGGTTAGGATAAGGATAGCAATCTTGCTGACAGATTTTCACACATATGCGTAAAATATGTGTGTATGCAAACATCCATACACAAAAACTGGCTAAAATCCAGGCTTTCAAAAGCTTTTTTTTTGCCCCTGAACTGATTTGTTCTTTGGTATGCAGCTTTATAGATAGAGAGCTTTATTATAAATATGTGTTAGTGTTTGGAAAATATCCCCCAGAATTTAAAATCACAATTAGCTCTGAATTAAGCATCTCAGTAATGACTGAAATCTTTTCTTCCACTGCACAAAGTTATCTGATTTCCTTTGAAAAGTTCAAGGAGCAGCTTGTTTATTTTTAGCCAACCTTTCTCATGTGTAAGGAAACTCTAATAATTTTGCAGCATTTCAATTGGTATGCTAAAAGCATACACTATGTATTCTTTGAACTTCATCATGATAGAGCATATTAAGCTCTCATAATGAAGCTGAATGATGAGCCCTCAAGCATGCTGTTGATAGAGAAGTCTTCATGAGGAATATAAACACCTGACTCAGAGGAATGCCTGTGTCACTACAGGAGGAGATGCTGCTGTAGTGCAGGCAGACATATGGGACCAAGGCAATACAGCACAAATACAACAGGGGCAGAGAAGGAGGCGAGAAATAAATGTCAGAAAAGCAGAGGCCATTCAGCTGCAGTTCCAAACTGGCAGGGAGAGGGAAAGGGAGAGGGAGAGGGAGAGGGAGAGGG
>VYXC01007756.1:250071-298213 GCA_013397175.1 Platysteira castanea
AAAAAAAAAAAAACACAAAAAACAAAAACCACCAAACCTCCAGAAGTGTAAATTCCTGGGAGAGAGAGGAAGTGGAAACACTGCATAAACATATCAATACTTCCTCCCTTTCAGCAGTGTGAAAAAGATTCTCAAAGCAAAACTGGCAACTCTGTCAGCAGGAGAAGTGTTTATCCCCATAAATCTGTAATGTTCAGAGAACGTAAAACCTGCTGATTGCACAAGTCACTCCTCCCATACCTGTAGCAATGTGTTACTGTCATGACTTGGTCTCTGCTTCCAGCATATTTCCCATTTCTCTACATAGAGTTGATATTCATTCCCACTCATTCAGTAAAATTTGTTCTTGCTGCTGCTGTTGTGTGCTTTTTCTGTTTGTTTGTGTTCACTGCAGGGCTGGCACGAGTTGCCTGTGTCTGAAGAGCAGCCAGTGTTCATGAATGAGCCACCACATACAGTAAGCAAGGCCCAGTGGAAAGCCCAGCAATATGAAATACAGAAAATATTGCTTTACTCTTCTCCTGCTTTTTTCCAGGTTAAATTACTTTGTTCTTCAGCATCCCGTCTGTAAAAAAAGAGTTATGAACTCACTAAGCTAGAGGAATATGGTACTGTTGTTTCTGTATTTGTCACATTTCCATGTGTGTTTGCTGCTGTAAGGCACTGACTTGCTGAAGCACCTAAACACTGTGGGTTTATCTGTTTAAAAAATTTCTAGTTTACAACAATAAGCAGAAGTTCACTGGGAAAAGAAAGTGGTAGCATAGAGTGGCAGAGGTGGAAAAAGACATTGACAAGGGCACATTGATACAGAACAGCGGTGGGAGCGCACGTCATTCACCCTGGGTCTCTGGGCTCTGGGTCTCTGGTACGCTGCTGCAGTCAGCTGGTACAGCCCTTGGACACACATCAGTGCTGCTGCCCTAAATGACACAGCCTAAATACTCAGGTGGCAGGACAACAACCTCAGTCTGTCCTTCTGCCTCATGTCTATGTCTGCAGCTGGCACTCTGTGTTCTTTTCCCGTCCAGATGAAGCCAACACTGATGCTTGAAGGAAGGGGATCGCACAGGCATGTGAGCTCTTCCCTGGATGCAGGACGAGGTAAACTAGTTGATGCTGACTATCCCGCCCCTCAATCACCCTCTCTTCCCACTTACTCGTCTTTTCTAAGCATCATCTGTGTGGCTGCAGCAGCAGGGTTGGCAAGCGGGGGGGGAAATAAAACCACACAAGCAGAAATAGAGTAACCAATGAGCAGACAAGCATTTGTTCAGCAACAGCACGGCATTCTGATGGCTGGGAAAGTCTGCCGGGGTGGTAGCGTGCAAAGACACCTGAAATTACAGAGCAGAAGTCTCTTGCTCAATCTCCTCTCGCTCACCTGCTTGCATTTGAATCTACCTAATTGAACTGAGTGGAGACAAAGCATCAAGTGAATGTTGATTCAGCTCTGCACAGATCTGGTATTTTGGAAAAGCTCTAGCTCAGGATTGTGGAAAAAATTTATTATATTTTCTTTTTTTTTTTGACAGTCGCTCTTTACAAAGTACTGGTATGTGGAGAGGCAGACAGAACACGATCTTAATTCTCCTACTTGCTGAGTCATCCCTTGCAGTTTTAGCAGACACTGCAGTCAGTCAGTCTACTTTCAGCCCTATTATGCTTCTTGAGTGCCCTAAAATGATAAACAGGACATAATTAATTACTACATTGTTAATAATCACCATTAGCAGTATTTTCCACATGGTCAACTTAGCTTCAGAAGTCACTGGATCTTAAGGAAAGAGCCTGGATGGACTCTTTGAAATATGCAGAAGGGCAAAATTACTGAGTGAAGTTCTGGGGCTATTGTTCAAGCCAGAAAAAATTATCTTACAGGCCTCTCCTGACCTTAAAAAACTACTAATCTATGAAAAGTTCCTCATGAGGTAGAAACTAAGCCACTGAGACCTTACAGGATCATATCAATTCTTTAAAGTAATTTTAATTTAAAAATTGTCTTATTTTTAAACAAAGACAAAGCACACATACTCAAATTTGAAGCTGATTTGCTCAGCGAAAGAGCATTACAACTATGCAGTCCCCTATCCTGGAAAAGTCAGGACTCCTAAAAATGACGGTTTACAAAGACTCAACTGCTCGTGACTGTCTTCCATTTTAATTATAGTTTTCTCTTGTGAAAATCCTGTTCTCAGGAACTGGTACCCGGAGAACTGTCTGGTTGATTGGACGGCATTCTACATTGTTACTGACTGCTAAGTTTTCACATTTCTTCTTCTGTCCATAGAATCACAGAATCATATCACAGAATCACAATATCTCAAGTTGGAAGGGATTCATAAGAATCATTAAATCCAAATCCCTGCTCCTCACAGGACAACCTGAAATTGAATCATATGACTAAGAGTGTTGTCCAGACAGTCCTTGAATTCTGGCAGTCTTGGGGCTGTGATCCTTTCCCTGGGGAGCATGATTCAATCACTGACCACTATCTCCATGAACTTTTTCCTAATGTCCAGTCTGAACTTCCCCTGATGCAGCTTCATTCCATTTCCCCATGTCCTATCACTGGCCACCAGAGAGAGATCAGCACTTCTTACTCCACTGCCCACCTTAAGGAAGTTGCAGGTTGCCCTGAGGTCACATCAGCCGTCTCTTCTCTGAGCTGAGGAAACCAAGTGGCCTCAGTCTTGCTACTGAGGACTTTCACCATCTTGGTCACACTCCTCTGGACACTTTAATAGTTCAATGTCTTTATCCTGTGACACCCAGAACTGCCCCCAGCACTGGAGGTGAGGCCGCCCCAGTGCAGAGCAGAGGGGACAATCCCCTCCCTTGCCCGGCTGGCGATGCTGTGCCTGATGCCCCCCAGGACACGGGTGGCCCTCCTGGCTGCCAGGGCACTGCTGACTCATGTTCAACTTGCCACCAACTCAAACCCCCAGATCTCTTTCCCCAAGCCTCTCATCCTCCAGTCTGCATGTACATCCAGGATTACCCCATCCCAGGTGAAGAATCCTGCAACTGATCTTGTTTAATTTCTAATGGTTGGTAGTTGCCCAAATCTCTAATTTACCCACATCTTTCTACAGAGCCTCTCTACGCTCAAAGGAGTCCACAATTTTTCCTAGTGTAGAATCATCACCACACTTCATGTGCATTTGATCCTTGCATTCAGATCATTTATGAAAACATTATAGAGCACTGGCCCTAAAATGGAGCCCTGAGGAACCTCTGGTCCCTGGCTGCCAGCCTGATGTAACACCATTTACCAAAACCCTTTGAGCCCAACCCATCAGCCAGTTGCTCACACAACATATTATGGACTCAACTAGCTGTGCGCCAGGCAGTTTATCCAGCAGGGTACTGTGGCAGACAGTACCAAAAGCCCTGCTAAAATAAAAAACAATCCACATCTACTGTATTCCCTTGGTCACCTAGATGTGTTACTTCAACACAAAAGAAAATTAAATTGGTCAAACAGGACTTTTCCCTTTTGAACCCCTGCTGGCTGTGACCAGTGACTGCACTGTCTCTTAAATGTTTTTCAGCAATTCCCAGAAAAACCTTCTCTATAATTTTACCAGGTGTTGCAGTGAAAATGACAGGCCTATAATTTCCAGAGTCGTCTTCTTATCTTTCTTGAAAACTGGGACACATTTTGCCAGGTTCCAGCTGACTGGGACATCTCCAGACTCACAAGACAGATGAAATATAATGGAGAGAGGGTCTGCCAAGTACATCAGCCAGTTCTTTCATGGAAAAAATCCTATCTGGCCCCATACACCTGTGTGCATCCGACTGAAACAGCAAGTCTTGAACAATTTCAGGGTTGCCTGGGAATCTATCATTCTCCAGGTGCCAGTCTTCCAACACTGGGCTCCCAGCCTGTCATTCGTGTTGGAGACAGAGGTGAAGGTGACATCATTCTCTGGCATGTCTGCAATACTACTTGAACTTCATCAAGCAATGGACCAGTGTTATCTCTGATCCTTCTTTGCTATTAACATATAAAACCCAAAAAAACTCTTTTTACTTTCCTTCACAGCTTGTCCTGGACAGCTTGAATTCTATCGGAGCTTTGGTCACACAAATTTTCTCTCCACAGAGATGAGTAGCATCTCTGTCATCCTCCCATGTCACTTTGCTTCCAGTGTTCATACATTTTCTTCTCCATCTAAGTTCACTGCTCAGCCAAGCCAACCTTCTGCCCCATTGACTTGGCTTTCAACACTTTGTGTTTGGCTGCTCCTGCACTCTTAAAACACAGCTTTTGAAAAGGGTCAATCATATCTGGACTCAAAGAACTCAAAAAAATTAAAAATTCCCAAGAGACTTTATTAACTAGCTGTTTAAGTAGCCCATAGTCTGCTCTTCCCCATACAAGAAGCTGTGCAATTCCTACTAATGACATTTACGAAGAAAAGCAGCACACTGAATAAGGTAGATAAGGGGGAAAAGTGGGTCCTTTCTGGTCACTTCATTTTCTTATCTAAACTGAGGATCCAGCAGTTCAGAACCAACTCCCACCCCAAAACAAAGAACATATCTGAAGCAATTTTATTTTAGCTATTTTGTCAGTTAGAGACAAGTTTGAGCAGAGTGCAGCAGGTGTCCCAGAGCTCTGTTCCCAAGAATATTTAGGTCAAAGAGATTAGTCTGAGCAGACAGAAGCTAGTGATCTTCCTTGCTTTGCTTAGTAATGATGCCCAAGATCTGAGTCCATGTGCATGAGGAGCTGGTGCCTGAGTCATGAAGTTCACCCTGTAGAAGCTCCTGCTACTGCAGTGTGGTGTAAGAAATCATCTCAAATAGTGAGCAATAAGCCTTACTGGATACTTCTCAGAAATGAGACCAGGGAGCCTGAAAAAAAGCAAAATTAAATGCTACAGCAGATGCTGACATGAGGAATATGGTTATAGTCTACCCAGGATCTTGATTAAGAAATATTCAAAAATTTTTGGTACTAAAATGATGGCATTGCGAACTACGCTTTTTCTTATGTCTGAATTAGTTTCCTTAGGAGAAAGAAAGAGCACTGAAACTGGACATGAAATTGCATTAAGGCTGCTATACAAAGGACTCACCATGGTATGGTTTAATGCTCAAAGCAAACTGCAAAGTAGGTTGATATGTCCAAAGAGGCACTGACGATCCCTATTAATAGGGGCCTTGCCTCCTTCCCATCAAGAAAGACAATGGGCAGTGGAGACAAATTCACTTTCAAGCAGAGTTAAATATGAATTACAAATAATTCAGGCCTTAAGCAGTGTGACTCAAAGAAACCTTGAACAGTCCAGCGTGATCCACTCACTAGAATACAGCCTGAGAACAAAAGTATTGCAAAATTCTTAGCTGTGGCATCTTCTATTTTGTCAAGAACTAGAAAATATAAATACAAAAGCTACAACTGGCGGTAGGGAAACAGGAAAAAAGAAGGAGACATTCTCATAACGACAGCAATTGCTTCACATGGGACATCACCAAAATGACAGTACTGGGGTCTGCAGGTGCAAGACCATGAGGCCAATGCAGAAGAACAGGAGCTTGAGGACAACGAAGTGAAAACACTGCTGCAGGGGCTCTGGGATACACTGTCCCAGCAGCTTATGTGAAAGGGTAGGGAGCTGCAAGTGGAAGGCAGGCTCCAGGATTGCAAATGGGGGGCCTTCCAGGCCAGCGAGGGTGTTGCCAAAGCTAGCAGTTTTCCAGTGCCTTGTCCGTTCCTGCACCAGCCTAGATACAGGTGGAATAATGAGCTGCTGCTTAGAAATAATAAGTCAGATGCTAAGAGCATGCACAAGGAACCAATATTTTGTTGTGCATCCCCTGCTTTACAGGACCTCCAGCTTAGCTGAAGTGCTCCCAGTGACAGGGGGAGGTAATCTGGTTTCGGGGTGCTCATTGTTACAGGAATTGCTGGTGCCAGCTCAACCAGAGCTGAAGATGAAATCTCCATTCAAACACAGGGAAAGCATTTCTCCTGTCCTGCTAGTTACCCATGGCAGCTTTATACTACTCTAACACGATCTGCAAGAGAAACAAGAGTGGCTTTATGCTTTCTCAGCAGTTCATGAAGAATTTAAAGATGGAAACCCCTTCACACCCCTGCCCTTCACTTCCACTGAGCCCAGCAGAGCATTAGACCTGCACTCCCAGAGCACATCCAAAGCTTCAGGCACAGACTGCAACATTCCTCAGCTCTTAACCAAATGTAGGTATTCTAACTGGGAATAAAATTAAATTACTTTTATTTGCTCACCTTTTGAAAACATTTTAAGAGCTACTCCAGTGAGTTCCTACCCTTTATCTGCATATCAATTATTCATTATTTTCATTAAAGAAAACCAAGCCATGCTATGCTCATGAGGATGAAAGAAATCTGTAATGTTCTCTCTCTCTATGCCCCTCATACATTTTTATTTGAGATTATTTTTAATCCATATGTACTTGAAATAGGAAAATGTGTGTGTTTTATTAGCAACAAAACTTCAGGGTTTTTTACCCCCTACTGATTTTTCATAGATTTATGGATCCATAATCATTCACGTCACAGCCTAAGGGAAACGAGGTTTGGACAGGATAATAGCCCTTAAATCCCTTCCTCTAAGCACTCAGATCTTTGCTGTCAGCAAGATTAAAACGGTCAACAGCAGTCTTCATGTGTCTATATCCCACACAGAGCTTTCACATCAACTGGAGTGGTGGCTGGCAGGGAGGAATATGCAGAACCACTGCTGTGCATGATACTACTGAGATAAAGAGAGAAGAAAACCAGGTTGTCAGCTTTAGCAGTGTTGAAAAGGACTGGTATTAACTGTTTGCTCGGGTGAATGCAGAGAGGGGAGAAGAGCAAGGAATAATACTATGTTGCAATTTAACAGGCAGCAAGAGTTTCCTTTCCTAGAACACAAAGGCAGAGAGATGGAAGCACCAAACACCCTCCTGCAGCCCAGTGAGGGGAAGGATAAGGAGGTTGTTCATGTAGACAACCAGAGTGGTTCTTCTGCCACCACTCCCTTGAACGCCCAGTCCCTACTGCGACTTGGACCTGAGGGGAATTACAGCTATTATGTGGATGATGAAGATGAGGAAGATGAAGAGAAAGAACAAGGGAAATGGCAGTGTGAAGATGCATTTAAGGAACAAGGCAAGGCCTCATCATTTATTCCTTGTTCTCCTGCTCTTTCCTCTAGAGCCCCGGCCACAGCATCTGCTCCATCCATGCTGAACATCAACGTTGGTGGCCAAAGTTACCACCTCACCTACCAGGCAGTGGCCACCTATCCCAAGACCCGCCTGGGCCGCCTGGCTACCTCCACCGACCGTCGTTGCCAGCTGGGCCTGTGCGATGACTACGCTGCCCAGGTCGATGAGTACTTCTTTGACCGGGACCCGGCTGTCTTCCAGCTGGTGTACAATTTCTATGCCTCGGGGGTGCTGCGGGTGCGGGATGAGCTGTGCCCCCGTAGCTTCCTGGAGGAGCTGAGCTACTGGGGCGTGCGTCTCAAATACACCCCGCGCTGCTGCCGCATCTGCTTCGAGGAGCGCCGGGACGAGCTGAGCGAGCAGCTGAAGGTCCAGCGGGAGCTGCGCTCCCAGGCAGAGGCTGAGGAGAATGAGCAGCTCTTCCACCACATGCGCTACTATGGCCCCCAGCGCTGGCGCCTCTGGAACCTCATGGAGAAGCCCTTCTCCTCTGTCACTGCCAAAGTGATGGCAGTGGCCTCCAGCTTCTTCGTGCTCATCTCCGTGGTGGCCCTGGCACTCAACACAGTAGAGGAGATGCAGCAGGTAGACTGGAAGAGTGGGGATAGCCGGCCTGTCTTGGAGCATGTTGAGACTTTGTGCATTGCATTCTTCACACTGGAGTACCTGCTGCGCTTGGTCTCTACCCCAGACCTGCGCCGCTTTGCCAGCAGTGCCCTCAACGCAGTAGACCTCATTGCCATTCTGCCCCTCTATCTGCAGCTGCTGCTTGAGTGCTTTACTGATGATGACCAGCCCCGGGGCCGGGGCTCCCAACACGAGCACGATATTGAGAAGGTGGGACGGGTGAGCAAGGTAGGACAAGTGCTTCGCATCATGCGCCTCATGCGCATCTTCCGCATCCTCAAGCTGGCCCGCCACTCCACAGGGCTGCGTGCCTTTGGCTTTACCTTGCGCCAGTGCTACCAGCAGGTGGGCTGCCTTTTGCTCTTCATTGCTATGGGCATCTTTGCCTTCTCTGCCATGGTCTACACAGTGGAGCACGATGTCTCCAGTACCAACTTCACCAGCATTCCTCATGCTTGGTGGTGGGCTGCCGTAAGTAAACACATCTTACCTTGCTCCAGAGATCCTCCCTTCCTTCCCCTCCCCTTCCTTGCTAGAGTTGCTGACAGTCTTGAAAACAACAGGCTCAGATCAGTGAACATCTGCTCTGAATTCTGAGCTTACAGGACATAAGCACACACACACACACACACACACACACACACACACACACACACACACACACACACACACACACACACACACACACACACACACGCATACATGCATACATGCACTCATTCACCTCTCTGTAAGCTTAAAACAAGGATTAAGCAGGCAGGCAGCGTTGAAATTCCCATATCTCCAAATGCAGAAAGTATTTTCACTTTTGAAGAAGAAGTGGGTGAAGAGACAGGAAAGAAAAGCATTTTTCCATTTAATGCCATTGTCAGTCCTGCCAAAACAATAGGGGAAAAAAATACATGCATTAGGTATCTAGTTACAGATGGACACAGGGTTTTCATTCTGATTCCATTTGTAGATCTTCTGTGACACATCATACAACTGCAAGATCACAAGACAGAGTTTATTAATTATAGTCAGATCACTTAAACTTTAAAAGTGAAAGCTTTCAACCCAGAACTCTGTGTGTTGAAAATCCATTAGGATCGACAGTTGTTTTACACAAGAGATTGTGTTCTGTTGTGCTGCAGAAGATATGTGTGCTTATAACATCCTAGATGTAGCTAGACATTGTAGATGCTGAGGGAAGGCACAGGACCCATATCTTGGCCATCCATAACCCTAAGGAATGTCCTAGACTGTCGTCACATACATTTTGTTTTGCAGCAGCTGATGCTGGCCTCAACAGTCCATTTCTGTGTGGGGCCCCAGGAGCACTTCTGACCCCTGGGTCTGGCTATGGGACTGGCTCTGTCCCAGTCACTTCCCTGGAAAAAGAAGCCCATGCAAATAGACTGGATAGGCATTAGAACATCTCATGCTGGTTGATCAGCACAGACACTTGACACACCGAGCTGCATATGTGGCCCACCAGACAGTGATCCCATCCCATCCGGGGTCACTCCTGCTGGCCAGCCACCCCAGATCCCATGGTCTGCACTCCTGGTTCAGCCATGGCCAATGAAGTGTGGTGGTTTATCACATATTCACAGTGATTCAGCACATGGCAGAAAAAAGGCTTTACAGGCAAGCATAGATGCACACATTTATATGTGCACAGGTATTTATGTAACTGTGCTGAACATCCTTTAAAGCTGGGCCATGGAAGGGAGGAAAAGCAGTGAAAAAAGGAAAAGGTCCTGTAATGTGACCTTCACAGTCATCTGTTAGTGACATACACAGGTTATGAAAACATTGGTGATTCATACAGTGCTAAAATATTTTGTTTTCTGAACATGCAGGTTATATGCAAAATCTTCAGAGCTTGTTTTTGCAAACTGGTGACACCATAATCATTCAGATATTCCTAATAAACTTTTATGACTAGGTGAAAAAGTCCTATTCAGCTGACAAAATGTCTTCAAAACAGGAGCTGTATCATGCACATTGCAATTCCAAAGCATAATACAGTTTTTAAAGCCTATTTGTTCTTTAAGACTGTTAATTAAAATATCTAGATCATTCAAATTTTGCAAATACCCAGCAGTATTCACTATCTCACACGTGCAGGAGCAGTATCCCTCTTAAACTGTTACAGGCAATGTATAAGACTCTGCCACTGGTACAGTACCTTATCACAGGATAATGATTTTGTCCTGGCTAGTAGAGATAAACATCTTGCCTTCATCTCAGTATTTATTTTTGGAGATATTTATCCTGTATTATCATTCAAATCCAGTGACTTAATTTCCATTAAACCAAATCACTAATCCTTTGTATTCCACAGGAAGCACCAGGTGCATCCTAAATATGTGCTCACCCATTCCTGTCTCATGTACCCTAATGCTTTCTCCATTTGAAATATCATTCTATTTAGCATGTTAGAGGATTGCAAACTGTATACAGTGACCTTCTGGAGATGTGTTTCAGTGCTAAAGCCACAAGGGCATTACAGTGAAAGTCCTACTGCCTGTGGCTTATTTCTGTCAGAGTTTTAGGTTACTGTTTAACATATATACACAGTGTGTTGAGACACTGTGAAAAAAACTAAAAAAAACTAAATAAAATTCAGTGGCTGAAAAAGTCTTGCACAGACTAGAAAGTGACAGGTGACAGAAACCTGCAAGTTTCACTCGCCAGAGAAGAGTAAGTTATATTTACTAAGTGTAAAAATTATAAAATATCAAGATGTATGCAGTGGAACTATATAAATTAGGAGTTATGTTAACTATTTGGGAGTACAAGCTTCATATGTAGCATCTCCATAATCAAACATCCATCAATTTTTGATCCAAATTTTACAATGAAGGTATTTCAGTACTCAGTGTAACACTGGATCCGTAATATAATTTCCCCATGTATCCATAGGCTAGAAAGAGAAAATTATATCGGCTGAGAAGAAAAATGTGGAACTATGTACACAATGAGATGGCGAAGCGTACAGATTAATATAAAACAAATATACTAAGCACCATCACTCTCACAAAAAACCCAAAATAAATCCAACAACCAAAGCCAAAACATTTTAAACAACACCCAAATCCTTCTTCAAAAGGGAATTCAGAAAAAATTACCCACCTGCATACTTATTTAGCACTCTAACTGTATATGTTACAACCATACCCTGCAGGCAAAACCTTCTAGACTACAGTTCCTTGTAGGCATGAAATCATTAAAGGGGATTTTATCTAGAAACTTCAAAGTCCTGGATCACTTCTTCCTCTAATGCAAATACTAAGAAAATTTATTTCATAATTAGCAGAAGGTTTTCATGTGGTTTTCATTAGTTCCAAAAATATATACAACAAACAAAGGTAAAACTCAAAATGCAAACCACAGAACAAGTCCCAAATACAGGGTTTTATCAGCACACTAGATTTAGAAACAGGACATCTGTTCCAAGTGACATGATGAGGGAACAGGGTTGCAGCTATCAGTGGATTTGCATGGTCAGGGAGCCAAATCTCTCCTCTCCCTACAGCCAAACAAACTCATCTTCTGGACAGGCTGGTGTGGAAATTGTCTGGGAATTCCCTCTGGAGGGTAAAATCTAAAAATCTTCCTGAATGGTGTCAAACTGTTGTCTTTCTTTACTTCATGAGAGGGGTTTATTTTTTTTTTTTAATTAGGGATATTTTGCATAAGATAGATGGTACACAGAAAAAAAAAAAAGCAGCACAGAGTATTTTAGACTTACATTGCAATGTACAAAAGAGCCAACTTTAACACTGTCCCCGATCAGTGAACATAATCTGTCTATGTATTTCTTCTCAGCTAATAATCTGTATGTTGGTTTGCCTGTAGGTCAGCATCTCTACAGTGGGATATGGGGATATGTGTCCAGAAACTCACCTTGGTCGCCTGTTTGCTTTCCTCTGCATTGCTTTTGGAATAATCCTGAATGGCATGCCCATCTCCATCCTCTACAATAAATTCTCAGACTATTATAGCAAGATGAAGGCCTATGAGTACACAGCGCTCAAGAAAGAAAGAGGGAAGGTCGACTTCACACGGAGAGCCATGAGGAAAATATCTGAGTGCTGTGGTGAAGGTGCATCCCACCCTCTGTCACAACAATGATAGTTTGTGCTTTTGGATACTGGGAGGCAACCAAGAAGCTGGAGGAGAAGGAAGAAAAACAGATCAGCCAAAAGATAAATGAAAAAGGCCAAAAGAAACAAAAGTAGATGGTTAAATCTGTTTTGAAAGGGGATGTTTTCAAAACTAAAAACGCTCAGATTACAACAGATTTTTTTTTTAACTCTGGTAGACTGTAAGTAGCATTTAAGTGCTAATCAACTCTCTGAAATTACCTCTTTCAGATTAAACACTCTGAATTAATCCCTCACGAAGATCTAACCCCCTGCTACTGATTAGGCTGACAATAAAGACCCACCATAATTGTACAAAGGGAAAACAAATTGCTGTCATTAAGGGTCAGCCGAGTTACTGCTGTTAAGGCAGTCTCAAAGATTAAACAAATAGAATACCCAGTATACTGACTGCATCACTTAAACCGGTGTTGCATCAGCTTTCAAATAGAGGAAAATGGCCTTGAGCACTTATCTGAACATTAGCAGCAGCTAGACTCCTTAAGATGTCAGCCTCTGTTTCCATTGCCAGATAGCTATGCTTCATTGTTCCAATTTTATTTTTCAAATGCAGTCCTGCAAATGATTCCTATTTTCATGCCTAGTCAAGCAATGCACTGCTTTCAGCACTTCACACCACCCCCCCCCAAGATCTATAATCATGTTTCAGTATGACAAGAACTAGTGAAGAATTCTGGAGTCTGAGTTGCTAAATCTCATTGATCAATTTTGAAAACATTTGCAAACCAAATCCTTTTTAGGTATAGGATTAGGTGATAATTTATTTTGCAGTATTTAATGTATCTACTGATTGAATTGTTAGAATAATAGACCTGTCATAGGACATAAGTGTTGAGGCAGTATTTAAAAAATAATCTAAGGAAATATATAATGAGTAGTAACTCATAAAGAGTGTTCATACAAAGGATCTTATCAGCACTTAACTGTAACCAATTTTAAATATAATTTAAAATCAAGATAATTTGTCTGGTACATACAGCCACAGAGAGAGACACAATCCTGACACTTAGCTCATCCCCAGGAATACATTATGTCCTTAGATTACTATGTCTTCTTCCACAGCTGGACAGGATTTCTCATGTGTCTAAACTCACCCCAAAACTTAAATAACAAATAAAACCAACAATAATTAAATGGAATTGCAGTTTTATGTATTACTTCAGAGACTGCCAGGAATATTCTTTTTACATAAGAGCAGTCATACCAATTCAGAAACAGTAATCTGAGTAACAGAGCTGAAGGAAAAATTATTTTATTGATAATCAGATGCAAAGACCTTAAAGAAAAAAAGTCTAATGAAAAGGATCAATGGTAACAATGCACTGATATGACTCATGGCTGTTATTCAGCAGCACTCCTGTTGCAAAGCATCCTGATGACAGAGATGCATTTTAAAACTCTTGAACTCTCACGTTGTGTCTGTGCTGCCCTGATGAATGCAAATGGTTGCATTCAAATCTCAGGGCTGCATGGGACACAATGGTGTGAAGCTCCCTCTGGAACAGCTGAGGGTGAAAAAGTTCATTAATTTTGACGCGCCCATGCGAATTGTGTCAAGTACAGGGACATTTCCCCTTTCAGTGGTGGGAAGGTAATTAGTAACCAACTTGCTCCTCTCATTCTCTACCTCCAGACAAACGTATCATAAGCCCATCTGTCATTTTGTTCTTTAGGAATGACAGTCAGAACACTGTGTGCTGATCAGCTCTGTTAAAAGCTAAACCATCTTTAAGGCACAGCTGAGCCCTGGGAGTTCAATGTGATAGATGTTTGCTGTTCTGGACTGCACACAATGCAGCAGGCACAATCCTGGCACTCACTGAGAAGAATAGCTGCTTTGCTTTGGCTCTAGGGAATTTGCATAGCCCTTCTGCACAGCAACAACAGGACAAGAAGCTTCCAGGAACCACAGGAAACCTCTTACTGCAGTTCAGTGAGGTGACAAGTTACAAGCATGCAAGACCACAACTATGCTTTATTTTCAACATGCAAATTGAATTAGATCCATTTAAAGGATTTAAAATCTGGTGATTACTGGATTTTCAAAGAAAGGGGACACTGTAAATTTATTTCTTTGCTGAAGGAATTCAGCTGAAGGAATACTCACATGACAATGCAGATGAGATGCAGATGCTCAGACTTGCATGGCAGGCTCAGCAGCTTCTTGCCACCTATAGAAATCCAGAGCCTGAGCACTAACTCTGTCGAGACTGGACTTTGTCACAGCCTTAGACCTGACAAAGATCACTACTTTCATTTTCCACCCCACTTGCCTCACCTGCAGGACCTATTTGAGCAGACATTTTTGAAGACATGTAACGAAATAGGTTTGCCACACCAAACATGAGCAGACAAAAAAGGAATCTTGTCTCTCAATCAGGAGTCGAATGTCCTTTTATGGCAAATGCTTTATCTGTTCAATAAGATTCCAGCGCACAAATCCCACAGTATTGCTCTAACTGTTCAAATGCAGCTTGGAGAGGGTCTCCTGCACCCCTCTAGCTGAGTATGTTCCACTTTGCACCAGGTAAAAAATGGCCCACAGTGTGACAGTAAAAGAAAGACCGTACAGCTTGGTGTTTCCAGCACTTAACTGGGTGGGAAGGAGTGTGTCACAGGACCTGCTTCAGTAAGGAGCTATGAAAGTATCCTGACCAAGCAGCAAACACTTGGTTTCCCAAACACTCAGTTTCCTCTGGCCCAAGCAATCTTTGGTTGATGGCTTTAGTTTTGAAGGAATCCCGAGCCTCCACACACTACAGCCACATGAAGGTAAAACTCCTACTTTAGAGTACCCTGCAGGCTAATGGCTGTGCCAAAACACTGCCAGGCACAGAGGAGAATGATTTCTGTCCCTTCAGAAGCACAAGACTTTGTGACCAGTACCACCAGGTACCATTTGGGTGCACTGAGCACTAAGGCCATTACACTTTGGGCATCTCAGCTTACCTAGCAGCTGCTCAACTCTCTTTTTTCTCAATGCACTTTGCCCCCTCATCCTTCATCCAGCCCCACCATCTCACAGATGGATTTGGTACCATCTTGACTACTCTGTGCACTGACTTAGCACACAAATGTGACTCTTTGCGGGAGTGGGGATAGACTCTCACTTGACTCATGACCAAGCTCAGTGCTGAGAGCTCTGATCAGCACTAGAGCTGGCACAAGGTACATGGTAGGAGTGTGCAGTCCACAGGACACACCTCTGGCAGTGAAACCCTAAGCATAAGACTACACAAAGTTGCTGGGTTTTGTTTTGCAGTACCTGTCACCCCTGCCCTGCTGCCTTGAGGAGGTAAGTGGGTGCTTAAAGTGGAGTAAAGCACTTTCCAGAAAATTAGAAGTTAGTACTTGGTAAGATTTTTTCCCAAAGGTTTGTCATTTTCTTCTCTGGATTCTCTTATGTAGCTTTCTGCCTTTGGCTTAACTAGTCTTATTTTAGGAGTGACAAGCTAAGTCTGTGAATTTCAATAGGAAAGATTACGCCTAAATTTGAGGTACCATTATAGGAGACAGACAGTGCCTGGATTGCTCAAGGCTTTGTCAGTGCCAGCACTTTCTACACTACCCGTGTAGATGGGAACTAGCAAGGTCCTCCCACAAAATCTCTCCCGCTCCTACCATACAAAGCGGACCTCCAGCCAGCTCAGAGGGAGGAACAAGTTCATATTCCCACAGAACTGACTTTTGAGAACCTGCAGAAGGCTGTGCAAACCTGCATCAGCTGGTTTTGAAGGAGGATGAAGCATTTTTGCCTTTTTCGGTTGTTGACACAATGTTCCCCGCAGAGGACTCAGTTAATTTATTGTGCCACATCCACAAAGACTTTCAGCGGCATCACTGTCCCTAAATTGATCAAAGGAAACAGGAAAGTGGTAGACATGATGACATCCAAAAACAATGCAAGAGAGTTATGATTGTCTTGGTTACTTGAATTCCATAGGGCTTTGGCAATCAAAAGGTTTCAAAATAACACATCAAGGGTAAACATGCTTAAACACAACAAGGATGGGCAAAACTATTAAAGATAAAGTAGACAGTCTTGTTTTATGAGGCTCTAATTTGGCATAACTAAGGTTTTGGGGGAACAGGGTGGAGGATTCTCAAACCACTGAGAAATTAGAAATCTTTCTAAATATGGCCATGGTAAAATCTTCTGTTTTAACTAATTGCAGATATTAATGAGACCCAGAGGGAGAAGGAAAATGAATTCTATCATTATGTTTCACTACAGACTTAGCAAACATGCTGTCTCTATAAGACAAAGAAACAGCCAGTTTATCTGGGTGGCTTCATTTTAGGAGAACCAAGCATTGCTTCTTCTACTTAATTTAGGACTGGGAATTACTGAGGGGAAAGGGGGATAAAAAAGATAAGAAAAGAAAAGGAAAAAGGAAAAAAAATTTAAAAGAAAGAAAGGGGAAGAGAAAAAAATTTTTAAAATACGTGTGGAGATAGTAGAAATGTAGAGTTTGTCCCTACATGAGAGAATGGAAAGAATTCCAGATATAATATGCTCCTGCACAAATCCTGTCTTAGAAGAACATCACTTTCTCAGTGCAGTTCAGGAGGTGTTTGCTTTTCTCATTCAGAAAGATAGCACTTAAAGGGGTAGCTACAGTGCACCACAGATTAATAGGCATCTGGTACTATTCCCAGGTTTCCAAGGCAAATAGCAGCATTCAGTCTTTAAATATTGTACGTAAAGTAAGTGAAGTTTTTAAAATATCAACTAGGAATACTTCAAGGTTTTTGATGAAACATAATTACTATCAGTAAGACTAAGAAATAAAAATGGTCACTTCGCTTAAAAAATAGCTTCAACTGTTTAGACCATTCTGGTTTTATGTCATGCAAAAATATGCTTATCTACTATTACAAAACTTTTATTGACATCTTTATTTAGTAGTATAAAAATTACATGCCTTTTGACTGTAATCCAGCCCTTTATCTAGGACTAAAATAGGGAAAGGTCAGAGGTAGAAGTTTTTTATGTACTTAAGTAATTTAATGGAAATATGCTGAGAAAAATTAAAGCTTTCTACAAGCAAGTCCTGAGATAGAGATTATCAAAGTTTTTAAATAAAACTTGTCAGAGTTTAGTTCTGTTCTATAAAATTCTCTATATTGTCATTCAAACTCCTGAAGTGGTTTGCTCAATTTGTAAGCAAAAGAATTTGACATCATTAATAACCAGATTAGCAAGTACCATACTTTAAAGCCAGTCTTTTGCCACCACTTAAAAACTATTCTTCAGGCCACCAAGTTCACTTTTCCCTTCATCAGTTCTGGCAGGGGCTGAGGGAGGAGGCAGCACAACGATGACAACACACGATAATGGACAACACAACGAACAAGCAAAAAAACCCCAAAAACCGTACATTCCAGAAGTTCAGGAAAATTCAGGAAATCACAGGCAGGTTGTGACAGCACCTTCCGCTGTGATGGGGAGCCTCTTCACAGCAGCGCAAAGTAGCTGGGTGGGTCTCCTCGCGGGAAGAACAGCTCCTGGCATGGAACATTGTTCACTGCTGCCGCTCAGAGGTTACAGGCTGTCAGATTCCTCTTTCCCTTAATATCTGGTGTCTGCTACCTGCCATGTTAGCTAGCTGTGCTGCATCCTCCTCAGGTGGTCTACCAAAAGCCTGAAGTCTTGTCACCAAGGGTGGAGAGTTTACAATAATGTAAAAGTTCAACAGTTTTTAATTCTTTTGAAGAGAAATAATTCAGACGTATCTCAAACGTCTTTATTTTTTTCACTGTCCACTATCAAAGGTATGGAATTCGAAAGAGGCTCTAAATATTTTTACCTGTTCAGATAAACAGAAGAAAAACCCCATAAAAATTGAAAATGCCTACATAGAAAAATGGGTGGCATCAATTTGTAAAACAGCCTCTGAAAGCCTTTCAACTGTAAGAACAACTGCCTTGAAATATGGTGCTATCACCATGCTGTGAAGACAACTTCATAGCAAGTGTTGTGGCAGCTGATGTTCTTCATCTCACCACAGCCTGGGAGCAGAAACTTTAACAACCACAACATACTGAACCAACACTCATATTATTACTCTTTTCCACAAAAAATATTTTCTCAGACAGGCTTATAATTTAGTCTATCATTAAAATGACAAACCTTGGTTTGTTTTTTCTTTTTGTTGGTTTCTTTTGGTGGTGGCAGTGATGGTTGATTGGTTTGGTTTGGTTTTCTTTTTTTCCCCACAAGTATTTTATTTGCATCTGTTTTGCAAACAGATATAAACTTTTTGATGACTTCTTAATTCAATGCTTATAGCACCTGCTTGTCTATGCCTGTCTACCCAGAGGTCCTGTAGGCTCCCTCCTGTATGCATTTGATTTTTGGTTTTAAATTCCAATAAAAGACGTAATCCGTGTAGACACACTCTAGTTAGAGCACAAGACTGTCAAGATACCTGAATGACAGGCAGAACCAGCTTTGGGGAGGACAGTGCAAATTCGAGAATCTGTAGGATTTTTGCATTGTGTAAAGCATAAGCGTACCTGTAAGACACGTTTTGATTTAAAGATACATAAATCCAGCTATTAAAATCATCTTCCATGACAGCAGATGACGAGATGGTTAAATCCATTTCAACCAGTATGGCCCTTGACAAAACTTCAATATGACTACTGCAAGAGGAAAATCACAAAGATATATAACGTTAAAGTTGGGCATATGCAAGGAATTACTACTGATACCTGAGTTTAAATCACATATTTTCCAGTTTTCCAGCCATCAGTAACTTTCTCTTCCTCCAGTGCCTCCATGTAGAACAGCTTGTAAGTAATAACCCTACTGACTTCTTTGATGCTACAGTAAAATGGGTTACACCCTCTGTATACATTTACAAGAAAAAAATTATGTCAAGGAAAACTTGAACTGCTGAAATGTAGAGTTGCAGAGAGAAAAGGCGGAGGACCCACTATGAGAGATTAGTGTTTCTTAAATAGCAACGCTTTCCAGGAATGCCTGTTCCTCTTTATTAGATGGTTAACACAGGGTATTTACTATTTATAGATCTTTGCAAAAGGTTTAATACCCTGAAAATCCAGGATCTTAAAACAAGACACACAAAACCACAGAACGGTCTTTAAACAATAAAAAAACTTATTAACTGAGAAAAAAAAGTGCAGCTTACATAATGGAGCCTGTAAGGGAGAAACTCAATGCAAGAGTTTTAAATCCCAAGCAGAAAACGAGGAAACTGATAGAAGAATAATAAGGTTAAGAGTAAATGAGCTTCAGTGTTTTCACAAAGCAGCTGAGGAATGTGGTACACACTGAGGCAAAACAGATGAGTCTTGGCAATTATCTTGAACTTGACAATGCTAAATGTCTAATGGGCAGTACAGGTTTCTTCCAAGAAATCAGAAGGAAATGTGTCTTGATTAATGCAATGAACTCTTGCATCAATCTGTTTTAAGATTAAGAAGATGTAAGATGTAAGAAATTTTTTAAAACCCTACTTTTAATATTTTATTACAGTTTAGTTTTTTACACATAACTCAGGACATGGCCTTGTGTCCATTCTGACAGTCTACAACCCAACTAGACAAAAGATGGGCAGGATTAAGAAAGAAAGTCTTACAGCTTATGGGTCACAGTCTGCCTGTAACGCATATACTGTCCCCAAACATTCCCCCTTTATTTCCAGCTAAGTCAATCACTTTGCATTCTCTACTGATCCCACCTTTTCCTCAGTTCTGCACTCAGAAACAAACTCAACGTCATTGTGTACTTTTTTTGCTTTTGAAGAAAAGGTAAGTTGGTGGAGTCAGCGGGAAAGCAAAACACTGCTTGCTCTTGGTAGATCCTGTTGTCGGCACCAAAGGGGAAGGCTGGTTCTTCTGCACATTAAATCTAGAGCTACTAAGGTACAACACTACCTATCTGTATGCCCCTATTTCCAAGGTAATGGAAAATAAACTGTTACACACTAATAGACATCCAAGAAAATGGGTCTTCTGTCTTCTAAGAACAAAAAAAGAAAACAATCATTACCACCTTTTCTGTCTTCGCACTTACAATGGTGGTTCACCCTCCAACTTCTGCTAAGGAAGGTGAGAGGTGTTGGCTCTGGCTGGTCTCAAGGGACAGGCATTTCACCTCGGGAAAATGGTTTTAAAACAAATGCCTCATAATTGCAGCCTTTCTTCTGAGCGAGTAGCAGACAAAGAAATTCACCTGCTGTCTGTGCACTTCCATTGTCTTCTTGGCAATAAAAAGATTACTACCAGCTATATTAAGATGCTGGCAATTTGAGCACTTTGGATAATCTAAAGTAAGCAAAAAAGTTCATATCAAACAAAATAAAAAGGACACACTTTTAAAAAACCCCAAATCCAAAAAAACCCCACTATTCATTCAGAATATATCAAAAATTTACTTCTCAGCCCTCATGCAGCCACAGAGACCCATAGGAGACTGGGATAGATATGGCACTGCATTCAACCAGCTTCTTCACTGGGAAAAAACAGGCCAGTCCTTGACATACCTTAAGCCACTGAAACAATCTTTTGTACTCCACATAACTTGCTTTTCCTCTCCTTCCATTTAGGCTATTTCAGAACTTGTTTTCAACAGATATTAAAGACACACCTTGACAGTAAAATTTATGTTCTATCTCTGGTAAGAAAATAGTGGCAACTATAGCATAACCTTAACTGACATCTACTTAATGAAGAGTGGCATTTCTCAACTTGTGGTAAGGAAGACTAACAGTCACTCCAAATTACTACACATAACTTAAAATAAATGCTGTATACAGACTCAAAAATGCAAATAAACTGCCTGGTACAAATCCAGAAAAAGCAACCATAATTAAAGCACACAATCAAAGCATCAGATCAGGTTCATGTTAGCACACATTTTTACATGGCTTTGTGCTGTTCAGTTTATTCGCACCTTCTCTAGCTATGACTTATTTTCATTTCTCCCTGTAATCCTCTTGATTGGAAGTATGTCTGTGCCAGATTCTATGCATTAGTTCTCCTTAATAACCCAAACAATTGAGAAGGGCTGCACCAGATTTTTTTTCCCGCTCCCTGTTTTATTCTACTATTAATTATTCAGTCACAAATCTGTCGCATATTTCATTCAGGTTGGGGTTTTGGCAGCAACTGAGACTTCTTTAGAAACAGTTCACTATAGTTTAAATTCATTATCTGCTGCTAATTAAAATGATCTGTTTTATTGTCACAAAAGAAAATCCTGTCACAGGAGCTAATGAGCTCCAGTCTTCAGTAACTGAGAGGATGTATTTACAAGCAGGAGCACTTAATGCCAGGGCCAATCAGATGCTGGAATTAAGTACATTTTCTAGATGTGTATGTTCAAGTATAAATAGTTTAAAGCAGTGAAATGCACTGTTTCATCTTTATAAGTAATCTCTTGCTTCTCACTGGTCCTGTATGGGGGCAATATTCATTAGATCACAAAAAACTGTAAGATACTCAAATAGGCAAATTCATAAAAACAAATAAACCATAAACCAAATTGTAACTTGTAGTATACTTAGGCTACTTTGGGCAGTACATAAATGTTATAGTTAAGAAAATGGTTTCTAACATTGTTTGTTTGTTTGCATCTGTTGATTTACTGATACTTTGCTGACTGTGTTCCCCTCTAATTCCACTTAAGCTTATGAGTGGGTGTAAATACTTAAAGGTTAATCCCAATTAGACCTGCTTGGCCCTGGCATTAAGTGCTCCTGCTTGTAAACACATTTTTTCAGTTACTGAAGATTGCAGCTCACTAGTGTCTGTAACACGATTTTCTTCTGTGACAATAAACCAGATGGTTTTAATTAGCAACAGATAGTGAACTGTTATTAAGAAGTCTACATTACTGCCAAAAAAGCCAACCTGAACGAAATACGCAACAGATTTATGCTGAGTAACTACAGAAGTACAGAATCACAGAATGAATCAGTTTGGAAGGGACCACAGTGAGTCGTTTGGTCCAACCTTCCTGCTCAAGCAAGGTCATCCCACAGCACATGGCACAGGATTGTTCCAGAGAGTTCTGGAATTTCCCATGAGAGGAGACTCCACAGCCTCTGAGTAACCTGTTCCACTGCACAAAGAAGCTCTTCCTCATGTTCTGGAGGAACTTCTGTGCATCAGATTCTGCCCACTGCCTCTTGTCCTATTGGTCAGCATCACCAAGAAGAGCCTGGATCCATCCTCTTGGTGCCCTCCCTTTGGACACTTAAGAGGCACTGATGAGGTCCTGACTCAATCATCTCAAGGCTGAGCAGGCCCAATTCCCCCAGCCTTTCCTCACTGGAGAGATGCTCCAATTCCTTGATCAACTTTGTAGCTCCAATTAGTGGTAGAGCAAAACAGGGAGGAAAAAAAAAAATCCCCTTCTCAATTTTCAGGTTATTGATGGCAATAATCCAGTGTTTAAAATCTGGCACAGAAGCAATGAAATTAAGTCATAGCTAGAGAAGGTGCTGATAAACTGAATAGCAAACAGCCATGTAAGAATGTGTGCTTACATGAATCTGATTTTGTGTTTTAACATCACGGCCTTACAGGTAGGTGCTCCCTAGAGAACCAGAGTATTTTACCTCATGCTAAGCATTCAAAGTCTGAGTCTCACACTGGGTAATCTGGTTGTGATGTGCACCGAGCACTGCAGTTCCTAACAGACTGCAGGAGCAGTGGTGGATCATCATGACCTCTGTCAGTAAACGCAGCAATTTAGGAGACTGGTTTCAAGCATGTAAAGCACGGGAACTTAAACCAGTTTAATTAGCCACTGGCAACCAAACACTGGTAGTGGTATTGTACTTCATGTTGAGGAAACTGCTATCTTAGAAGTAAAGCCTCACTATTTGCTATTACCACTGGAGCCACATCTTGTGAAACTAAGCAACAGTAAAGAGTAACTCCTACAGTTGGGAGATTTAATCAGTCTGGTTCTCTGCTTGGATCAGTCCATCAGCACGACATTAAGCACCAGCAGGGTGGGCGTTCCACGAACGTCTTACGAAGGAAGTTCGGACTTTTTTCTAAATGAAGAAAATAATGGCTTTATTTCTGTAGATCAAAACAGGGTTCAGGAAAAGTCAATAGGATACTGATTTGATATCATGTGGAAGCTAATTCATCCCTCCCCCATTACTACAAAGAAACCAAAAAAAATCCCCAAATCCCTTTGATTTGTTAGGGCTTAAAAGTGTGTAGTTACAAGACCTGACTGAAACGAAACCAAACCATGATCTATTAAAACAGTCAGCTGTTCCTTCAGAACCTTCTCTGAAAAAAGTCAGACACTATTTCCATTCCATTCTTGTTAGTTCCGAGGGATTATAGCCTCCATCACAGGGTAAGAATGGGACTTGAGTAGTCTTCCTGGTTGTTTTTTGTTTTTAGGAAACCAGGAGGGAAGGGGATTAAGACAAATATATTTGCCCATACACCGTATGTCCAGAACAGATGCTTGTGTTTCTATGGTAACTGTAACACATGCAAATTTTAACAAGATTTAAAACATTTTTGTGCAAGTTATCAGGAAAGATTGAACTCCTTGATTACGGGTTCAGATGTTTTCATTAGCTCTTAAATCTTGAGATTTCAATCTCTGAGAATCTTCTACTGTGCGCAACAGAATGAGTACAAAGACAAGTTGTTTTAGAAATTATTTAATATACAAATGCATACACTGCTTCTTAAAACAATCATGGTGCAAAATCTTATCAAATCTCAGTTGATTGCATTGATGTTAATAATCATTTTAGGTTCATTTACACTAGGAAGTCAATTTCTCCAGTAATGCTTCTATTCCTTTTACATTTTTATTTCGCTTCAGCTTTGGGATGAGCTTTTTTAGTCCTTTTTTGACTGTGCTTGCCACGTTTTCATCACTACTGCGGAGAAGGCTGCAAGACACATTAAAAAAATGAAGGATATCAAAGGTCAGCATGCAGGTCATGGAAAAAGAAGCTGTCCATGTAGGAAAATATAATTCAAGCCAGATGCTATCACCCCCTACTACAAAAAAGATGTAAAACATTCCAGAAAATATGAAACACCAAGTCAGAACATAGCCAACAGAGGATAAATCAGTCTGCAAGGAACTGCTGATCCCAACTCAAAGCATGTTCAAATACTGGGTCAGACCAGGTTGTTCAGAGTTTCACCCAGTCTGGGCTTCAAACCTGCCAGGCTGGAGACAGCCCAAACTCCCTGGGCCACAGTCTCATTGCTGCACCATCCTCAGGGAAAAGGTTTCTCCTTATTTCCAGCCTAAGCCTCTTGTGTTCCAGCTTGTGCCACTGCCTCTTGCTCTCTACTCATGCATGCACTGCTGTGAAGGGACCAGCTCACCTTCACCCATCTCACTGGTGCCAGGGATGCTGCTGGGATCCCATAAGCTGCCCCTTCTCCCAGCTGAAGCAGCCTTGGTGCCATAGCCTCTCCTTCCAGGCCAAGGGATCCAGCCCATGACTATGCCAGTCACCCTTCACTGAACTCACTCTGGTTGTTGATATTTTTCTTGTAATGGGGGTGCTAAAACTGGTGCAGTGAAGTACATCTAATATACATCAAGTACCTTCACTATTGCACTTTCATGTTGCATTTAGTGAAGGACTATGGAGCCTTACCAGTTCTATTCTTTTAGACACTACTTTTGGAAAACAAATCAGATTTCCTACGTAAGTTCTCTTCCTCGGAAAAACTTAAGAGAGTCTTCCTGCCTGGTTTTTGTTTTTTCCATAAGCTGTAAAATACTACCAGCTTAGTAGTGACTGTCCTTCTCCCTTTCTTCAGTTAACAGTGAAATGTTCTTGGGATTGAAATACAAGATCTGCAGAGTTAATGGCACACCTAATTTGCTACTTCAAAATGAGGAGCGAACACTGCCTTTGTAGAGTTTGTGCAAACCAGATCAGAAGGACAAGTCTGACATACAAATAAACTAAGAAACAAATTAGAACACCCGTGTGCTAGTATGAAGCAGGCTGCATAATACTACTACAAGTCCTTACAATCCCTAGGATTCTTCCAAGTGGCTCCCAAATTTGCATCTACCTAAAAGCTTGTTTCTTACCTACTTTTTAAACAAGGATTAGACATGGCAAACTGAACTGAGTAAAACATAAAGGAATTAATGTAGCTTAAAGTTTAAATTTTGTCTCCTTTAGGATGCCAAATCCTGTGCTGGATGGTGACACTATAGGCAGAAAAGCACGGGATGTCCATCTGACAACACCACTACTTTCAGCTACTTAATTCCCAGATTTATTTCTATGACTACAACTAACAACCTTTAGCTGCAAATTGTGTTACACTTTTAGCTGCAACGGTCATATTTAATCAAGAGGCCTTCTTTAAAACCGAATTCAACACAGCTGAGGGTGGTATTTTCTCATCTCTTCTATGTACCCCTATGTACCCCTGATAAAACCAAGAAAGTCAAGGATCTTGACAAAGGATGTGCTGAACACATTAGTAATTAACATGGAGAGGTATATATGTTTCACTCACCACAAGAGACATGGAGCACACAAAGTAGCAAGCCACTCAGGACAGCATTTAGCTTATCCCGAGAAAAGGAATGTCAGCTTCTGACAACTATATATGTAAAGCTGCTTTCAAACTCGTAGTAACCACAGGTATGTCAAGATACTGTTCTTAATACAGAATATCTGCATGTTTGATAACATAGCCAAAAGACCAACATAGTGGCATAGTGGGGTATTTTTGCATTACTATTCTGTAAGCTCTTACAAGGTCTAGAAAGCCAGCAGCTATGTATTTCATGGATACAAAACATAACTCTCACAGATTACAGAAATAAAAGAAGTCATTAACACATTGGTGAAGTATGTTCTTAGCCATTTTCTACCTTGATGCTACACACCATTTACAAATTTAAAAATACACAGGAAAAGTCATATATAGGAATTTAAATAGACAGGCATCTATGACATTCAAGTACTTACAACACTTAAAACACTAGTCTGGACAGAGAGCTTGCAGAGGGTCTTCTCATTACCTCTGGGCTCCTCAAGATAGTACTAAGTCAGAACCAGGCCCCAGATATTTTTATAAAAATCAAAAGCAAGTAGGGCAAGGAAAGGAGAAGCTTCAGAGGATCCCAGGTTACTGAGAAGCCAAAGCACATGCAGTGACTGCTTATGACTGACAAATAAGCTTCAAGGACTAGATAGCCAAAAACCTTTTAATGGATTCACCAAGTAACTCTGAGTTTCAGATCTGCACATACGTGACAGATGGCTTCCGAAAGCCAACAACAAAACAAAAATCAGTCACAGCTTTAGGAGGAACTAGCACTGTCTGAAAATTATCTCTGTCTGAGGATGTGAGATTCTTCATGACAAAAGAAGTATCCAGGTTTTTTACATGAAAAGGTTTTTAAAAACTCAACAATTATTTTATGTAAAAAAACCCCTGCTATTACTTTATACCAGACTAAATTAATCATTGCTGTATGATTTAGGCAATCGCTTGACTTCAGTCCATACAGTTAAACAAAAATGCAATTAATTACTATGTGAGAGTGAGGTAAGCAGGTGTCATGTGAAATGGAACAAAAGGGATGGTTATGTTTGTGTGTTCTCAGCTGCATAAACAAAAGGACATCATGCCTAGAAAGTCATCAAGAGAAGTTCAGTCCACAAAGGATTTAGATTTAAGTGAAATAAACCAAAAAAACTACCAAAAAAATTCCATCAAACAAGCAAACATTCCTACAATATACTTTTTTCTCTTCTTCCTGTTAGGTAAGTTTCAGTATGGGTGAAAATACTGCCAGTCTGGGAGGTAAGATCCCCTGCTTAGCAACAAAGGACACTTGTCAAGGCCCCACCTGTAGTGACATGAGTAATAGCAGAGAAGGAGAAAGACTGCCATTCCTCACAGACTTTTCCACAAAATACACCACTACTGTGCTAGTTTCTTTAATGAGCAATTACTAGTTTCCTGTTTTATCTCTAGGTCTTCAACATCTATTAAAAGACTATTGTCAGAGTGATTGCTGAACAGTTATTAGTGTTAAACATAGGGAAAAATCTAATAATTTACTTTACAACTTTATTTGGACAATCTCAACAACTTAGTACAAACACCAGCAACATCACATGTTAAATGAATCTGTTCAGCCTTGACTTAAAGGAGAAATGCCCAAGCACCAATATAGTGACAGTGAATAAGCCTTTCTAACAAAACTTCACTGAACATCTGTGCACAGGATCAGATAACTTAAAAGACATTAGGTGCATTTGCTGAATTCTAAAGGCCTGTTACAAGAGGCAAAGAAAGAGCATTATCATTTTAGCACGTGAACAATCTCAACAGCCAGATACATACGACTAGTAAGGTGTTGTGTGAACTGGTTTCGTACCTGGATTGCAACTACTCTTCTACTACCAGTTCTTCTCACTAGTGATCTGAGTGATAATGGCTAAGCAAAGTTAGAATTAAACTCAGCTTAACTAATAGAAATGAAAACGCCTTTTGATTCACCTTGCAAAAGAGCATGAACATCAAAGTAGTCCTACTCTGAACTGATAATGACCAGAGACCAGAGACAGAAAGCAAACAGTAAGGAATCTAAAGTAACTTTAGGAGAGAGAAAAGTGGAGCAGAAAAAAGAGATCAAGGGATTTAATGTTCAAAATCATGCTGTCTGTTTGAATTGTTTGCTGATTTTGGTTCAGTGAAAGTCTTAATGAGGTGCCAGAAGGGCAAGGCTGACACACAAGCTCCAGAACACAGACTGCGCACTTCAGGATATAAGACAAAACCTTGGGTTTCTATGACCTGATACTGACAGGTAGTTACAAAGAGAAAGCAGAGATGATTAACACTGCAGTTTACATTTGATAAAACAAAACGTTAATCTGATCCCGGTCAGGTGGTTTTGATCTCACTAGTTCCATGGTTCTCTGCTTCAAATTTGTGAGGCAGTTAGCTCATTATAGGCCTTTGCAGAGTCTGTTATGTATGGTGTCTTCCAAACACTTCTCTACTTCAGTACGAGAACGTTTTAGGCTTTGCAATTAAGGCATCAACACAAATCAGTAATTCGCCAAAACAAAACAGTTTCTGCATTTTTGTAGGCTGCCACCAGTCCCGGGTATTTTAAAATTATTTTAATGTAGCTATTTGTGGACTGCTCATTTGAGTCTTGTGCTTGTAAAACAAGACATGGTAGGTACAATTTTAAAAATAGTTTTGTTTAAAATCTTCAGATTTTCTGATACTGAGCTGCTTCCTAGTACTACAAAAGATGGAGCTCAACGAATAACCTATGGAAACTCTGGTTTGAATTTTTCTAGTCCCTGTTTCATTCAAGAGTTGCCAGTTGCATTCAAGATAGCACATGCTGAATGTCATTTTGTTGGTAGAAATTTCAGTTAATGTTCTCTCAGCTGTTCAATAAATTAATGTAATCTAATCAGAATTAGCCATGTGCCTTACTTACCAACATAGAATAATGGCACCTCTATTTATTTCTGCCCAGGTCTTCAGATTCTCAATACCAACACACTCCACCAGTGTTCTCCCAAAGCAAACTGCACAATATGGGAAAGAAGCAGGGGAAGAAAAAAATGAGACAATATCCTTCTACAAAGAAGCCTGTTTAAAGTTTTCTGTAGTTGCAACTTAATCAAATTGTATTTAGGCCCCCAACTACTCACAAAGTTCTGCTCCCCCAAAATAATTGACTGTTCAATGCAATGCAGACCTTTATAGATATTAGAGTGCTTCCAAGTACTGCATGGAATTTGTTAGACAACAGCAGCACTGTGTGACAGTTTACTACTATACAGTATGCAAACCCATTTGGTTTTTTAAAAGGGTGTGAAAGGCTATTAATATCTTAGAGAAGGCATCTAGTTCAAAGACAGAACTTGGCAAGAATCGCAGAATCATTCTGGCTGAAAAGACCACTGTACACAGTATACTAAATACATACACACCTCTGTTGAAAAGTGCTACATTTTTAAGCAGCTGCCTCTACAATTGAAGGAAAAGAATTTGAACAGAAGTTACTTAAAATTTCAGAGCTAATCCTTCATTGATGCAAAAACTTTGTCTTTTTCAGCTCCAGGGCTCTATTTCTTCAGTGGCTTTGAAAGCCGAAGTTGGCTTCAGATTCATTACACTAATGACATATGCAAAACTAAGAACCTAGGCTGACTTCAAGACCCCAGACGAATTTAAAGAGCTGAACTTCATGGAAACAGTTCTTACAACTTGGCATGTTGAGCAAACTTACAGGTAAATAATGCAAGAAACCCCACCCAACCCCAACAAACTCCAGCCTCCAAACACTGAAGCTATTTTTCACTGTCACTTTAGATCCTAATTCCACCTGAAGACAGGTCAGATTTCACACAACTTGTTCCCCATGTGATATCAATTTTCTTGGGGTATAATGCCCATTTAATAAACTCAGAGCAACAATTCTGAATGGTACTTTTTGGAGGAAACCAAAGGGAAAAGTATGTGATTAAACTGGAAATTGTACAATTTTAACAGGAATAAATCCAGATTACTATCATCATTTCACATAGGCAAGTCTCTGAAAGACACTCATAAAACTTTTTCTTTGCACATTTTCAATCATCTACTTGAGAAGCAAGAAAACAGTGTACTTTCAGAAACATTTAATAAAGCACAACATACATTTTTAAAGGAAACACCTTTTAAAGGCTACCTGAATGTTGCAAGAGGAAAAGAAATAAGAAGTTTAACAAGATCTAATAATTCCATATAGAAAAAAAACATTACACACAGAGAAGTTCCTTCAGATTACACTTTGACAACCACACACTATTAGGATAGAGTGATACACGCGAAAGATTTTACAGTTATGTAATAACAGAAGTTTAAAAGCTGAATCAAGATGAGAACATCTGTGCTCAATATCTGCCTTATGGAACACAAACTAGCAAAGATGTCCTATTTTTGTGCACAATTATTTTAATAACAGTTACAAAGCATTAACCCAGCAGCACTAATGAACACAATAAAGATTACAGCCAGGCTTACGAGCACTAACGAAGCAGGGGTTCCTGTAAGAAAGACTTCACTGTTTCCATTATTGTCCTTAAACTACTATGCAATTTAGCAAAGCTATCAAGACATTTTAAGCACGGAAATGAACTCCGTCCCAAATACACATTAAAGCCCTGAAAAAAACCCCAACCACTGCTTGCACTGCAAAAAAAAGCAAACATATCCTTGGCATTCTGTTTGTATAGCAGCTCACAACAGCAAAAAGACAGAAACAATAACATTAAATTTTCCATATACTAGTATACCCAAAGAAATAAATGCAACAATCTTATTTGAGGTCAGATAGCCAATTACTCTGAAGTCAGTCTGACCAAATAAAGCTGTATTTCCAACATACCTTCTTTTCCACTCTCTCTCATTTTTTCATCTTGCTCTATTAACCACTTCAAAACCAGATGGCCTGCTGGATGTTCTGCAATGTGAAGCTTTAAGGGGAATAGACAAAGCAAAACAAAATTTTTTAGTGATGTTGTTTCAAAATGCAGTCACATGTCTGGCCATAAATATTTCTGCTTGTTTTATCCACTCTGCCATCACAATGATACCCTGAGTCATAACCTATGCAAATATCAACAAGTTTGATGCAAGTTTCTGGCTACTTATTCAAATTGACCAGTTTAACTTTTTCCATCTTCCCTGTAACACTTAACTTTTAGTAATATAAACGGTATCAGCCAGCATTTCATCCACCCTTCCAAGGACTTCATTCTTAATAAGCAGAATCTCCTGGTCTAACTTCCTCTGCCAGAACTTTCAGACCTCTCACACTTCCACACCTGAAATTTCACTACAGTATGGTTCACAGAAAGCCACAGAAAACACATGTAGTTCACATAAAATTTCATAAAACGTGTATCAAAGAAGAGGAAAGACAGAGCTAAAACACTACAACTACAGAAATCTGGAGGATATCTATCCTAAATACAGCGTACATTGTATTTTTTTGTTTTGTAGTCTACAGACACATATCTGATGCACTTAACAAAGTAGGGGAGGCGTACTCTTTGAAGAGAAGGTCATACTGTGAAGACAAACAGCTCTTATCTAAGATCTTTCTTTGCATGGAGAAAGGCACACCTGAAAGGTAACAGATCCCGTCCCTCTCAGGGTAAACAGTCAAATGACCTATAAAACTTTGCTAAGTGCTTGACTGCACAGTGATAACATTAAAAGAGAGACTGTGTAGCATGCTTGTCAGCTACCTTTCCACTACGTGTTTAAAGCAGTTCTGAAGATTGAAGATCATGAAGCACCTTGCCCTAAAACTCATATGAAATGCTGGCTCAAGCCACCATCACTTCAGATGCACCGATAATAAACTATGAAATCAACAAATCGGAGAACAGGATCGCATTTAATGTACAAGTGCTATCAGGGCAGTACACTGATGTCTTACACAACGGAAAACAAGACCAGACTTCATTCTAGTAATATAGAAGATCTGCAAGATCTCAGCACGTTGTCATCTGTACATTACCTGTCCATCACGGCCCCCTGGAACCAGCTCTTCTGCTGCTAAACTAGCAATTGCATCTAGTGCAGGCTGGATGTCACCAAGAGCTGTTCTTAAAATATCAGAAACCAAGACAAAGGTAGCTTTGTCTGTCACTACTTCTTGGGTATGTTCTTGCAAATATTCTAGCAAAGGTGAGGAAATGGCTTCCAGGAGTTCGTGGCGACGGAGTTCAGTATTCTTCTTACTGATGAAAGAGATAGCACATTACTCTGAAGATTTGCACCATACACACATCAAGTAACAAGAAATTTCAGAACGTCTATTTGAAACACACAAATTACTGCTAGATTAAAATATAGGCATTATTGTTCCTTCTGTTTCATGTACAATTAAATGCATGTTGGACACAGAATTTAAGAACACATGGAGTGAGAAAGTGTTTAAAGCTGACTGCCTCAAAACCTCATAGAACTTTTTCTTGTTAGTAACATTCACTATTTCTTTTCAATCTGCTATCTCAGCTATGGAGATGTATTTTTTACACAGCTTACTAGTCATCTAGAACTGCTCCTTCTTCTAAAGCTGATAAGCACCAATGTCAATACCAGAGCCTGAAATCAAATTAACAATTTCCATTTTTATTGCTAGATTTTGAGATACACTTTTATGCTACCCAAAGCATCAGTAATGCATATTGCAAATTTTCTTCTACACTAAGTTTGACACGTGAGCTTACACACAAAATATATCACAATATTTGCCCTTTACAAAAGGGGTAAACTGCTGATCTCCAGTACATTGCTGGTTACCAATCCTTCTATATGAAATTTAACAAAAAAACCCAAGGAAAAAATTAGGACAGATTAATTTATCTAATAATGCTTATGTATTATTTATATCTATTTATTACATTACTTAGATTTATTATGAAGAAAAGCTGAAATTAAATCATGACAGAAAGTTGCATGAATTCTTCTGGACTCGAAGTAAAACAATTTAGCTTTCATATCTGAGTTACCTATAAGCATTTCCATCTCCCTGTTGCAGAAGTGCGATGATTTCTGGAACAAAATGTGCAGGATCTCTAGGACTCAGCAAGTATAACAGGACCTTCTTTCCATATTTGTTGTTTATTATATCAGGCAAAGAAGCCTTTATTTCCTGTGAGAGTAAATGGACCGCAACAAAACATTAATGAAATAACAGCTCTTGGTCACTGTCAGTATTAGAACTGCGAGAAAGTACCAGAAGAAACTCTAAATGACAGAGACATGCTATCTCTTGTTGGTAATGTCTCCATTTTTTTGGAGTCCTCATGAAAGAGAGGGATTTTGTCCTAAAATCTGCCTGAATCATTACACATGCCAAGCACTCAATGTACAGTTCCAATGACATATGAAAGTTCAAAGCACCACACACATACTTTGGTCCACGAATTAAGACTCCACGGACCTGAGAGATGATGATAAGACAAGGCCTTCCTCAAGAGGATTTAAAGAGCTTAAAACCTTCCTTCACCTACAAATTCTCAGCCATACTGCCAATCCACATAAATGATTTTTGCAACACTACAAAAAAAGCCAAACCAAAACAAAAAAAAACCCCAAACAAACAAAACCAAACCAACAAAAGCACCCCCGAAAACAACAAAAATACAAAACCCCCCTTGCTTTTTCTCCCCCTCCAGTCTTACTAGTTTTTTACCCTCCTAAAGCTAGATTTTTTTATGGACAGAATGATAATCTCTATGAGGTATTTTAGAAGTCTAACTGCTCTTTGAGATAGTTTTGAAGATTGGTTTCCTCCACAGAATACGTTTCAGTGCTTGATTTTAAGGTGCCCCCACCTCTCATCTGCTACTTGTGTTCATTCACAATCTGAAGAGCTGGTTTTGACCCTAAGATTTTCCTTTTCCTTTTCCTGCCATCCTTTCCCCATTCTTGATCTCACATAAACCCTGATGGGCCAACTGTGTATGTATGAAGGCCACTTCTTGTTATCCTTTTTCTGTCCAGACTGATGTGGTAGCATGACCAAACACTAAACATCCCATTATCTTTGCTAATGGATTAATTCTTGACCTCAGATGATTCTGTAATTAAGTGACATCTTGGAAGCTCAGCTAAAGACACAGTATCTGAACTAATGAACTCTCCAGAAAGTAGAGTGCTTGTTACACAGTACAGGAACAGCTCAAATATCTCATACTAGGACAGCTCAGATATGTCAGAACTTACTTCCTTAGACTTTTCCCAGAAGTTGTTGCATTCCAGACAGGGCTCCGGGAACCAAACCCAGATGCAATCACAGCTGAAATACTTGAGGAATACTCTACAAGAAGATGCTTTCATTTCTACAGACCCATTAGAGAGGCATAGTCTATGGGCCAAATATTCATGCTAGGGTACAAAATCCCAACTGCCCCTCATACAAAGTTGCTCAAGGGAAGACTTGTTTCCATTTTTCAAAACAAGCCTCATCAGAACCACTTTCTCCTCATATTCCTTCTCCATATGCAGAACATTTGCCTCACTTTATCTCCCTGCCGCTTTCACTAAACCAGTCAGCCCTTACAGCTATAGCATGCATACTACTGCAAGCAGATTACAACATGTACATCCATGTTTTTTCTGCTTACAGGATGTAAATATTTTTGCTTGTAAAATCAATAAGGTAACATCGTCATTCTGAAGTTTTCCATTGATTTTATCTCTTGAAATACTAGTAGAGCTCAAACTTCTATAAAAGACATCAACTTTAAAGAGACTCCAGTCACCCACTATCCAGAACGAATATGTACTAAAAGGGAAAATTTCAGCAAGCACTGAACCTAGCTTAAAAACTAATTGAAATAAATAATTAAAACAACATATGTAAGTGCTGAGGTCTGCTATGAAAAGAAAAAACTAATCATGATACATAAATATAAGGAAACAGAAAAGATGGTAAGTATTCCAAGCAGATGGACTCCTACTTTCATCCTCCTATATACTGACAAACACTGACACTATTTAATAGACTATTCTAGGAGAAATTCAATTACTTACTGATATAATTAACTGCTTCACAAGTTTAGTGTCATCAATGCAATCAAATGCTGCCAGCAAGACCAGATGAGAAAATTCACCCTGCAAAGATGAGACATCAGAAACTGCAAGCAGTCAAGTTTCATGAATATACTAATTGACTTAGAATCAGTATTTCTGAGGATTTATCTCAAACCTAGCACAACATGAAGCCAAGCAAATTCTGACTACTGTCACAGAATGAGAGAAGTCCAACATTCAGGTTCTCTCTAAAACAAAGGCTTGTAAAGAGAAATATGTTGTTAAAACAAATGTATATCCTCCATTTCAAGTGGATATACTGCTTTATCATATTCAAGCTATTAACCAAATCATACTGTATTATCAACATTTGAAATCATAGTATTTTCCCTCAGGAATATTACATACAGACTTCATCTCTATCGTAGATTTGCTTAAAATGGAAGTAAGTCACAGACAATGTTTTTGGAGATCATATCTCTCCAATGAGCCATAGTCTCTACTGCATTGATGGAGGTAAGTCTCCAGAACTCTCAAAAGGGCACAACCAAATTCACTTGTATGTCAGTGAAGTTCTAAGTCAAACTGAAGCCAGATTTTCTGTGCTCCAGTGTTGTGTCAGCTATTATGTACCCACTGTCTCATTTTTCCATATAATATTTAATTTATAAAATGGAACAACTCATTTATTCTAGTACTAGAAAATTATAGAGAGAAACATTACCTAGACCAGTGGCCCTCAAAGTGGGTTGCACAAGACAATCCACTGTGGCGCAGAAAGCAAATATTTTTGGCACCATTAATAAACCCTATTACAGTAGTAAAGGTATGCAATTTATGTATAACTATATATATTGGGGATGCATGCCCAGGATGTGATCAAAAATGCTTGAAGGCCACTGATTGGGACCACAATAACTATTAGCAAATACAACAAACATAGTAACCAGGAAGGGAACTTTAAAAAGCTCTTCTTTACAGCTGTAGTTTTGGCCAGCTCCATGAAATCTGGCTGCAACTATTACTCTGCTGGTGCTGCAGTCTCCAAACACATATGTTACTCATTAAAAAATAAAACAAATTTCTTCCATTGTATGCTGCTCCAGCATGAATTTATTTTGAAGCTTCCTGACTTGAAAAAAATATTGAGCATCTTCTAATAAATACACATGTTCAAAGAGCCTTTCCAGTGACATCTTCAACACATCATGATTTTTCTTCCTCTTCTTTATATAGGCTGTTTTACTCCCAACCAAGGAGATTCAACCAATGAGCCATAAGAAGATGCAATATAAAGTTGGGATCAACAAAAGAAAAAGTAGAAACAAAACCAAGGAATAATAATGAACTGAGCCACTTTAACGAAGCATAGTACTACAATGAAGCTTCTTAGCATGTCTCTAAATATTCCATACAGTTCAATTATTCTATATTATCTAATACATTACCACTATTTTAAGACTAGTTTTATTAAGATCTCAAAATTGTGCCCATTACCAAAGAATTCACACCAGCCTCTACCAAATCACTTGCTTCAGAGACTATAAAATAAATGGTTAATGAACACTCACCGTTGCTATTTTTTCAATATACGTCTTCATCGTTTTCACAATGACTTTTCTGTCCTATCCAAAAGGAAAGAGGAAACTCAAATGAGCCTAGAATACCAGTGATTCTGAGTAACTAAACTGCTATTTACACCTTTCAAAAAGATACCCTTCAATTTGCTTTCTAAAGCAAAGGCTATCTACCAAAGACTCGCACTTACTCTATTAGTCTATACTTAGAACCAGTGTGAAAAGTTAAACCTGAATTGTGACTTGATTCCAGAGACATCCTGTGGTATATTTACAAGTCCTGACCACCAATGGGAGATGTCAAAAAAACTTGGAAAGAAATGCAACAAACAAAAAACCCCAAACCACCACATATGTTCACTCATATTTTGTCCATTAACTAAACAAGAATGCATTTCATCTCTTCATTTGGAAAGAAACATATTCAACAGGACCTGAAACTCTAGCTTGTTTTAAACCCCTATTGCTAGCAAGAATATTTCGTCAGAAAGTTCTCTCCCTGTACTTCTGGCTCTTGGAATCACTGCTCAGTCTTCTTTATATCCATTACTATGCCTAGGAACCTATTTTTTTGTCTGCATTCTTTAACAGGGAGACTATTTTAATGAGTTGTCTTTTTAAATTTTTAATACAGAAAAACACAGGAGGCATTACAATATTTCCAAGAGGTGATGACATACATTACACCTAAAGTATTTCTGGATACTGTATCAGCAGATCAAACTAAAACACACTTCATATAACATTTTGTAAGTCTTGCCATTCCTAAGGCGAACATGGTTTCACATTATGATTTCTTTACTGTCCTCTCCCTAGTGCCAATTTCACTTGTATTAAGAAATCTATAGGACAAATGAAATGCCAATAACCTTAAAATGGAAAAGTGACCCTATGTGTCACTGCCAAAACATCTGCTAAAAATAAAATGAGATGCTTTCACTGTAAGAGTTCTAATGAAAGCACTTGATTCACAAAAAAACACTGCTTAAGTCTGCCAGTAGGTAAAGACACCAGTTTTTAACCTTGCTGTCCAACTGTAATTGCATGAAAATGTGCACAAGCAGAAGGACCCATGTGGGCAGTCAGAGAGGACTAAGTAGAGGGAAACCAAACAGTACCTTGGGAGTGCCATGCCATAAACAGTGCATTGCTACTCGGGCTCCATCATGAGTGTGTGCCAGGTAGATGACAGCCTCTCTGATAGCTTCTATCATTTCCTGGGGAAGAAAAGGTGATAAAGCAAAAAGACGAAAGAAAAGGCTTGAGGATCTCAAGGCAGGTGGCTGATGCCCTGAAAGGATTTTTCTTTTGTCTGCCCACACCATATTACATCACTAGCTCTACAGAACCACTCTCATTTCCTTGACCTATGAAAAACTGCCTCAAGAGGGGTCCAAAAGACTGTAAATTACACAAGCTTTCTCTCTTTATAACTACAGTGTTCACCATAATCATACCATGAAATCACAACTGTATTGAAGCTTGTCAGCGGTCTTATTACAAAAAATTCAAGAAAGGATGCTCAGATGAAATCTTTGAAGGTCATACATATACATATATAGGGAGTTCTAGCCCGAAAGTAAGAACTAAGAAGTCATTTAAGCATCAGGTTATGTTATAAATCAGATATTACAAGATTTAGGCAAAAGTTGTATCTTCATATCAAAGGAAAGAGGTTTTTTGAAGTCATCTGACAATACCATCAGCCAAAGGAAACAACCCTCCCTCGGGTTACTAGATACTACTTCTGTTACTATCCAATAGATTTCCTTGAGGTACAGCTCCCACCTATCCCTCTTTCTATCCATAGTTCTTCTTGCTGTCTAGCCAAAGGCTCCAAGCCTTTTACCAATTATTTACAAACTGCTCAGTCACAACACAATTGGTGTCACTAAGTGTAAGCACAGGCAGGAACAGATCTGCCAAAGGGGTTTCTAAACCCCGAAGAGCATGTCCATATACTACCACATTTGCACAGAAAGCCAAGCATTTGCCCTTATTCTCCTGATTCACAAAAGCCCACAAATCCAAAAACATTCTCAGACATAGCATTACATGAAACCATGCACAGGAATGTTGTGGACTCCGAAGATTTGGACTCAGAATAGTCCACTTCCCTACCCTTAGCTCTGGGTTTATTAACTAACAAAGAAGTATTCAGGCGTCTGGTCTAGCAGAAAGAGGTAAGAGACAGCAAGTTTAGAAGGCTTTGCTTGACTTGAAGTGAGATGGTTCTGAGCTGCAGAACCAGGGTGAGGCTGATGGACACACCCTGAAGACAGGTGGAGTCCAACAGGATTCCAGCTTAAACCACCTAACATCACACAGACGGATTTAGGCCTAAATACAAGATGTAATCTTAAACCTGCAATTTAATACATACACAGCAGACAGAGTTTTGGTTGCTGACAGAAGGGTGAATCTCATTGTATTTTGGTCAAGAGATTTTTGGACAATCACTGCAAGTTGTTAGGAAACTACATAGCGGAAAGCTAAACTACTGCAAGCAATGGTCCTCACTTTAGTTATTCCCCAGCTACTAATAAGGATCATTTACAGGAAGAGAGGAAACATCAAAGTCATCTCATTTTTTTTTTTAAATTCAAGTATCACAAACATTATTGTGAACGTTCACTATAAATCTTCATAGAACACTACTCTCCAGTCATCTGTCTAGAACCACCACATGTATAGAACTCTATCAACGAAAGATGGGTATTTTTAGTTAACTTACAACATTTTCATAAGAAGGTAAAAACGTTCCACTGAAAAGCAAAAGAAGACAAAAAGCAAACTAAAGATACTTACAGATCTTTGTTTTGGAAGAGCATAAGTGAAAAAATCCAAAAATACTTTATGCACCAGGGAGTGCTTTATCACCGCCTCTCTGTATTTGGATAGATGAAAATAAGTAACAAGTTCCCCACAAACAATCATTTTAACATATGCTAGCAATACCTAATTTGTATTTTAAAAAGTTAGGCAGCATGGTGAGCAAAAACACAAGGTCATTTTGGATTAGATGTTTAACATTTACCACACATGGACGATTCTACCAAAACTTACAAATTATAGAACCTATTTTCTGATAAAGACCACTGGAGAAGCATATCTAATAATGCATTATGGAAATACATCACAGTGCAACATTTCTACCAATTGTCTGACTGGGGCAGAGGACACTTTAATTCACAGAAGTGGAGTTCAAAATTAAGATAAGATATTCATTATGACACCTGGGACAAAACCATAGACTATTCAGCACAGCAACACTACAGCTTAGAAGAGTATCAGTATCACTGTCGTCTGAACTTACACGAATACCAGTGCCATTGTTTGTACGTCAGAAACAAACTGGTTTGTGCTAGATTGTCACACCTTCAACCAACTTTTGTCCTTACTTTTGTGCCATTGGTGTAAGAATTTGCTTCATTTCATCCAAGATGGCCTCTCTCTTTTCAGGTTGAGCTTCCAGCACTTTATCCAGGGTTGGGACAGCCAGTGTCTGAAATGAATGCACAACCAGAGGTTTAATTTTACCAGTAAGGATCAGAGTTCATAGAAAATTATAATGCTTAGACCTTTTTCAATCAAATCTCATTAATATGAAAAAAAAAGCAATTTTCTGCGAAACTAACCATTTTCACAATTTTAAATATAAAAAGCTATCTTTTTTGAGTATGTCAGAAGCTGTAAACTTAAATTTCTACAAATTAAATATTCCTCATTAGCAAACAAAAATCACTTCTACGGACTGAACTGCTTTTTGCCAGTTATATCAGCCCTTCATGCCACTGCCAGATACAAGGCAAAATACACAAAACTGGGTATTGTGTTAGGGTGCTCCTGAGCTAAGCAGAAATTCTGCTTTATGCATACATCAGAGGGCAACACAACAAGTCAATGAACTAGAAGTTAACGAAGACCCAGGAAATTCCAGTTCAGGAACAGCAGAGACGAGGAATATATACCATATGCCTTACATACAGAAGTACTTCCTGGTATCTTAACAAAAGAATTACACTGGCAAATCTCTTTAAATAATCTGTTATTAGAAGAAAATCTGACTAGATTGACAACTAGAAGAAGTATTTTAAACGATCCCTGCTACTTTTCAAAAACTAAATTGCAATTTTTTATAAACCTACATTGTGTTGAGTCTGCTTTGCAGCACAGTGTATGGCTACTTAAAGCACTTATGCCAAAAATACCAGAATGATGGAAGCTAACACTGCACTTGGTTTCATGGGCTGTTTGACTCTCAGTACAAATTACAGCCCACAGTCACAACAAACATGCCTCTCTACTACTCGGTGTTGCAAAATATCTAACGAAAACTTATAATAATCTGTTGAGAAAACATAGGTTCAGAAATGAGCTATTAATTTCTTAAGACAAATTTAACAGAAATCTCGGGTATAAGTATGCTGTGTTGTACAACAGGTGAAAAAGTCATTCGAGTGGAGTTAGTAATTTTGAAAAACAGTTCTGTACTTCGTAGCAAAATTCCTAACTTCAATGGATACCAACTTTCCAAGTCAGCAAAAATTAAAAACAGAATTCCAAAGAATGGAGCTTGTACTTTTTAAGAAGGTTCCAACTGCCTAGTGAAGATCTACATCTAAGTGGTTTCAATGGAGTTTGGACTCAAGTCCTACAGTCTCCACAAGGAAAGAAAACAAAGAGAAAAATTAAGCCTAAATGGAACACTGTATGTGGATACAGGCCCATTCTGCCCCTACTCAGTTCTCAGGAGACCTAAGGCAGTTCTGACACAAGAGTAATCTACGGTATTAATAATTACACCTAAGTCTTACATCAGCAAGGATGACTTCAGCCTAGACACCATGAGAACTGAAACTATACAATAACAAACTGTCTTTGATAAGCAGAGTAAGCTCATACATGAACATAGTTTATTTTACATAGCTCAAACTAAAAAAAATCACAACAATTTCATCTAAACCAGAAATGTGCAAATAATCATTACATTTAAACATGCTAAACTAGACTACCTTTGACAGCTGACAGAAAGAAATGTTATCAAAAGAAATAGTAGGTAAGATAGGTAAGGCATAACTAACACAATACCCTAGGGGCTAAACTATCTTAAACTACAGAGTACTGAAATACGACCTTGTAAACCTGGAAAGTGTTCCCATACAGTTCTTCTGTCAGCATATTCCTCTGCTCCAGAATGGCTTTGTCATTATATGCATATTCCACTACGGCAGATGCTTCGGCATGACGGAGCATTTTTTTCACATGGCCTTTAAAACTTTTTATTATTTCTGCAACTTGTGCTTTTGTTCTGTTTTACAGGAAAATACAAATAGCAAGAGTTTAAACCCATAGAGATAAGATTACCTACTGATAGTTTTATTTTTAGAAACACATTTAGGTAGTAAGTTTTCTCACAGAAACCATGAAATTTGTGAATCTAGATCAGCCTTATGGCACTTAGGAAAACATGCAAAGAAAGCCAGGAATTTAGAGAAATTATAAGGCATTTTGAGGAAAAGAAAATAGTAGATAAACTCTAGAGAATAAAGAATGCCATCCTGAAACACTCAGGAAAGAAAATGTTTAAAAGCCAGTTTTTTATATACAGCAAAGATCAACTCCGAGCATACATCTGATCTTTTTCAAATCATGTTTTCATTGAGATTACAGCATTAGGTTTACTTCTTAAAAGGAAAAAATACTGTTAGCACTCTCCTGCCTTAACTCCATAATATTATAAAGATGTTTCCAGAAACATACTTTTTATTCATGATTGATCCACTATAGATTAAGAAGCAGCATTCACACTGGAAACGAAACAACACAACACTGATGAGCAAATTCACTTGATACTCACCCATACATAAGAAACTTCTTCACAATATTTCTGGAATATTTTGACTTGCTCAACTCTACTAGGCTATCTAGAAGAAGGGAGAAGCATTCAGCTGGTTTATTTTTCACTACATTAACTCTACAAAACAACATGTCACAATTTTTAAAAGTTTGATGAGTTCACTAGAAATGAGACATCAGTTCAGAAAAAAAAGTAAAAATATTCAAGAGAAAACAATACGGCTTGTTTAAATGCATCCTAACCACAATACAGAAGCATAGGAGTAAAATGAAAGTACCTTTCAATTCCTCAAATGTCTCTTGCCTTTGCTTCTCACTACCATACTGAATAAAGCACTGGATCACTCGAGTAGAATCATGTGCAAACGCCAGCTAAAGGAGAGAGAGCTTTCGTTACTCTAGGCCATTCAAAAGGCAGCATGCACCATAATTATTTCAATGTATGTGCTCTCTGGTATAGTTTCATGCCATGTGTAATGCCAATTAAAAAACTAGAAAAGCAGTTACCTGTTTATGGCAAACCAAGGCTTATGGGTTTTATCCCTTTACAAGTACTCTATCAAAGAAAATACAGACAAAACTCGCAGCTGCTGACAATTAAGGACATACCATTTAACAGTTTAATTTCAGTATGAAAAATCTTAGGGCATGTCCATTTTTTCCCTCTTCCTTGTAATTTTAGATTAAGTGTGATGATACAGTTCCACTTCAGCATGGAATACCACAAATTCAACATGTTCTTCACTGCAAATTTATACATTCCAAGAATAAAGCAGAAACACTAGTTAGTATAGTTAAGCGTCAGGACACTAACTTCCCTAGAAAACTGCAAAGCAACAGTTGTAACTAATCAAACCTCTGAGTTCGTGAAGCCCAGGTAATATCAAATTTCACTGGACTAAAGCTGCTTGGCAGCCTTTTACAATAGCCACCTGACAGACAAAGAATCCCAGGACTATGGTCCTAAAAACAGGTGCCAAATGAAGTCTTTCAGCCCCATTTTTCTTCTATTTACTCACAGTTTCACCTATCTTTAAAGAAGATTTTGTGAATTTGTGCACTACGTCATTAGTTTTTCTTACATTTTTAATTTTCCCATGAAGAAGCTTCTGTAGTTCATTCATGAGCTTTTCTCGTTTCTCCTTATCGCATTTCTTCCTACAAGCAAAAAAAACCTTGTAAAACAATTTCAACTGAGGAAGCAGCTTATTTGTAGTACGATTCACTTAGATCTATAAATTAAGAAGCAAGACAGTACGAAATAAAAGCAGGTTGGCTTCTGCCAAATTTACACTGTCATTCATTAATCTGGTACAGAGATGTAATTAAGCTATTTCAGTTCCTGGAAATCAAACTAGAATTCCATACTTTAACATTATTCTTTCCTTGAGTAACAATATTTTTTGAAACATAAACTCAAAGTTGCAGTCAGAGTTGCTTACAGATCCAAAGCTCTGTAAGCATGCCAAGCACAAACACTTAGAACAAGCAAAATTAACTTTTCTTGCTGTCATGGGGCACCAGTTCTAAAATTACACCCTTGGAGAGAGACAGTGAACCCTCACAAAAAACTCATGCAGTAATCACACTGCAGGATCAGGCTGAATCAGTATACACTCTGTATTTCAGGGTTCAAAAAAAAAAAAGGCAACTTCTTAAGCATTTACTCACAAATTTACAAATTTTAGCCTAAAATACAAGTTCAATCCAGACATTCCTAGGACCATGGGTCACCATACTCTACTTGAACTGCCTACAAAATTGCGTACAATGTTAGTGTTTAGCCAAAGAGATTCAATTTGGAAATACAGTTTTATATAATTACAAGACAAGAAAGAGAATATTCTGGCGATTTATGACTAAAAGTCAATAGAGTGGAAGAAAAAAAATCATTACCTTCTCATGCTTTCCCAAATTTGTTTTGATTTTAAAATTATGTCATAATTACTTTTATCATTAATTTGTCTGGTTTGCTTTAACTCTTTCTTTTGCTTTTTGAAGTCATCCCACTTTGGCTTCTTCGAATCTGACCCTTAGGACAAAAATAAATACATTTTCTACAGTCAGTAAAAGAGCAGCAATAAAATTCTTTACCAGTGTAAACTGTGGCAGCTCTATGACTTGAATTGCTCATGACTCAGGACCCTTCCCTGAAGCTACCAAGCTAGCTAACATGAAACAATAAATACTGAGTATGCTAAGCTAGCAATCACCACATCTAGACTACGTGGAAGAACAAGGCAAACAGTGAATTTTCCTTAAAGCTGTCAGAGGATGCATCACAAAATCTCTTAATAGCTTGAAAATTGACTCAATTGACTTAGCAGCCTGCCCAAATAATTCTCCCTTTTTAGTTCACCCTTAATTCATGCACACCTTTTCCCTCTCTCTAAAGGAGAACCCTAACTCAAAGATATGTATCTGAAAACTCAAAAAAAGAAAAAAAAAATCAAAACCTTTTTACATGCCTTATCTTTTTACTCAGTCAAATTCCTTAAGCATGGGATTTTACTATACAACCACTGTACACTGCCACACAACGAACTGGGGCAAAATAACATTATAAAAGGGCCACAAATTATGAATTAAAGACACAGCCTTACAGTTTTAGAGCTTAAAGCACCACTTATTGGTATTTAGCAGCATGTATTTAACTGTTTTACCCATTCAAAAACCCATGCTTTCCTTTCTACAAAGCATATTATTGATTTTTTATATCACTGTCCTAAAGCAACAGTGACAAGAAAAATGCTTTGAGAGCAGTCCAATACACAGAGGCTTTCATTTACTCTTATGAACAACACTTGAAGGTTTGCTGTGGGTTTCATTTTTTTAAAGCAGCCTAATAAGAACATTCTATTGTTATTAGATTTTCAGACATCTAGTGCATATTCCATATGAAGCCATTCTGCAAACATGCAAGAACAGCAACAATAAAATACTCAACATAACCTACTGTCCTTCAAACAAATTCCATATTTCTGCAGAACTTCAGAACCTCTTACTTAAGATTCCAATTCTTGTTTTAAAGTACTGATTAACTGTCCCAGTAGAGCTTTGCTTTACAGGAGAGGAAGGGACAAGACGAAGATCTCATGCAGAAGAAATTAATTCGAAAATAAAATCCATTTAAACATGATAAAACCAGACAACTATTCAGGTTTTCTGTATAAACAACAGGAGAAAAAGAAGTTGTAAAGCATAAAAGCAGTGTTAACATCCATGATGTGGTTTTTTTTTTTTCTTAAAGGCTATGACCAGACAGTCTGGACCACAGAAATGAAATAATGTAAAGTATAAGCAACTTTGTTTCATGAATTTCTATTCCAAAGTTTATAGCAAGTATTTTTAGTCCAAAACACACTATAAAAAGGTCTGTGTTTTCAAATCATGTGTTAAAATTGTCAGTTTCTAGCTAACCACTTAGTACTGCCATTAAAATAAAGCTTTAGTGTAGTATGACAATTTTTAATTTTGCTACTGTATCTTTACTTTTGACTTCCAAGAAAATTCCAAACTCCTCATTTTCATGACTTTAGCCTCCAGCTTAGTCAAGTGAAGTAATTTTTCCTACAGCAAAGATTAAACAGGAAATAAACCTGCAGTTATTCAGCCAATTTGGAAAGGCAGAGGGAAAGAGGAAGATCTAGATGAACAATGTGTTTCTCAAAACCTGGTTTCCATAGGTATCCAGGCACAAAAATCTGCTCACCTCCATCTTCACCGTCTTGGAGTTTTCTCTTCTTGGCAAACTTTTCTGATTGCTGTTTATTCTTGAATTGTTTGACCATAGCTTTTCCAGGTCTTAACTGTCCTTTAACAAATTTCTTGGAAATGGATTTAGGCTTTCCCTCCTCATCTCCTTTGTTAAAGACTTTCTTTGGTGGACCTGAATCTATTAACCAACATAAGAGAAATTAAAGTGCTATCATACAGCTATTGTTGCTTCAAAATTTAAAAAAAAAAAAATAACTGTAACAAGAATTCAACTACTTTGTAATAACAATTTTACATTTAACAAAAATTCTCATTGGCTTCTCAAAGCTGGTGTTTTCACTGCAGCCCCTGGGGGTGTAAGTTGTGTCTAAGGAAGTTTTGCCCATGCATTATTTTCTGGGCAGCAGTGTAACAGCTCAGGCATAAACAGGATTATTCTGTATTAAGATTTTCACCATCCTTGACATCAGTCATCAATCCCCAAGTCATCTTTTCATAGTTTATGATCAGAGCCATTTCAACATCAACTTGCTAAGACAGCAATCAGTGAAAGGCATCTTCTCAGTCCTAACCCACAGCAGGTTCCTACCTAGCTTCATCTCTCAAAAACTTTTTTCTTAATGTGTGAAAGGCAAAGAATCAAAAGGTTATCAACTTCAAACTTTTAACTGAGAATATTTCAGGTCAATCAGAGTTGAAGGGCTTGCAATGCAACCTGTTTAAAGCATTTCAAGTCAGTGGCTCATACAGTCAGTAGTTTTGAACACAAGATAGAGTCATAGAATGGCTCTGGTCAGAAGGCACCTCTCGAAGTCATCTGGTCCAACCCTCCTGCTCACACAGAGCCACACAAAGCTGGTTACCCAGGACCATGTCTGGGTGGCTTTTGACTATGTCCAGTGTGGTAAACTAAACTCCACCATCTCTCTGGGCAACCTGTGCCTGAGCACAGTCACCCTGAGCGTAAAGAAGTTTTTCCTGATATTGAGAAGGAATCTCCTGCGTTTTAGTTTGTGCCCACTGTTCTCTGGTCCTGTCACTGGGCACTACTGGAAAGAGTCTGGCTCTGTCTTTGAACCCTCCCTTCAGATACCTCTATACATTGAGAAGATCCCCGTCAGTCTTGCCTTCTTCAGGCTGAACTGCCCCAGACGTCTCAGCTTTTCCCACTAGAAGAGATGTTCTGGTTCCTCCATCATCTTTGCAGCTCTCACTGGGCTCTCACCAGTATGTCTCTATCTCTACTGCACTGAACAGCCAGAGCTGGGACACAGCACTTCATGTGAAGCCTCAGCAGGGCTGAGGAGAGGGTAAGGGTCACAGCCCTCAATCTGCTGGCAGCACTCCTCCTAATGCAGCCCAGGTTCCAATTAGCCACCAGAGCACACTGCTAGTTCAGGTTTAACTCTGATCACCAGGAGCCTCTGGGCTTTCCCCACTGTTTTCCAGTGCATGGAGCTGCTCCCTTCAAGCTGCAGGACTTTGCCCTTTGCTCCTTGATGAACTTCACCAGGCTCCTGCTAGCCCCCTTTTTTCCACCTGCTGACCTCCCCCTGGAGGGCAGCACGACCCTCTGGTGCCTCCAACACTCCCTGCAGTTCTGTGTCAGCTGTAAATACGTAGATGCTGCACTTTGCCCCATCATCCAGGTCCTCCATGAAGCTGTTGAACAGAACTCAACCTTGTACTGACTCCTGGGATCCACTGCTAATCAGTGGCCTCTAAAAAGTATCCCAGTCTCTGGACCCAGCCATTCAGCCACTTTTCAATCTACCTCACCAACTGCTCTTGCAGCCCTTAGTTCATCAGCACCTCTGTGAGGATCTCATGGAAGAGAAAACACTGTCAAAGTATTACTGAAGTCCAGGTAGACAACACCCACTTCTCTTTGCTTATCTGCCAAATCAGTCGTTTCAAGATATGAATTTACCAAGAGAGAAAAAAAAGAACTCCAGGCATGCCAGTGTACAACCAAAACCATAACCATTTAGTGAGGCCTCCAACTGGCAACCCTTCGGCTTCTTACCATTATCTTTTTTAAATTTCCTTTTCCCGTGAGGCACTTTTCCACGAGGTCGTTTTCCACTCTTCCCCACGAACTTCTTTTTACCCTTGTTCTCCATCGCGGCAACACTGCAAACGGAGCAAGAGACACCATTACCGGACCGCTGCGGCTCCCTTGTGAGGAAAACACAGCCTGCGCCTCCTGGTTAACACCCAGGGCGAAGTTAAACCCTCCCAGTGGACGGTGGGGTACCAGACGGCGCGCACAGGCAGGGAGGCTCAGCCAGGCAAGCCCGCGGTCCCGGCTCCCCACGACGCCCAGCCCCGGCCCGGTGCCGGCTCCCGCGCCCCGCCGCTCTCACCGCACACGTGCGGCCCGGCCGCGCCTGCCGGCTCCCTGCGCCGGACGCC
>VYXC01007756.1:302372-328970 GCA_013397175.1 Platysteira castanea
AAAAAGCACAACATGGAGAAACTTAGTTAAGCAAATTAACACCAAAGTAGTTGTTTCACTGCAGTTCTATCCAAATGCATCAAAGTTGCTTTTGGATATCATAGTTGTCATAATTATTACAAAAAATTCTGTGGGTCTAGTACACACAGCATGCAGTAAATCACTGTTTCTCTTAGCAACCGCTACATTAATAAGTAAGCACATTGATTTCCTATACTACTCCTATGGGCAGAATATTCTAATAACAGTTCAGATGGGAGAACTCATAAGATAGACATTCAAAATGAATACTACTGAAAATGCAATTGATCATGAATTGCTGTGTATATATCGCTGCTTACAAAAATTTAAATGTATCTGTCTGGGGTGAATGTAAAAAAACCAACCATATACAATTGCTGAAAGACAAGCCACTAAAAGCATTTCTTGCTGCTGTAATTTCTTGAAGATTAACCTACTAAATGACCATAGATCCAACAAAACGTTCAAATTTAAAGCTCCCTAATATGATTTCTTTTCTTTTGTATTTTTAGAGTCTGTAGGATGCAAGAAAATCTATCATTTTTTGACAGCATTAACTATATTAGCTATTTTACTATAAATGAGGAAACACTGTATTTCATAATGTGGTTAAGTAATGTTCAAGACTCTTACATTGTAAAAGTACACCATCACTGTTTGCTCCAGAGCCCCCACAGTTCTGCTTTGGTTTCCTTATATGCTCTAGCACTATATTGCCTTTATAAAAAAATGGAAACCAAACATCAGCATTTGCATCAATAAAATTTTTTAATTGATAAGTTGTTTCAAAAATACTTTACAAATTTATTCTTATGTTTATAATCAGAAAGTTCTGTAAGGTAAAAGCATTTCATTGTAGTCCTTGGAGATGGGCTTCTGTATATGTATCAAAATCAACAATACCTCAAAGCAAGAAAGAAAATGTTACATGATAAAGAAATTAAGGACCTTATGAAGGAGGACGTATGTGAAATAGGACGTTATTTCACACTGCAAATGGTACAGTATATGATGTCAATCTTCTCTTCAGGTTTGGCATACAATCAGAATAAAGTAATTCCTGAAGTAGAGAGAAATAAAAATACCAGTCCTGGATCATCCAAATCACTTCAAAGTAACAATCACTCTGAAATATTCTTTGTACTTGTTAGTGTGTAAGGAAACAATCTCTTCTGTACATATTAAAGGTGCAGTTATTAGATACATAGATCTTTTCTTCTGGAATTAAATAAAGATGCACAACTTGACAGTGCTGTCTGCTGCTGTCATCTTCCTCCCTTCCATTTACTTTCTTCCTTAAAAAGATGTGAAGTTGTCACACAAAATTCACAGTGTAAGGTTTCTCACCATAGAAAAGGAGTGTACAGATAGTTTTCAGGAGAGGTTTGAGACTGAAATGTGAGATCAAGACAGACATGCAGGTCAATAGGAGATACAACAAATCTCTAAGCTGAATTCAGATACATATACTCCTTTCATTACTGGCAAGGAAAACTTGCCAAACTAGAGAACTGAACTACAGCTGCCTGGTATTTGGATTCTGACATTCCTGGATTTGTTTCCTTCTCATACAGGCCTAAGACCACCAATCCCTGTACAAACTAAATTTAGGAAGGATAAATAACCAACTACCTGACATTGCATCAGAAATCTCATTCCACTACTTGTGCTGGATAGAACGATAATTTCTGTTATAATTCAGAGGCAGCAACCCACATTAAATAGTATTTAAAAAAAAAAACAAAACTGTGTAACAGAAGAGTCTTTATTGTACCAACTCCATTTTATACTAGAAATCTCTCACCTGCTGTAATAAATGCTACTAGAAATAACAAGGCAATCATTGTCTGACACCACCTTCTATGGTTTCATGGCCTCACCCAGGAAGCTCAAGCCGTGTTACATTTACAATTTTCAGAGTTTTAGGGACTACTTTCCCTAATGTCATAAACGATCTTTAATTAGCTGCAAATGGCTGTTGACTTGGAGAACAATCTTTGACACTACAGCTGTTTCTTTATTATTTTGAGCAGCATGAAACTTCCTCAGAGGAGGGTCTGTTTTCCTGGGGCTTTTCATTCAAACCAGCCTTTCAACAGCGTGTGGAAGGCTAAAGGCTGATGGTATTGTGCTAGAGGTAACACTGCAGTTATGTTCTTGGGATTAAAATGATACCTGCATTTCCGATTTGACTCTAGGTCATTCATTCAGACTGAGGCATACATTGTGAACAACAGAAACATATTCTATAAGAGTCACTATGCTTATGGATGACATTACATGGAGAGAGATCTCATTAAAATCTGTTCTACAACTCTACAGATTTCTTCATTTGCTAGGTACACAAGAAATAGATCTTTATATAGCTTGCACTATCACTACTTTTCACAGAGCTTCAGAAAAAGTGAAAGACACACATATCCTATCCTTTTTAGTTTTATATCATGTTATGCTGGGGAGAATTTACAAGTTCTGTTAGACTTCTGTAGGCATAGAGAAATCTCAGAACACTTACGGAGTGTATGCAAGATGTCATGTCTCAAAATGAACCAAATTCCTGAGTCCATTGAGAGAAAATTGCAGTACTTAACAGACTTTTGTGGTGAGTTATAGGATTATCCTCAAACAGGGAATACCTGGAAACACGTGCTGAATGTGTAAAGCATGAATGCTGCATACTGCTTAAAGATCTTTTGATGTGTTATGTTCATGAACATGATGTAGATTTTGTTCAATAACCTGGAATATTGGTAAAAATATTTTAAAAATAAGAGCAGTGAACCTATGTGAGCTTACTGTAAAACAGTTAAAACAAACACAAAGAAATAGTTTTTTATATCAAATGAACTTTCAGGAATAAAACAGAGTCTGCTGCAATTCAAGTTTAAATGTTAGTGCAAGCTAAATTTTAGTTAAAAAAAGAGCTGGAAGGACAATATTCGCTTCTCATGTGACTCACATACAGTGATGCACAGTTACAAACTGGTTTTATACAACACCAGTAAGTCTATTAGGAACCTCTGTTTTCAGATGCTGTATTACGATATATTCTATGCATACCTATAAATGGATGAAAGAATAAAATACTTCCAATAAAAATATACAATTCTACAGCTTATAGCACTAGCTGAACTAAGTAAACTTAATAAATTCCAATATAGTTTTTATTTTTCTCTGTAGTAAAAGCTATTGGCAGCTTTTTAGTATTTAATAAAGAGTTTTATGAAATTGAAAGTGTAAGCACAACTATCAGCCAATGTATGCCAGAAAAATATCATTGGAATAAAACCAGGAAATCAGTCCTCTGTGGTATTACTGGATTTGTTAAAAAGCATGATTTCAAATTTGAATTGTAAGTCTTTTCATCTTAATTTGCAGCTGTGCCAGCAAGTGTAAAATGCTGTCAAATCTGCTGTAGTTTACTTTGCAAAGGCAGAGGCTTTCTTTTGCTCTTAAGTATAGCATTTCAGGCCATTGCCTTCATAGAAGTTAAAGGCTTCACTGTCTAGTTAAGTCCAATCTTTTATTTTTACCTTATGCTATAAAATTAGTAAGGAGTTATTTTAAATGAGAAAAAAATGTCCAGAACTGCCCCTTCCTTACTATACATCTGCATGGTACAGAGATAAATATTTGCATCTGTGAGACTTTGAAGCAGTGGCATAGAAGAGAGTCAGGCTCTATGTGTTGGCAGAATGTCCCACCCTGCAGAGGAATTAGTGTGTCCTAGTTTAAAACCTGTAATTTTTTTAAGCCTTACAAATGCTCTGAAAGTTATCTCCTGATTTTGAATGAGCTTTTTTTTTCTTTCTTTCTTTCTTTTTTTTTTGCGGGGGGAAGTGTTCTTTGCCTTTGCTTTTCTTTCAGAGTTCAGGGGGAGAATGGAGAAGAATCAATTAAAAAAAAACTTAATGAAGCCTCACAAGGAGAGCCTATTAAATACGGTTAGTGGCAGGATTTCACAACCAAGCACTCTAAGAGCTTGGTTTCATAGTTGCCTAGCAACTATGAAAACATACAGTTATATTTTACGTTCAATTTTCAAACTAGAATACCACTCCATATAACTGAGGGTACTTCTAAAGATGTAACACACAACTTGAACATTTTCCTCACTGCTTTCTGACAAATGAGTGATAGCACTCTGAAAGTGATTTCTACTTTTTTTTTTGTAATTTCAAAACTTAATAAAAGTTTCTTTTGCTTGTAAATGAGTAGACTTGTATCATCTTTAAAGTCACCCATGCAGTGGGTGCTGAGAATAAGTATGGAGACTTTAGAAGACCAGTAAACTTGCTCATAATTATCCTCACAAAAAGCTTTTAGACTTGAAACCAATATTAGCCAAACCAAAAATATAAGCAAGCTAGGCACTGCCAATGTCACAGGTCAAGTCTAAGGAAATTGATTTTTTTAGTGCTGCACTTTTGATATGCTGATGAAAAATAATTAATTTTCATTAGATTGCACGGATATTTGTTTTGTAGCATTACTGTGAAATTTTAATATAGGTCTGGGTCAAAAATACAAAACAGGAAACAATTAATGAGTTTTCCATGGGTACTTCTGGGAAAAAAAATCAATTCCACCAGCTGTATTTGCATATTTTTATGCCAAATACAGCATAAGAATGAAAACAGAGCATAGCCTGTTTTACTTACAAATCCTCTTTTCTTCTTCTTCTTTTGGAAGAATTGATGGCTCCTTCCTCCTGCTTGTTTTGATCTGTAATTAACAGCTTTTCTTCCAAAATATGCTGCGGTAACAACACCTAGTTAAGGTCCCTGCTTGGTTGGAATGGATTGCAGCAGGTAGATTTTTTTCCTTGCTTTGCATTTAAAACAGAAAGGACATGTCCTTCTTGTCCAACGCCAATTTATGTACTTAGCAGAGTGCATCTTGGCATACTGCTGATTCCTCCAGTCTCACATAACCACAGGAAACAGCAAGGGATTTAAGTACACATTTGTTCAAGTAAGTAAATGTCAACTATTTTGTCACAGCACTAAAACATTACCATAAAGCTTTTCTCTTTTGCTCTTTGTCACACAGCCTAAATAGAATATTGACTTATATAAGTAACTACTGCTAATACAAAATAGCAATGCCTGCACAAATACAATAAACTGTAACTGTAATAATAAGGTAAGAAACTTGTTCTTCTACAGTAGGTGTGCTTTTTTTCCTGTCATACAAGAGGTGACCCCTCTACAATGGTATATTTTAGTCAAAAGTGTTTCTTACCTATAAAATTGGGAGTTCATCTTCTTTTGCAATGATAGGACAGAGAATCCTAATTTCTCTCTTCTCTTGCCACGCAGGCAACTTCAACAAATCAGGAAATCACAGGAAATGAAAGTTTGTCCTTAATGTGACAACATAATTCTTCACAATAGCGGTTTCATCCTTCAGTAACACTCACCAAGGAGGTCCTATACTTAATTTTCTCTTCCAAGAGATATTTCTATCATATGCTGAAAAGGTCTATAGGTGCAGAAAAGGGATAATGCAAGTATTATGGGGACCCAAATTGACTGAGATTTCAAAGTGTTAAGATAAAGAACTCCCAGAGTTGTAGACAGGTGGGAGAACTGCTGATTAACTATTGCCTACTCCAAAATGGAGGCCTCCTCAGCAGATAGTTTGAGCCAGTTCTTGTAAGTCTGCCATTTTCTCAACTGTTTTAATTGATGTAGAGCTTCTGGTTCCTTTTTTAATATTAAAAATGTTACTATAAGCTGTTAAACTAAATACAACTCCACATATATCCATTTCCTTCTAATGGATGTACTATTCTAAATTCTTGACAGTTCTAATTCCAATTCTAATAAAAAGCATTTATTAACACAAATAAACAGAAGTGCATTTTAGAACTTATTGATAAACGTCACCCCCTCTTGCAGAAACATATCATAAAATCAGCAGTCACGTATGAACATGTTAGTTCCAAGAACCACTGATATACCTGATATGTATTTTATACACATATTAAAGATTATTCTATTCAAGCAAGAAACAATAACTTTTGTCCAGAAATTAATCACTCATAAAAAAATAAAAGGTAGGTTTCTTTGGCTTTGAGGTTGCTTTTTTTATTTTAAGCTAAACACATTTTAATGTCCTATTCTGCAATGCTCATTTATGTTAAGTTGAACTAAGACAGGATGGAAATACTTGAAAATTAAATGAAGTATAGAAAGCAAAATTACTTAATACAGGTTGTCCTCTGCAAAAAAGTTAGGAGTGGTCAGCCAGCGAATGAAATATTTTCACTTAATTTTTCATTCTTTAATTACATGTCCTAATCCTAATCTATCATTGCTCACAAGCTGTTTCTTAAGCAAAGCAAACATAACATAAAGTCTTGTATCACATTGCTCCACATTAATCCATTAATACTTAATACCTATAATATTAAGAATAAGGGTGTTGTGTGATTTTTTAAAAGAAGTACCAATTCAATGTGGCTTTTATTGGGCAATTCGTTTCTGGTCCTAAATGGAAGAAGAATCTCAGCCGAGAAATCAAAGCTAACCATGTACTTCATTCAAGATGGAAGTGTGTGCTGCACTCCTAGGGATTACTCCGTTCTCTAACTGAAAGCCAGAGAGACAGAATGACCACGCTACAGTCAAAGATAGGCTGAAATTCATTTTAAAAAATGAGAGTTTTCTCTTATACATTTCTAGTATCAAAAGCAGTTGAGTGCAGAAGGTCACATCAGTAATCTGATGGTCTTGCCAGATTTCTGGACAGGTTTTAGGGTCTCCATGCAACAGCAGCTGATATTGCTACTTAAACTACTTAGCCTAAAGATAGCCAGTATTTGTGGGTTTTCTCTCCAGAGTGGTGAGAAGGAATTTTTGCCACATTCTTCCTAACTAGCACCCTCCTAGGCTTTTACTTATAAGAAGGAAGAATACTGGTGGGTGCTAAATCCAGATTACCGAAAACAAAGCATATTTACATTAAAAAGGGTTGTTTCATTATACAGAAACCTGCTCATTTGGCTACTTTCTCTTTTCCTTTAATTTTTGGATAGAAAGGGGAAAATAAAGGTCCAATCACTTGTTTAAGAGACTAGAAATAATGAGGGAAGCTAGCTGCATGTTAGGAAGACAGTTGTTCGCTGTGCCTTCCTCAGTTCACAGACAACACCAAGTTGAGTGGAGTGTTGATCTGGTGGAGGCCAGTGGTGTGAGGTTCAACAAGGTCCAGTGCCGGGTCCTGCCCTTGGGTCACAACAACCCCAGGCAGTGCCACAGGCTGGGGCAGAGTGGCTGCAAAGCTGCCCACAGGAAAAGGACCTGGGGGTGCTGGTGACAGTGACTGACCATGAGCCAGGGTGTGCCCAGGTGGCCAAGAAGGCCAATGGCATCCTGGCCTGTACTAGCAACAGTGTGGCCAGCAGGACCAGGGCAGGGATTGTCCCCCTGTACTTGGCATTGGTGGGGCCACACTGTGTTCAGTTCTGGGCCCCTCAGTACAATAAAGGCATTGAGGTGCTGCGGCATGTCCAAAGAAGGACAATGGACCTGCAAAGGGTTCAAGAATACAAGTCTCATTAGGAGCAGAGTGGAGAAAAGGAGGCTCAGGAGGGACCTTATCACTCTCTACAACTGCCTGAAATGAGGTTGTAGCCAGGTGGGGGTCAGTCTCTTCTATCAGGTAAGAAGTGATAGGACAAGAGAAAATAACCTCAAGTTCTCATGGGGAGGTTTAGATTGGATATTAAGAAAAATTTCTTCACCGAAGAAGTGGCCAGGCATTGGAACAGGCTGTCCAGGGGAGTGGTTGAATTACCATTCCTGGAGGGATTTAAAATTCATGTAGACGTGGTGCTTAGGGACATGGTTTAGGGGTGGACTGGGCAGTGCCAGGTTTACGACTGGACTTGATGATCTTAAAGGTCTTTTCCAGTCTAAACAAATTGTGATTCTATGATTCCCAGTGTGTGTATATCTCTAGGCATCTGTTATTAATAGCAAAACCAGAAATATTACATACAGTAGTTAGCTTTTCCCAGCAGCTCTGTTCACACTTGTAGAGGTAATTCCTGGCTCTTTATTCAACAGCCACAGTGCTCTGTTAAACAAGCNATCCAGAACTGCACTGCACAGACTGCACAGGTTGATCCCATCAAAGTATTTTTGGTACCTAGAAGCACATAAAGTGTTCAGGGAAAAACGGTCTTTTGCTGGGTTCCAATCAAACTCAGGCATCATATCTGTAAATGGCACCTGTAAATGGAAGTGTGGTTAAACAATTCTTTCCCTTTCTTCTGTCTTCCAATTGCAGCCTTCCTAATCTTACTTTACCTTTCCATAGGCACACTATGAAGCACTGAGGTACCATGATCCCCTAGAATGGACATACAGAGACATTTCACACTATGCCTCTGGAAGAATAGACACACCAAGCAGAAAAGAGGGAGAAGGGCTGAGGCACTCTTAAACTACTTTTGTAATCTTGAGCTTTCTATAATTGGGAGTGGATGCTGTATAAATCAAAACAGGGATGGGGACACCTCTTTTACAGGTCTGTTATTTTTACTGATATCAAATAAGAAAATAAGATCAACCTATACCAACAGATTGTGGAAAACTAATATTTTAATATTATCAATATGCCAATGTGCATTTGATCTATATTCTTACTACAACCAGTATGAAATCTGAAATGAAAATATACATGCTTGAAGTAATCTTCCTCCTGCACACAACCCTCTTATCAATTAATTGAAAAGTTTAATAGGTATCTTTACTTCCAAATAACATAAGGGGGGTGGAAAGGGGAAACAGCAAGAAAGCTCATCTCCTTGTCACAGAAGTGTCATCCAGATACAAAACCATGGTCAAGCCTTCTAACTTTTCAAGAAGCACTTAAAAAGGGCAACTTTGAATGTTTGTCCTCATTGTTACATCGTCATACAAATTCTAAACTGTAACAACTTTTTTCAAAGTGGGAAAATTAGTCTAAACCTATTCCTTAATAGTGATAAATTCTGCATTACTAGTTCTGTGCTAATTGCATAAAGGGAAGATGTCCAGACGGCTGTGTGCCTTAAAGATGTCTTAAAAGAGATCCTTAAAGAAAGAAATCACATGAGCACAACAGAGAATATCAAGTGATACCAGTAACTGCAAGTGATCTTTTACCCCTTTCCATATGTTTGCTATACTGTATTAGCACTGACAAGCCATGTTCCCTAAGCACAAGGGTTGTGCTTTGTAAATATGTCCAGGAATGGTTACATAATCCCTTCCCTGGGCAGCCTGTTTCAAAGCTTGACAAGCCTTTTGGTAAGGAAATTTTCCTAACCTAAACCTCACCTGGAGCAACCTGAGGGCTGGCTCCTTTGGTCCTACTGCTTGTTACCTGGGAGAAGAGACCAAGCCCCACTTCGCTACAGCCTGCTTTCAGGGTGTTGAATAAAGTTCTCCTTCTTCCTTTTTCCAGGATAACCAATATAGCCTGCACCTGCTCAGGAATAAACTGTGGATCACTCACCCCTCACACCCGTGGCTCTGACAGTTACAGAGTCTGGGGTAGGAATCAGAGAGAGGAAGATGTCTTGTTGATTTGAGGTACAGACCTTTCTGCAAATAGCTTTAAAACTGAAAGATGAGTGCACAAAAGGCATACTCTTATGCTTGTCAGTTCAATTCAGTCAAGCAAGGCAAACAATGTATATTAAATAAAACACATTTTCATTTTTTATTAGATACAGTTACTGGAGATTAATGAATACACAAACACTATTTTTATAACTCCTTTTTTGTCAGTTTTGAAACATCACAGTATACTTCCCAACTCATCTTTTCAGAATCTTTTCAGAGGCATATTTTCATCTCCAATTGATCATTCCTTTACTTCCCTTTGGTCTTTTCTTGTAAATTGAAGTACTCGCTTTTTCCCCCCATCTTTTTATCTTCTCTATGTATTGTTCTGCATTTCTATTTGCTTTCATGTCTTCTTGTGTCTCCTGTCAAAATAGACACACAGAACATTGTGCGAGTACCATTTACAAGAGCAAAATATAGGCTCTTTCAGAAACATTTAAAGAAGCAAACTTTCAACACTTCTAGGAGCAACTGAAAAAGATTTTCCTCCTGAAATGAGATTTTTTTAAACATTCCCCGTGTTTCAAAATGTTCCATTCAAGTATTTTTCCTCAAAACCCTTCCCAAGCAGATGTTTGAGAACTATGTGGTGCTTGCATAAAGAACCCAATTATGGTAGGAAGCTTGGTGAGGGATTACAGAGGGTGGGTTTAGGGTCTGCATCTATGGGTTTGCATCTATGTGGTACCTCAATAGAATTTGCATCTCAGGCTGAAATCAAAATGGCCTAATGCTGAGTATGGAACTGCCTGGGTAAACTTTCTGGAATAGTAAAGCTGGGCCATCAGGAGGGCTTTGAAACAAAACCATTAAGCTGCACTTGTCTGAGCCACCTTCTTTGGAATAATCTCCTGGAGTACGCTTCTACTCTCCAAAACCCAAGACCACTTGGGAAAATGTTACTGACTCTCTTCTTTAGAGTAAACCAGCAGAAAAATTATTCACCCAGGAAAGGACAGTGCTCAGCAGGGTTCAGATTTATTTGTCCCTGACTTACTTTCACAAGGTGCCTTAACATTAATTTCACTTACTGGTAAAAAAATCAAAACAACAAACCTCATCTTGCCTTCTATTTGAGCTTACCTAGCATCAGCTAGAGTCTGTGAAGTTATTTCTTGCCATGCTGAAGTCTCCTTTTTGTACCAAGCTCCTGTTCGTGATCTTTTACCTTCTCCCTGAGAAGTTAATCAAACTGATTATCTCATCATTAGGCCCTTTTTACCACCCCTCTTTTGTTCTCATGGCTCTTCTCTGCAACCTTGCATTGGGTTTAAGCGGCAAAGTCTTGTAAAGGGGGACAGGATGGAACAGCAGGGGTGGCTTCTGTGAGAAGACACCAGAAGAGAGACACTGCTCCTCTCCTCCAGGGACCTCGCTCTGCTCAGCAACTGCAGTATATGTGGCTGGCTCCTACTTTTTTCCCCTGACTGCCCTGCACTCCAGCAGGTGAACAAGGCTGTAGCAACCAGACCGATGAGATGAGGCTGGCACAGGATTTACCAAAGTCATGGAGATTAGCATGTGGTGCTGAGAGCAGGAGCATCCTTCCCTGTCTACAACTTCAAATTGAATGTCCTTGGCTACACACCCCAGGTGCCACAACCACCCTTGTCAGTGTGGGCCCCAAACAGCAAGAGACAGCAAGGACATCGAGTCTGCCAGAGGGTGTTACTGTAGCTTGCATGGCCTACATGGACTGTGCTGCATCTGTGTTCCACTGTGCTTTGTGCGGGAAGGTTGACACTGCTTGGGAACACTTGGTTTACTGGGCTTGCATTTTGATGCTTACCCACCACAGCTGTACCTGGATTGGATCCTCAGCACCCAAATACATGCATGCTGCTCTCTGTTGAATGTTTTTTGGGAAGGACCTGGTGGCAAACTGATGCAGAGAGCAAGGTATCGGTGAACTTTCCAAAGAGGCTGTGATGCCACATGGGGTGTGTTCCTGTGAGATTTTAGCAGGCAGTGCTGGAAGCCAGATGCTGCTGCCTGCCACAAGGCCTGCACACCCTCATCCTGCCAGCAGAGCATTCAGTGGGGCCTATGAAGAATGTCCAGCCCCAGCTTCTGCCTTCCTTCCTGCTTGGAACTTTCATGGGTGGTGAGGCACTGGCACAGGCTGTCTAAAGAAGCTGTTCTATCCCTAGAAGTGTTCAAGGCCAGGTGGGATGGGGTTTCAAGCATCCTGCTCTAGAGGATGGTATTCAGGCTGGGGAGTTGGAACTAGATAATCTTTAAAGTCTCTTGCAACCCAAACCAGTCTATGATTCTATGACTCCACTATGATCCCTCCTCTGCCCACCCTCTAAGGCCACTGTGCCCAAAACACTGAACCAGCTGCTCTGTGACATCAGCCCTGGGGCCAAAGGTACTGTAGGCATTAGTTGGTGGCTGCACTGAAGGAGCCCTCACTCCTTGCAGCTGATACGTGCCACTGGCAGTGATGAATTTGCTGTGCCTCCTTGTCCTGCTGGCCATGTGCAGGCCTGTGCTCAGCATGTGGGACACCTGTGGGTACGTGGCCTCAGGCTCTTGGAGGCAGTTTGGACAACACTTGGGGGATTTTCCCTGTCCCCTCTGGCCACACTACAGTTTTATGAGCCCCATGTGGGAGCTTCAGTTCCTTGACAGCCAGGCTGCAGCACAACTTGTCTATGGGGCTCAAGCAGAAACAGGGGTGGACAGACACATGCACCATGGGATTCCCTGGCTCTACTGTCCACACAAACAATGCCATGTGGGGAGGGAAGGTGGCTGACCTTCAGCCTGAGCAGCAGCAAGTCACCAAGCAGGACAGCAATGACTTTCTGTTTACAGAGGGATCTGCGGTCTCTGGCCCATGTCTGCTTCCTATGGCCCCACGGCTTATGACTATGACACCATGGCTCCAGACTATGGAGAATTGCACATCACAGGTGTCCAGCCAGGGGCCTGGGCTGGGATTGTCAGCATCCAGGATCCCTGGGAACCAGGCACAGGGCATGTCTGTGGAGGGTCCCTCATCAGCACAGAGTGGGTCCTCACAGCTGCCCACTGCTTCATCAATGCCAGGTAAGGAGGAGCAGGGAATGGGTATATGTCCACAACACCAGCAGGTATCCTGTTGGCAGCACCATGTGCTACTCCCATTCTGTTTCCCTGCAGTGTGCCAATGCCTGGGCATTGCACACCCCAGCTGAGAACTCAGAAGAACACTCTGCGCTCTTGCCACTGCTTCCTAGTAGCCTCCAGGTCAACATTCTTGGAGCCTAAGGCATGCTAGAGCATTCACATACACTGCTTTCCTCTCTGACTTGCAAAGCAGAAGACAGGGAACTACTGGGCTGCTGCAGCGCATGGCTCTGCTCCCTCTCACCTCTTTCTCCATGTGCCTCTCAGGAACATCAGCATGTGGCGTGTGGTGACCGGGGCCACCCAGTTGACTCAGCTGGGCCCTGAGGTGCAAGTGCGCCAGATTAAGCAGCTAAGGGTTCATGAACACTATACTCCTGGTGAGGAGAGGAATGACATTGCCCTGCTGAAACTGGACCAGCCGGTCGTGTGCAGCCGCTACGTACAGCTGGGCTGTGTACCTGACACCACACTGAAGGTGTTGGAGCTGAAAACCTGTTACATTGCTGGCTGGGGTTTCACCACTACAAGAGGCAAGTTCCCAAAAAGGACACATGCCCTGAGGGCAAACTTGGCACACAAGAGAGATGGGTTGGGCTTACCAACAGCAGAGGCCAAAGCCAGAGTCAGGCTGCAGAACGTGTGCCTCTGGAGAGATAGTCCTGGACTATTCCCCAAAGCCAGACAGAACGGGGAAAGCAGGGCAACACAGTATTCCCCTAGGGAACCCAGGGAAGCCCTAGGGAAGGGCTTCACCCCCCAGCAGGGGAGGGGAACAGGCAAGGAACTGCTGTATGCTCATTCCTTTTTGTGCTCACAGCTCAAAGACCAAGTGATGTCCTGCAGGAGGCCAAGGTCCACCTCATTGATGCCCGGCTCTGTAACAGTAGCCTCTGGTACACAGGGGCCATCCACACTCAAAACTTGTGTGCTGGTTATCCAGAGGGTGGCATCGACCCCTGCCAGGTAGGAGTGTGAGATGAGCCACGCAGCCCCCAGCAGCACAGGCAGCCTGAGCAGCACCACACCAACAACATAGCCCGTCACCTGCTTTGCCTGGCCAGTCACCCTCCCAGCCCCGACTTCCTATCACTGTTAGGGCTTCCCTCCCCATCCCCATCTGCAGGTCCTCGCCCAGTGCTCCCATCATCCCAGAGGCCAGGCACTACACCCAGAAAGCACAACTAGTGCTCTTGGCAGTCAAGAAGTCCAGATGCCAATCCTCTGCACATCCAGGATCACTGCAGAGATGAGACAGCCCTACCACACAAGCCCCTGACCTGCTCCCAGCCACAGTTCTGGAGGCTCCAGAACTTGAGCAGAAACCTTCTCTGCCAGGAATACAGCTCTCTCAGGGGCTGTGAGAGAAGGAGACAGCTCTAGTGCTGACAGTAGCCACCCAACATTACCTTATTCCTCTCTTGCTCCACTGCAGGGTGACAGCGGCAGTCCTCTGGTGTGCAAAGATAACAATGCTGCCTACTTCTGGCTTGTTGGTGTGACCAGCTGGGGAAAAGGCTGTGCGAGAGCAAACCAGCCTGGAGTCTACACCTCCACTCAGCACTTCTATGACTGGATCCTGGTGCAGATAGACCCGCAGCCAGATAGAAGGGCATTGAGACATTTTATGACTGCCCCAACCTCCCCTCAGAAGCCAAGGCCAATACCAACACCACTGGACAGGTTTAAGTCCTGCCCATTTTCACTCCAGAAGCTGGTGGAATTTTTTACTCGGGTGCAGGAACTCCTGCAGGTCGTAAGGAGAAAACTGGCTAGAGAAGCAGGATGAACAGGATCCAGTGCAGGCTGCAGTGGACCATGACCATTTTCTTCTGGGGCAATGCCCGCTGATCCAAAGGCAGCCTCAGTGCCTAAGGCCTGCTCTATCCTGCTCATGCTTTTCCTCTCCATGCATGCAAATCACGAAGCTGACTTAGCTGTGGAAATAAAGTTGCCTGATTCCACTGTTAACCATGTTTTCAATCCCATTCAGTCTCCTGTGCAAGCCAAGGACTTCCACACTTGCTACTTGCAACATTAGGCTGAGGGCAGACATCAGGCACAATAGAAAAGAATCAGTCCAAAGGACTGAAACTGTGCTTGGTCAGAGTGGAGGGCAAGGGTGCAGCAGAAGAAGGGAACACAGGTCACAAAGAAACAGGGGGCTTACAGATCTTAGAAACAGCCGTTGGAAGTGCAAGGTGTCTTAGGCTGCCTACTGGTGAGATCAGTCTGTGTGTTTATGTGTGTGCAGTGCACTGGGGAAAAACTGGACTCTTTCATGACCCAGGAGACATGGTTCATAGAAAGACCCAAGCTTTGCAACAAGGACTGGGTAAGGAACTTGACATCCAGCCACAGTACATGGATAAATTTCAATTAATTTCTATACTGTTATTTGAGGAACATGCTGTGCCTATGAATACAGGGAGTGAAGGTGTGTTCATGTTTCACTAGAAAACATCCAATCCCGATCACCTAGAAAGGCAGAAAAGGACTGGACTGTGTTCATGAAGGTGGTGTTTATGGATACTTGGGTGCTAGTAAAGGTTTGCTGTTCATGGTAACTGTTTTAAGTCTCTGTGTCTGTGTTGGTGTATCTGCCTCTTCAGAATGCACACATGCACAGACACAATTTTGTCCTTTAGGAAGCAGAGCTATACCTAACGAATAGTTCAGAGCTATCAGCTACCACAGACACTACTCACCTCTGATGTTAGTTCCAAACATAAACTATCATACTGCCCAGGTAAAGTTTATCCATCTCATTGTATATAAGCTGAGGATTCCTTGTTACTGTTATGAAATGCAGAATGACTAACAAGTTGCCATTATTATGGTAATGATACCATAACTTGTGGTTCTCATGTAAAATATTAACTCTGAGTAACAGAAAAACAGTAGGGCCGAATAGCACTGAATTTCACTGCTTCTTGTTATCTGTGCACCGAAAAAGAAAATTCCTTGAGGAAAATTACGACTAAGATGTTTTCAAGAGCTTGCATTTCATAGCAGCTCTCACATTCCTCTCAGTCTCATAAATACATGCAGTGTGAGTTATGAAAAAACATGATGACAATCAGTTTTCCTAAAGCAGGCTGCTATTGTTGCTCCAACATTTTTATTGCAGTATAAGGATGGAAAATTTCAAGCAGAAAAAAAAATCCAATAATCTATTCAGAGAAGCCATAAGCCATCATTATCCAGCAGTATCACTGAGATGCCTCTATAATGCAAAATCCATAGCAGTAAGAGTGATGTCATACTGCACTTTCCTTAAGGAACTGTGTTGGTGCTATAAACACTCCTGCACATCTTTTTGAGGATATCTTATTGCCACAGGAGATAATGGCCAACACTTCATACCTTCTTCTTTTCTGAATTTATACTAAACAGTAAGTTACAGACTAAAACTACTAAAAAATCATTCATTTTCCTGAGATGATTGTTCCTTGTAGCTTGATGATTATCCTGTTTCCTACAGTATATTGTTTTTGTATTATGTATTTATATAATATAATGGTATTTCTGTTGGACATGAGGAACAATATGTAATTACATGCTTTACTGTTGTAATTTGAACCCCTGGACAGTGTGATAGTAATGATATTTTCTTTGTGCACTGGTCTTTTATAGCTTTAAAAAAAATATTTATTTCCCCAATTTCTTTAAGAAATCTTACAAGCATGGTCTCTACTAAATGCTGTTAATTTAATCAAACTGAATCACTAGAAGGGTTAAAGAGGGAGCATGAATGCAGTAGGTTTTATTATTTTTTCTCTCACACTGTATTTGCCTGTGCTCTTGGACAAGTCTCTGAACTGCCTTTCTGGGGTATTGTTACATATGCTTAGCAGCAGAACAAAATACAGCACCAGCTGCTGAGAAGAAAATCCCAGCCAAAACCAGGACAAATGCAATACATGAATTAGCTGTTTTTGCAACAGTAAACATTGAGAATTCAGAACTTAAAATATCATGAATTTTAGGTGCAAAACTACCGTGTTTTAAAGAAAAAAACCTGCAAAGAAACAAAACATGCTATGTCCTTCAGTACCCCACACTGATAACAAACATGCTCAAAACCCAAGTAGTTTGAACCAGATTATTTTGTGTCATGATGCATTTGCAATCTGAGATTCCTATACACTTTCTCCTGATAACCAGTATCAAAAGAGGCCTCTACATTTACAGTGCTTTTGGTACAGGCACATAGCAAATGGCAGNTCAAACTGAATCACTAGAAGGGTTAAAGAGGGAGCATGAATGCAGTAGGTTTTATTATTTTTTCTCTCACACTGTATTTGCCTGTGCTCTTGGACAAGTCTCTGAACTGCCTTTCTGGGGTATTGTTACATATGCTTAGCAGCAGAACAAAATACAGCACCAGCTGCTGAGAAGAAAATCCCAGCCAAAACCAGGACAAATGCAATACATGAATTAGCTGTTTTTGCAACAGTAAACATTGAGAATTCAGAACTTAAAATATCATGAATTTTAGGTGCAAAACTACCGTGTTTTAAAGAAAAAAACCTGCAAAGAAACAAAACATGCTATGTCCTTCAGTACCCCACACTGATAACAAACATGCTCAAAACCCAAGTAGTTTGAACCAGATTATTTTGTGTCATGATGCATTTGCAATCTGAGATTCCTATACACTTTCTCCTGATAACCAGTATCAAAAGAGGCCTCTACATTTACAGTGCTTTTGGTACAGGCACATAGCAAATGGCAGGGCTGAGGAGTAATGTGCTCTGTTGACATGTGAATGGTGAAACAGAGCCAGAAAAATAAATAGTTAAGAATAAAGACATAGAGTAAGGAGATAGGAATTTCATAGTAAAACCAAGAATGAGATGCTTTTTTAGAAAAAGTGTCTTATTTCTGAGATGACAAGCTCTCACTTAGCACATAACAAAACAATAATGTGAAAAACATCCCCGGATCAAATGTTCCTTGTACTGAAAGAGTGTATTTAGCACTTGTGCACTGACACCCATTTTCCTTTCTGAAATGTCCTGCTGTTCATGTTAGCTTCTTTTTCTAAAACTGTGGTGACCTTGTTTCCTTAGTGTTGGATCTTTACCAATAGCAGGATCCTATGGGATATTCTACTATCCAGTCATTAATTTGAATGTCTTTGCACAGCAGTTGTAGGTACAGTCCCTGATGACTATCTTTTCTACTCCCATCTTCACAGAATCACAGAATCAACTAGGTTGGAAAAGACCTTTGAGATCATTGAGTCTAGCCTATGACTGAACACCACCTTGTCAACCAGACCATGGCACTGAGTGCCACATCCAGTCTTTCCTTCAACATCTCCAGGGACAGTGACTCCACCACATCCCCGGGCAGCCCATTCCAGTGCCCAATCACCCTTTCTGTGAAGAAAGGCCTCCTAATGTCCAACCTGAACCTCGCCTGGTGCAGCTTGAGGCTGTGTCCTCTTGTCCTGTCGCTGGTTGCCTGGGANAGCCTGGAGCGCTGCCTGGGGTTGTTGTGGCCAAAGTGCAAGACCTGGCAATTGGTTTTGTTAAACCTCATATTGCTGGATGCAGCCCATCGATCCAGCCTGTCCAGGTCCTTCTGCAGAGCCCTCCTACCCTCCAGCAGGTCGACACTCCCCTCCAACTTGGTGTCATCTCCAATTTGCCAATGGTGGACCTTAACAACTCAGCAGCTATGCTATTGCAGCCTCACTTATTACAGAGGAGATGTGATATCTTGTAACATTATCAAGAGGGAATATCTTTAAACTAAAAGAGGGTAGGTCTAGATTAGATGTTAGGAAGAAATTCTATACTACGAGGGTGGTGAGGCACTGGAACAGGTTGCCCAGAGAACCTGTGGATGGCCCATCCCTGGAAGCATTCAAGGCCAGGATGGATGAGCCTTTGAGCAACCTAGTCTAGTGGAAGTGGGGGTGGACTAGATGGGTCCCTTCCAACCCAAACCACTTTATGATTCTATGAATGTGGTTAAAACTTTTAACATTTCACATTTCCTCCTATCTCAATAGTAATAAAAATTAAAATGTAAAAAAAAAATCTTTGTATATTTCTAGCACAAGGTAATGACATTAGAGAAGCAGAATAGGTACTTGTAATCTCACAATTCAAGGAATTTAATCTTTCCTACTTTTACTAATCCTGTTTCCATGATAGAAATCCTTCCATGTGGCATCAAGATATAGCAGGATGTGGGTGCTGGGGTTTAGGAGGTGTAGGGAAAGGAGCAGGTAGGGAGTCTGGTGCTGCAGAGTGATTTCAGCCAGTGATAGATTCTCTTTGGGGACATAGACCAAAGTGAAGGCAAATGCCAGCACTAAAAAACAGGCTACCATTACCCAGGGAATGGGTCTCTGGGGGGCAGCTGGACAAGCTGCCCCCAGAGTGTCTTGGAATGTCATTGACTCAGCAGGGAGCTGAGGAAGTTGCAGGGAGGACAGGCACACCAAGGATGACTGAAGCAGTTGGCACTGGGAGGGCACTTGCCTAGGAGAGAAGGGGCAACCCTTGTGCTAATGGACTTGCACCCCTTTCAGGGACAGGGTGACCACATCTGTTGAGGGGACAGGGTTGGCAGGAGTGCTGGGGTCCCATGGCCTTAGGGGTCCCACCAAGCCCTGTTCCCCCAAAAGGGTGGATTGTCACAGCCCTGGGGCTCCTACAAAGCTCAGGAGCCCTCTCTCTCCCAAAGAGGGGTAACATGGTTGTGGGGATCCCAGAGAGGTGTCACAGACTTGAGGGTCCTGATGAACCCAGACATCCCCCTTGAAAGATGTGTCATTACCCTGGTTGTCCCATGGAGAGAGGGTGTCACCACACCAGGGGTCTCCACACCTGGTGAGGGGGGTGTGTCACTGTCCAGGAGGTCCCACCAAACCCAGCATCCCCAGGAAGAGGGTTCTCATGGAGTGGGGTGCCCAGGGCCATGCTGCTGCCATTCCACCACACAAGGACACCAGTCAGTGGGCCAACACTTTTCCCTGCCCCAGCCACCATCCCCTGAAGGAGTCTCCAGGTCTGCAGGGAAGTCATCGCTCCAGCCCTCTCCCAGGCCAACTAGTCTCCCTTTTCCCAAACCTCCACATCCTTCCAGCCCAGCCTGGTGCCTGCCTTACAGCCCCCGATCACGGAGCACCCATCCCCAGCAGCCGGCATTGTGTTGTAGTACAGGTCAGGATCCAGGCTTGTTCTCTCTCCTGAAGGAGTTATATTGACAGTGTAAAAAACCCATCATAATTAACAAGACAAAACCAACATGCATTCCCACACTGCGGAAACACTTCCCACCCTCCAAGCTTCGAGCTAGGGTGAAGTCCCTCCTGTCCCCTGAGGTCAGCCGTAAGAGGAGGCAGAAGGGTTCCCCACAAAACTTCAGAGCTCCTGGAGGTGGCTGTAAAAATCCCACCTGCTGAGCTTGCCCACACAGGTGCAGCTCTTGAGGTGGAACCTGCACAGCTCCTCCTTGAAGTTCATGTGGACCATGGGGCCATAGTCTTGGGTTCTGCAGCATCTAGACACCCGTGGCCCTGTCAGCATCTGCAGGACAGCCCTCTGCCCCCACCCATCTGGGGCACCCATGATGTCTTATTCTGTCTTCTGTCTTTTGATTAAAAAGTAACAGCTCTCTGTGTATTTGCCTTTCTGTTTGCTCATTCAGAGCCTTTGTGACCTTTGTTCTGGGTTAGGACTCCACTAGTGTTACTGTGCAACTAATAGCTTCAGCAGTCAGTGGAGTAAATTTACATTGTAGTTTGCATTATAGGACCTAATTTTAGTTCCTTTAAAAACACTGAACTTTTTGTTCTTTAAAGTTCTTTGTTGTGTGTTCTTGGACTGTGTACACAGACTGGGGATTCCCAATGCTCTCTGTTGTTATTGTCAGAAATAAGACAACACAGATAAGATGCCCCTTCCCATTCAAATTCTGCTCCACTATGGTATGGCAATGGCTGCCCTCTAATCTCTATCCAGTTCTGGCAATGGTGACCATGAGCAATTTTCCTTACTGTGACTTTCTTAGGCTACGCAGTGAGATACGGTTTAATTCCAGTGTTTTTCTTGAACACAAACTTTCAATGCACAAATCTCAACATGCCTTCAAATTCTCAGAAGCTGACTTTGCAGTTTGTAATGATATTTAGTATCAGGGCTGGACATAATCAAATGTTTACAGTAAAACAGATAGAATGTCCAGTGGAGCTTATGTTATGGCTTGCCTCATAACTTTAACTTTACTTAACTTTACTTAAACTTCACTTGCTGTACTGTTTTATCCCCTTACAGAGCCATTAAGAAGTGTGGTTAAAAATGGTTTTCTGTTCCTACTCTGTTAGTTGTAAGTGAATATCTATCCATTATTTTTCTGATCATAATTCTGATCAATAAATGGAATAAGAGATTTACTAATAAGGACAATAGTTAACTAAATTACAGTAAGGTATCGCAAGTGCAGTTACAGAAAATTTACATAACTGAAGCAAGAGCACCAACAGAAATAAGATTTAAGCAGTCCAGTGGCTGATACTAATGAATAAAGAAGAAAAAGCCATTATTTCAACAGAATTATTTGAAATATTGATCAAGATGCTAAACACTGTTGATTTAAAGCTAATGAACATTTGGAATTCCAGTTTGGAATCATTTATTCCAGTTTGGAATTACAAATGTGTTCTTCAGAAACAAAACTGCTATTGTGATTTTTACATATCAGAAAAGAAAAGCCAATGCAGTTATGCTTTGTTTAATTTCAAGTGAGACAATCAAATCTTGGGGAAAGTCTATACTACTTTTGCCAACAGTAATACCCTAACATAGTTATATTCCTTCCGCCAGCTGGATTCCATGGCACTTTTATTAATGTCATGCACACATGGCAGTGAAAACACTAAGCAGTCCAACAATTTAAAGAGTTGTATTTAATAAATGATTTAAAAGTGGTTGACAGGTTGAAGATGAGGATTAACTTTTCTGAGCCTCGTAGAATTTTGGCCACTGACCTCAAGTAGAGCCAAAATGTCACTGAGACCATTCAAACACCATTCTCTGCTGTAAGTCTGCCCATGATGAATCGACCTGCAGCAGACAGGTCAGCGACCGAGTGTTCAGTAAACAGGGTATATACCAACTTCTTCGCTGGCACTTAAGGATATTCCTTCATGTTGCTCTCATCCCTGCTGGCAATTTGTCTAAACTAAGAAGCCTTGCCTGTTACAGACATATAGGTGTGAGTTTTGCTTCTGGTCCTTCACAGTGTGGTGTGCAGGTATGTCCATGCTTCTTCCTTTGCAAGGCTGATAAGCTCCTTCTGACCTCTCTTGTCTTTCTGTCTTGTTGCTCATCCAACTTACAACGTCTCTCTTTTCCAGGGGAAACACATGACCACACATCAGCTCGGCCACTGGAAACGTCCTGCACAGAGATTACCAAAGAGTCAAGTCCTTTATCTACATGCATTTGCTACCTACATTTTGATTCTTGCTCCTGGGAGGTAGAAAACCTGAAACAAGATATATTCTACACTCGCTAATTTGGGGGTTATAAATCTCTTAATTCAAATACAGAATACAGATTATATGATGTTTCCAGGACAACACTGTGACTGCTCCATCAAAAAAAAAAATTACCTGAATATTTAATGTTCTTAGGTTTTTGGGTTCTCTAAACTGGGAAAGCTTGGCAACGGTTTTCTGGCCATACCAACTGTTTTTTAAAATCTGTCTCTAGTATTTTCCTTTTTCTAAAATCTCTCACTAGTCTTTTTCTTTTTTTTAGCTTTTTGTGAAGAAATCAATGGAACTGCAACAGCTAATAGCACCAAAGAGTAATCCCTTCTTTTAAAATACAGAATAATGTCTCACAGTTTTTCTTCCTTCCCTCTGCATTTTGGCAGAAGTCTTTTGAGGTGGTACAGTATGCTTTTACAGGATATCAGTGTGCTGGAATTCTATTCATTCTCCTATACATCCATGTCTGTCCATCCGTCCGTCCGTCCATCCATCCATCCATCCATCCATCCATCCATCCATCCATCCATCCATCCATCCATCCCTCCCTCCCTTGGGTCATTCACCCATTAGCCTACTTTTAGATTTCCAGTAATGAGTTTGAGGGTACACTGTTACTCAGAAGTGGCTGGCCTTTAAGAAGCTGAAAGAAAAGTAATTTAAATCAGCCAACAAAACTTGCATTTGGCACTGAATGAGCCATTATGCTTCTGCTTCTCAGTATCTTCACAGATCAGTGGCAAACGCAACTTGTTTGCCACACAGATGTCATGCCTGCAACTTACAGTGAGAGGTACTGTGTCGGGTCTCATTAGGTGGAACAAGAGGCAGGGACATTGCATCATCCCTAAACAACCTGGTGCGCCAGAGGGTCACAGGTCAAAGTGAACTCTGCTCGCTCTGCTTTGTTACAGGGACTTGTGTGAATGAAGGACAGTAATGTCACAGCATTGACATCAGCTTCAGGAGAGGCACACCATGCCTGGCAGGCAGTGAGGCAGAGCAGAACTTTGACTGGGTGGCAGCAGTCCTAGACACAGTGTAGGGCCACTAGTGTCTTTTAAAATTTATTTCCAATTCAGATAAGCATTTATTCTTGTATATGTCTGATTTGCCTCAATTTTCAGAAGATGCTTTCCTTCCCAGGTTTCTGGTGTTTCTGTGTCTGTCTGTGGTCTTTTCCCCTTTTCTACCACTGGCTATACTCAGTGTTGTGGCTGTTGTCACACCCTGATGCTTCTGCATCCTGAGCAGCCAGTGAAGATGTTTGCTGTGGCTCTAAGTGGCCCCCTGCACAGTGGGTTTCCAAGGTTCATTGATAATATTACACTTAAAATCTTCTGGTAGACTGGTGGTTTTTTTAAACACACTTCAACTTTACTTGCCAGTTGCTGTTCCCACTTGCAGCACAAAGTAAGATGATATGTATTTGGTGGGATGACAGTATGCAGCATTTGTCATTTTGCATTTTTCTTTAGACATCTCTCTTCTACGTGCTTTATAAAGGATTGAGAAACCCTCCCATTCCTTCCCTTCCTCTCTACCTTAGAAAATATATTTGCACTGAGTACAATTAAGGTCTGAGTGATCCCCCCAAAAGAGGAACGTGTCTTTAAGAATGTAGTTAAAATGCCTCACCATGTCAGAAGCACATTAACTGTGGTTCATAATGATTTCATTCATTCGTCTTCCTAATGCAGGGGTTTGTCATGGGCACTCCAGGTAAAATGTAGAAAGACAGTGCTGGCCAGAAGTTTTTCATTTATGTCCACTATGAGGACATCAGGGGAAAAAATCCCAAAAGAAGTCAGTGACTTACAACTGATGAACTCTGTGTTGCAACAATTAGACTTCTGAATCTTTATTTAAAGAACCTCCTATGTGTAATTTTTAGGTCTGATTCAGGGGAGCTGAGACCAGAAAGCAGTGTTACGGTCATCTAATCTGAACCCCAGCATCGCAGAAGCCATAGAGCCTTCTCTAATAGTATCTGCCCTGAACACATTAAGTTTACATAAATTGCTCCAGCTTTTCTTTCCATGTATGGCACAGTAACTGTGAGATCTGGAGGACCCATGGTATCCTTAGGTAGCACCAGAATTCGGTGATTTGCAATACTACACTCGTGGAAGGACACCTCATGACAATGAGTTAGGTGCCTGTTTGGATACTGTACTTAAGCCTCTAAAAAAAGGTTTTTCAAGTTTGAGTGTCTTACTTCACTGAATTTCAGTTTCTCCTCACTATTATGAAATGGTCTTAGAGGAGATGACAACACAGACTGAAGATTTTTGGTAGGAACTGTCTGTAGGAGCAGAGAGCAATGAGGCAGTGCTGGCCACAGCCAGTCTGTACATATTGCAGAGAAACAGCTTCCTTCATGATGTGAATCAGACACAGCCTTTTGCACAAGCTTTACAAAAACTCTAGGCTCTCTGAGCTCATCCTCACTTCAAAATCAGGAAAATCTGTATCATCTCATCTGTTTCCCCTTGTTGTGCTAATGCAAGGCACCAACGTCATATCAGTCTCTGGTGGGCTCAGCACAATCAGCACCCTGCCCATCCTCAGCCACCCCAGGGCTGGACCGGGTAACTGTGTCACTGTTTGTGATGTCCTGAGCTGGGGAACTTTTCTTTGGATGAAAGGTGAAAAACGTCTTTCAGATATATAAGGCAGGCCTCGTTGCCAAGCGCTATGTAATGTGAGTGCTGTGAAATAAGATTAGAAGCTAATTTCAAACAGAATAAACAAAGAGGAGAGACAGAGCCTGATGAGATATTATTTGTAGGAGAAGGCAAGGTTTTGAAGTTTACAAAGTATCCATGGACATATTTTCAGTACATGTAAATAAGTATTACTTAACAATTCATATTTTAGAAAACTGGAATGTGTTGAATAATAGCTCTTAGCATATTGCATTGAGCAACATTTTGAGGTAACTACTGACTTTTCTGTGAACTTTTTTCATTAATTTGAGTATGTTGAAAATTAGTGTCTTTCTAAAGTAGATCTCAAAGTCTTCCTTTCTCCTTTCAATTCTTCTCTATGTTGTATATAGTTTCCCACAGCTGAAATACAAGATGCAAAAAAGCAGAACTGTTGCAAAATTTTCTTTTGATTGGCCTCCTCTTTTCATTTTCAAAGCACACTGAACTTGTGTTTTGGGTAACTTTTGGTTTTTTTAATGAAGATTTAAAACATACCGAAGGATGCATGTTGGCAACTTTTATCTAAGGACAATTTGGCATGTATATTAATTTTAGGTCCTTGCTGGCAGCCTACAGGCACACTGAAACACATGCGAACCATGTAATTCATTGCAGATAATACAAACAGGACATGTAAATTATACACTAAGAAGTATATAGATATTCCAATACGTATATTGATATTTGTGTATTTATGTATAGGCAGCACAGTCGTAGCAATGTGTAATTGCGTTCCCTGTGTTTACTGCTAGCAGATCTACCTTCCTGAAGAACAACCCTTTTCTTACCCCGTGCGAACAGAGCACCCACGAGCAAGGGCAGGTGACCCTATTCCCCCAGGGCTCTGCCGATTTGCAAGCCCGTGCCACCCCCAGGCCGACCGCGGCCCCCCATCACCCGCCCAGTCTCACCGGTCCTTACGGCCTCGCCGAGGGACGTGGACGGCAGCCGCAAGTCCCCGTCCAGTAATGTGCTGGAAGTCGTCGGGCAGGCGGCTGGTCACCTCCAGGCCAGCATCCAGCTTCTCCTTGTTGGCCTTGGTCAGTCTCTTGATCTTTACCAGGAGGTCGGGGCGGTCGTAGCGAAAGTGCGGGTTCCAGAAATGGTGCAGGGGCCCATCAGGGTAGCTGCTATCGCCCCCCGCCGTGGACGACGTCGGCCTGGACCCCGCCGCACTACCGGCCGGACTCACTGTCAGCTTGTGGAATCCGTACAGGTTGAGCTGGCGGACGATGCTGCCGAAGTTCTTGGTTTTGAAGAGCTCCTCCTCCCCGGCGGCGCCGGACCCCGCGCCCAGCAGCTCCTGCTCGAAGAGCCCCTGGTCGATGAACAGCCCTTCGCCGCGGGCGTCCCAGCGCACCGAGTGGACGCACGGGCTGTTGACCAGCAGCCACAGCTTTATGGGGAAGGTGCAAGGCCGGGGGATGACAGGACGGGAGCGTGGCCAGAGGGTGGCGGAGGAGGGGTGGAAACCAGCCGGCAGCGGCGGCTTCGCCATCGCGCCGGGCAGCAACTGTCGCGACACGCGGCGGCGCGCGCCCAACGCCCCGGCGCCGGCAACGGCTACCGCGCGAGGGCGGCGCCGCCCTCACCAGGCACCGGCACGCGCCCG